>JAPSGF010000056.1:1778576-2030203 GCA_035772895.1 Perdix hodgsoniae | reverse complement strand
GAGAAGGAGAAGGAGAAGGAGAAGGAGAAGGAGAAGGAGAAGGAGAAAGAACAAAGAAAGAGAGAGGAAAGGAAGACCAGAAAAATGGGAAAGGAAGAGTGGAAGAGAGACTTCTAAAACTGACAAACTTTTTTTTTGTTGTTCTGCACTTGTTCCTTCTCTGCATCTATCACATGTTCAGTGTTGC
This sequence comes from Perdix hodgsoniae, assembly GCA_035772895.1. Taxonomy (NCBI): domain Eukaryota; kingdom Metazoa; phylum Chordata; class Aves; order Galliformes; family Phasianidae; genus Perdix; species Perdix hodgsoniae. The sequence continues at coordinate 2,030,016 of JAPSGF010000056.1, read as the reverse complement.
TTTTGTTTTATCACTATTCAGAAAGTATACCAAATCCCTTTGCAAAAAGTCTGAAGCACAAATGTGTTTCAGTTTTGCTCTTGTCATAGTCAATAACAAATCCATTTACATCAGTGACTAAGGATCTTGGCTTTGCTTGGAAAACATCAAATCAGCAGCAAGAAGGTCATTTTAACATGTTAGCCTGGGCTCTTTGCTGCTTAATTCATTTTGGTCTGGTATAATTTTGTTTTTCTTGCACTGGTGTGAAACTTGGAATAACCTTTTTCAGTCTCCTGTGCAGTTAACCCAGAAGGCTGTTGAACAGGTAGCACAGGCAAGCTGGGCAGCTGCAGTCTCCCTAAGATGCTATTTAAGGAAAATAATTATATTAAAAAGGAATAAGAGTTTCTTAAGACTTTTTTTTTTTCTCTGCTTTGTCTAATGGAGCCCTCTGAGCTCATTTGCCTTTGACAGTATTAAATTATTATTTTCTTTAAATCTGTTTCAATGTATTATTCTTCCTGAAAGGATGAGGGCTATAACACTGGTATTTGTGCTTTCCAGGGACAAATGCAAATAAGTAGGAATTTGAAAGATCTTGTAAATATTTTTGAAAGCGTCTTTTAATATCACTGGATGTTTTTTACCTTTCATAAAGGGTATGTAAGGTAACTTGTTCTGAGTCAGAAATCACAAATCTGACCACTGAGCAAAAATACGTACTGCAGGAATTATTAACAGTGACAGTATTCTCTGACCTTCAGTAGCACTTGCACTGTTTTTAACAAGAACATATAATCCTTAACAAGTGAAGAGTATATATATATATATATATATATATATGTATACAGTCTCAAGCGTCATTACAAGCAATTTATGATCCACTGAAGAACACCACCACTGCATTCCTTAAGGATGTGCTACCACCTTCCCCAAAGCAATCTATCAGATTATTAGGTCTGAGCTTTATATCATCCTTAATGTGACATCACTTCTTGACCTAAAAACATGACATAGAAAAAAAAGTAGTATTAAGTAGACATATTTATTCACGTATAGAGAGATTTGTGTTTAGAAGCTTCCAGACTTCAAAAAGCCCTGTTGTAAGGAACTAAATTAGCTGTACTACTGCAGATAGAATTAAAATAGTTCCTCCTTAAACTATTTTACCTTTGTTATCAAGATGAATGACTAGAAAGACAGTTACTGTGTGCATGAGAGAATGTTCCCTTAGTTATGCACTTTTTAATAAGTCCAGTAATGCTGTGTACTCTGAGTTGAACCAACACAGCACAGCCAAGCATTTTACTGGATGCTAGAATCCCCTTTAGAAAACTTAGGATACATTTGCAAGTACAGTAAAGGGCCTTGGTATCTCCTTCTAAGCCAGAAAAAGCATATTACACAGAATGAAGGAGTTATCTATTTTGCTAACTAAAACAAGGAAGATAAAGTGGCATTGTCATAAAACAGCAGGTAAGCTACAAATGTATTAAAAATGAGAAAATATTGAATTCCAAAGGGCTAGTGAATGAAACAGCAACAAGCATGGTGAGAGCTAGTGCCTGGAAGGTGAATTTAAACACATGCAACACGACACACATTTAGCAGCAAGGATGATGAACTGTCAGGATAACCCCTGCAAGGCCCTTTATCCTCAGTCTCATCACCTGCAGTTCAAGCCTTTTCCAAAGATGAGATTTCACCAAGTGCAGGTCCCTGAATTAATTTAAAGAACAGCTGAATACTATGGTTTCTATTAGACCAGCCAGTAGAGATCTCTTGTACATTTCGCCTCAGAGATATAGATGAGGTATAGATGAGTCTCTCCATTACTCCTTCCACACCAGGGCCTTTGGATCACTGCTCATATCTGGAGTAGGGCATTTTCTGTGCTGTCTCCTTAGCAGATGATATTTTTTTGACTATTGCCAATTGAAATCTATAATAGGAAGGAACTGTAATCCCACCATGCCATTGTATCCTGTGATGGTAACTCTGACAGATCAGTGTCAGTATCTGCAAAGTTAAAATCCAGAGCAGGGTGAACATTTCAAAGCATTCTACTCAAGCAGAGATGCCTGGGCTTTGGGAAGCCCACCCTAGGTTTAAGGTGCTGCTGGTGATGTAACTGGAGGCCTAGAAGGCTTACTTCTTGACTCTGCAATGTGCTTTGTAACACTTGCTCACTCAAAGCAGCTGTAAACAAATAGCATAAAGCGCATGCAGGTAGGCCCAGGGTGGCTGATCTCCATCATATCTTAGAAGCAGGGCTTAGAAAGTAGAATACAAGAGCCATGGACATACTGTAAAGAGTCCAATGGAGGGCCACCAAGATTATGAAAGGACTGGAGTACCTATCCTATGAGAAGGTGGAGCTGAGAGTTTTCAGTCTGGAGAACAGGAGGCTCTGAGGGGATTGTATCATTGTGTATAAATGTGAGGCAAGGGGTGCAAAGAGGATAGATGCAGGCTCTTTACAGTGGTGCCCTCTGCCAGGACAAGAGCCAACGGGCACAAACTGGAACATAGAAGGCTCCATCTAATCATCAGGAAGCACTTCTGCGCTGGTGCAGGTTGCCCACAGAGGCTGTGGAGTCTCCTTCCTTGGATCTTCAGAAGCTGCCTGGACATGGTCCTGCACACACTGCTCTGGGTGTCCTGCCTTGAGCAAAGCTGGACCCAGTGGCCACCGAAGCCCCTTCCAATCTCTGCCACTCTGTGCACCTATGATTCTGTGAGGCAGAGAGAACCTGCAGTCTCACAGCATCTCCCAGTGTGGGAGCAGCACCCACCAACTCCAGGAATATGTCACACAGAGCGGTTAATATCCACCCACCGCCATCCCTTCAGATAGGGTGAGGTTTTTTTGCACAGCTTTCCTATTGAATTCTCATATTCAGAGATGTACTGCTGGGAGACAAAGGACACATTTTCATGCCTCGTGGTCTACATTTTTAAGTGAAGACTTAAAGGTGCCTTTGATGACTGGGAGTTTACAGCACTTTGGAAAACAGGTCACTAATCTAGGTGCCTATTTCTGTGCATATGTTTCTAACTTTAGTCAGAAAAAGGGAAAGTGGTGATACTCCTGTTTTGAAATGTAGAAGTAATGTGATTCAGGAGATCCTCTGCCCAGAGAAGGGTCCTCCATAATCTTTGTCTTAATGACTTCCTTTCTCATTTGCTTGACCTGCAGTGCTGGATCTGGAAAATCTTCTGTAGTTATATGAATTGGAAACAGTACTTTGTTCAAGACAAATCTGTTTCTGGTTTGTTTGTTTGTTTGTTTGTTTGTTTGGCAACTGCTAAGTACTCTTCTATAATGTGAGCACAACAGTCTGTAAGCAGAAATTTTACATTTAGAAGAACTGCATACAGGAGTGTTTGTGTAAGAGGTGCTGACCCTGAAGGTACTTGTAAGGTAGAACACACCATGTTTGAGATTTGCTTAACTAGATCCCACAGTGCTTGTTGGGTAACAGTAAGGAAGAGCACATATTTCTTAAATTACCTGTGAGGCCGTATATTGTGCATGACAGGTTAATTAACAGGCTCTAGCTGCCATTGTGTCAGCCTTCCTGTACTGCCACAAGATGGTCTGATTTTTCCATTCACTGTTGTACTAAATTGCTCTCCTGGGAGAAAATGATCCAGCCAAGGATACAAAATGCTGATGATTATTGTACCAGGACCCGGTAGTCACATTTGTTTTCCAGTGGGTTTTAATATTTATCATGTGGTGATGGCCCGAGTGTTTCAAGTGATGCTAAATGCTGCATACGTACACGATGAGAAGACAGTCCCTGCCTTAAAGAAACACGCATATTGCAACATGATAAGGAGGAAAGACAATAATGACCAGACAGAAAGTGGAAAGGTATGAAAAACAAGGCTTCTGGTTAGAGCAACAAGCAGAGGTTGCAGAATGCAAGGTACCTTACCACAGGGCTAGTACATCACAAGCTTTATGACCAGTGAGTTTAGAGGGATCCAAAGAAATCACCTCTGTGATTTTGGCTTGGTCCCCTCCCACAGTCAAGGAGTGGCACGGGATGAAAGGTGAGGGTGTTAGAGGAAAAAATGCACAGCCTCCTTTTAAAGGTTGGTCTCACAAAGAGTCAGGGCTCAGTTATTTCAGAGTGTAATTACCCAGTACTCCTGTACTGGCAGATGCAGTGCTAAGAGCAGACACCCATGCTAGGAGGTGAGACAGCAGAGAATTTCATATATATGAATTTAGCCAACTAAAAAGGAAGTGCTTTCAGATTTAGCCTGAGTATCTCTATGTCATGTTCTGGAATGTAAAATAAGCTTTCTAATGTGCTTCCTCCCACCCCCCAGCTACTCCCTTCTACACCCTGTTGGGTTGGGATGAGCTGTGACCTCTGGAAAGTGAAGAGCAAGTGCTTCATTGAGCTTAATGCAGTGGGTTTAATGGAAATGGAGGGACTCTCTGTATAAATGTGATAACCATAAAATGTCTTATACAAAATGCCATCACTGGCCATACCAAGGTATGGGCTTTGAAGTGAAGCCCATGACACAATCAGAACATTGAAGATTTGAAGAAGTTGGGGACTGGTGGCTGTGTTCTCAAGGAGGGATTGACCTCAGCTCTTTGCAGCCATCTGGAAAAGAGAAGGCTCCAGGGGAACCTTGCAGCGGCCTTCCAGTACCTGAAGGGAGCCTACAGGAAAGCTGGGAAGGGACTTCTTGTATGGACAGGTACTGACAGGATGAGGGGAAATAGCTTTAAACTGGAAGAAGGTAGGTTTAGACTAGATATTAGGAAGACATTCTTTACTGTGAGGCTGGTGAGACACTGGAACAGGTTGCCCAGAGAGACTGTGGATGCCCCCTCCCTGGAGGCATTCAAGGCCAGCTGGATGGCACTTTGAATAACCTGGTCTAGAGGGAAGTATCCCTGCCTATGGCAAGGAGGTTGGAACTAAGTGATCTTAAAGGTCCCCTCCAACCCAAATCAGTCTCTGATTCTGCGATCTAAAAGGTAGCATAAGAACATGAATAATAAGCTGATTAACCCTGTCAAAAGGCAGTGATCTGAATCCTTCTGGAAATGTCTGCTACTCTCCACTACCCTTGGAGGGAGTCTACACTAACACTCACTTTTTGATTTTTAAATAGATTAAAGAAATCTCACTGCAGGTTTCTACAGAAGGCTTTCCAGATGCTTTCTGTTGCTTTTTACTCCTTGGTACAAGCCTGTTCCTATTCCATGCTTGTTCTGGCCAAAGACCTCAAGAATGAGAAAGCATTACTAAGGAAAACTTGCTGAGAGAAGATCGTTGTGTTGTGTTTGTTTGTTTTGTTTTGTTTTGTTTTTGCTGAGCAGGCATTTTCTTTTCACAGGCTTACACCAAAGTTTTCACTTATAAGCTTCCTGACGTATTTTCTTTTGAGGCTGCAGTTCTCTACGTACAGGACTTATGCATGTTCTACAACCAAGAATAACAGCAATTTGTTGGAGCCAGTGATTCATTATCCATTACATTCTTAGCTCAGTGGCAAGGTATATTTAAGTGAAAACCCACTCAGTACTTTTAGATTAGTTCCAAAAGAAATAAATATAAAAAGCCAGTGACTCCGTGCATGCTAACTCAAGTTATTTCCAAATTAACCTTTCTGATTAAAAAGAAAAAAAGCTTAGATATGGCTAAATGACTTCTGCTCCTGAAATGTATGGGTGCGTTACAAACATTGCGTGAGTGTAAAAACATTAAAATTGTAATGTTCTATGCAATGTGTGCTTTGAATGGTGTTGTTTTTTAAGTCAAGTAATTACAGGGTGGAGAGAATGCGTGGCCAGTGGTGGTGGGTTAATTACAAGACCAAACACCCACTATATCTTGCTGAAAGAGCCTTGCAACGATTATACATTGTTGTAACTAATAGCCTAGTTTGGGCTATTGATTGGAGAGCTATCCTCAATTTAAAAGAAATGTACAACTTCTACCTAAGCACTTTTACCATTCATGTAAATAATGCTGTATATCGGGGGGGGGGGGGAGCTTAGTTTCTGGAAATAGGGTTTATTTACATGCTCCACATTTACACGGTCCACTTGACAACTCTACATAGACTTTTTTATTTCTTTCCCCTCTTATGGTCAGACAGTTTCCAGTCCTCTTTCAGGACACAGCAGTTTGGTTGAAAATACTTCGAAATAGAGATCCCTTATTGAAACAAACAAAACAAAACAAAAAACCTACAAAACCACCAACAACAATAAAACCTAGTAGAAAACTTTTGTTGTATCTACATCTTCTCCAAATGTTAACAGATTGCATTTCAAATTATATGAGACAAGGTCAGGAGAGATCATCTCCTAATTTAATGTGTATACCAGCCACTAAATTTGTCCTAATCACTTCTGTGTTGAGAACATCACCCCATGGGTAAAAAGTATTTTCCAGGAAAGCTTTCAGTATCAATCTGAAGGTACCAGGAGGATTCCAGTACTGGACAACACTGATAGCAAACATCTCACTGGGGCCTGATTCTCTGTGTGTGAGAGATTCACATGTGCTTCTCATTTCCAAGACTGGTTCAGCTGAAGACAGACAGACATCTTGCTGAAATCAGTGTGAATATTCACATGCTCCAAGGCAGTCAAACTCCTGTCCATCTTGTTGAACATGGATCAAAGAGTGTGCTTCAATACAGGCAGACCTGAACCTAGTCTGTGCTCTGAACCTACATGGTCAGGTAGGTCTGAACATGAGTGCTATGAACCTAAGACTTAAGTGTAGAAGCGTTCACCACCAAATTACTTGGGAAGGTCTTGTTTATAATAAAAGTTAATCATCCTCCTTTCCAAAGAATTGTTTCAGCAGTCTTTTGCTATTCATCCACATATAAAACAAAGGATAAATTTACCAAGATAAGTGATTGGCTGCCACTTATACTGTCTAGTGCTTTCCTTTCCCTGAAAATAGAACAAGGTTAGTTGAACTGAAAACCTAAAGACTTCTGATTATATAACCTGCCACACTTGCCCTGTTTTCCTCTCCAGTCCCCTCCCCTTACTTAATTTGTTTTAAAGAGGCCAAGGTTATGAAAATCTTACATTCATACAGTAAGAAAAATGGGATCTAAATGCAAAGATTTTTCATGCAGCATGAACTTGCCCACGTAGCCTTTGATTACTATGCTTGTTTACCAATTAAGCTATGAAACAGATACTTCAATGTATACAGTGTGTGCAATTCACACAGGTGAGATAATGGCGCAACAAAAAATTCTTCCCTCCCTGACTCATGTGTGTTTATACAGACCATAGCTGCAATCCTTCTTCAGGCTCATTTATTTACCTCAGTGGGTGTGCCATCCGCGTAAGGACTTCAGTTTGATGACCCAGGTTTGCAGTGTTCCTGCTGCTCTCCTGTAAGCTTTTGCATTACGCTATGCAAAATTAGAGCTCTGATACACTTGATACACTCTGATACAGCTCTAGAAACGCGTGCACACTCAGGAAGCCACGGTAGGGGTTACTTTAACAATTTCCATCTTATCTGTGAATTTCTAACTTCCAATAGTGTGCTGATTTATATGGTGTGGCACTGTATTTCGGACACACGCTGCCTCAGAAAATTAATGCTGCATTCTGGCAACCATATGGGCAGTTGGCTGGAAACCAGCAGAGCACGACCCTACTTTCACGCAAACCTTCCCTACGCAAGAGAACCTTGGGCACCCACTGCACATGTTGCAATGTCCCAAGAACAGAAATACAGAGATCCTGTACGCTCCTGTTACTTACAACCACCAGCTCCCCCAGGGATAGATATACATCAGTATGATTAACGAGCAAAGTTGCACAGCCGTGATCCCCTTGCAGCAGGTAACCACACGGGCACCGCGTTGCCTGATGTCTCAGAGAATGGAGAGGGTTGCAGAAGCCTACCCACATTTCTGCGTTTCTTATGTATTCTCTTTTCTAGTTGTTGCTTTCACCTGTGAAAAAAGCATAGTTTGCAAGCTCTATGGTAAAAGGTGTCTTAAGCACCTTAGAAGAGAATGAAACATTTACACTTTTCAGTAAGGGAAGAAGTAAAAAACATTTTTCCTTACCACTTGCAAATAGAGCAGTTTTTGTCTCCTGTTTTCTTGCTTCTCCCACACTATTATTTATTATCAAATTTATGATTATTTATAGAGTTAAATATAATTCAATGGGACAACCTACAGGGAAACTGAGCTGGAATGGAAACTCCACAAAGAGGATTTTGATTTTGTCTTCTCACTATGCAGAAATCTCAGAAAGAATAGACAAGACAAATTTCACCTAATGGTTTCAAGTAACTTTACGCAATACTTTGAAGATGCCTTGAAGGTAGCTCAAACATACAAACTGTTTACATTTTATTTGTATAATGCTTTCCACTCATAAATAGTTCTGAACTTTTTTTTTCCACAATTGTTCAGAAGAATCACGTCACCTGCAAGGCTTTACAGCAGCTGTTCTATTTCCTTTTCCAATACCCCTGTGAAAAGAATAGAGATTGAAAGCAAAGCAGCACACATTTCTCACAATAAACTAGCTGGCACATGGTAATGTTATGCAGTTCTGTGCACACTAATTTTTTCCAAGAAGGCCAGGGCTTGCGCTCTGTCGCCAGCAGTACACTCTCCATACACATACTGTCCCGCTGGTTCTCTCACACAGCTCATTTCATGGCTACGTTATGATTTTTCTTAAACCCTGATGTTGCATTAAAGCTGCTGCAGTCCCACTGTGGATGGCAACAACCTGTTTGGCAGGATAAGGGGGCCTGGTTTCTTTTAACACTGTTTCCACACTGTCCAGAGCAGAAAAGCATTTATCAGCAGAGGGGCTGCTCCTACTATTTGATCCTTAAGTAGCACTTCCAGTGCTCCTGCCACGACTGAAAGACTTTGTAGTGACGTGCAGTATCTGGGAACTGACACTGAAATGCCATCAGTGTGCTCAGTTTGCTCAGTCTGAGGGATTTGTGTATATCCAGACCAGAGTCTCGCTATGGTCTAGAAATGCTGACTAGCTGCAGTTAAAATAGAAATAAATAATTCACAGCTGATTATACACATCACATGGGCACAGCACAGTGATAAGTTTATTCCTGGTGCTTTTCAGCATTTGAAAACCCAGGCACGCCAGCGCTGCTAATTGTACTACTCCAAGCAGCCAGTTTTCCCAGTGCAACCACCTCTTTTCCCCAGGAAAAACAATTTTACCTGCGTAGCAAGTAATAGCAAAATGGCTATCTATGCACAGCCCATACCCAAAAGTCTCCATCCTAATCCTGAAGTAATGCAGCCAATGTAGCTTATTGCGTGCCACCGATACCAGGACACAGACAAGCATCTACTTCCATGCACTGCACTGCAAACATCATTTGCCAAGGGAGTACGCAGCTCTCCACCTGGGCTGCTGGCTGTCGCATCACAAATTTTATTCTGCTCCTTGATCTTCATGGGCATTGCCAGAACACCCAAAGTCATCTAGATACAGAGAAAAAGCCAGTCAGAGCAATTTCTTTCCTTCGGTATAAAGAATCATTACTTTTTTTTCCTGCAGAAAGAAAGAAAGGCTACATTTAGGATTATGACATTACAAGGACTTGAAGTGCCCTCCCCACCACCTCCAATTCTCCCGGGGCTCTCAAATGGCCTTTGAATGTCTCCCAGGGTTCGGGACCGGAGCAACAGGATCCCCTGCGTACTCGGAGCTCTGACACGGCACAGTTATGGATATAGGGCAGAAGTATAACTGACCTTCACTGTAAAACCAGAGCTGCCGGCACTTGCACAGTATTTGTACTGCTGGGTAAAAACAATAATGTAATTGCTTAATGGAGACAAGGCCTCTGAGGAATCCCTTCTGCAAATAACCCAATCTATCTCAACTCCAGCAAAACCCACTCCGCTGAATTCTCTCGGCAAAGGGGAGCTTGAAATACTGTGCTGAGAGCACCGAAAAGGAACAGCGGTTCCCTCTTTTTTAACCACCTGAAGAAACCAAAGCAAACAAAGGCGCACACTCGGGAAGCCCAGCCCAAAGCTGGCGGTTCCAGGACCACTCCTCGCGCCCAGGGGACACCCGGCGCGCACCAACCACGGCTGACGACGGATTGGGGCGCATCACTTACGTCGGCAGGGCAGAAAACAAAGCCGAGCCCCTGCAGCCACGCTGCCCTCTGGAATCGAGCGATGCCCCTGACACTTCTTGCGAGAAACCGCAAGGAAATTATCTTCCTACAAAGCACTAAAACGCGTCTGATGCTTTATCTCGCGCTGCGGAGATTTATGTCAGTACATTCTTTCCAGACAGCTCCTTCCCCGCAGCGCCCCGAAGGGCCCCGCACGGCCGCGCCGGGCGGCACCGCGCTCAGGGCAGAGCTCCGCGCTGCGCCCCGGGCCGCGTGGCGAGCCAAGGCCGCCGCTGAGCGGGCGGGAGGGCGGCTTCGCCCAAGTGCTGGAAAACAGGAAAATACACCGCGCCCCGGCGGATCTTTGTTCCCGCGGCCGAGCTCGCAGCAGCCCGTCCCTGCCGCCCGGCGCAGCTCAGAGGGGCCGCGGCCACCGCCGCCCCCGCCGCCACCGCACCTGGCCGCGCCTCGGGACGGCAGGGGAGGGGAGGGGAAGGGAAGGGAGGGGGCGCGCCGCCCTCCGCCGGGCGCGGGGAGGTGACGGCCGCAGGAGCGCGCGTGCACCGCGGGAGGGCGGGCGGGAGTGCGGCCGGGCGGGGGCGCGCACGGGACGGTGTGCGAGGCGGCGAGCGAGGGGAGGGCGGTAGTGGGGCGGAGAAAGGCGGCGGCGGCGGCTTCTCTGGGCTCGGGGCAGGCGGAGGGGACGGGCGCCGCCGAGCCAGGAGACACCGCGGCGGCTGCCGGCGCGGGGCATCCTTCCTCCTCCCCGCCCCCCGCCCTTCCCTCTTCTTCTTTCTCTCCTCCGTCGCCGTCCGCCGGGGCCGACCGCGAACGGAGCGGCGATCCCGGGGCGTTTCCGCGGCTCCCGTGCCGGCCGCCTCCCCTTCCCCCCCCCCCCCCCCCCCCCCCCCACCCCCCGCTCCGCGCCCGGGGCTCGGCGGAGAGGGCCCGGCCGCGGCCCCGGCTCGGCTCCCGGCGGCGGCGGCGGCGGGCTCGGCGAGGATGTCGGGCGGCGGCAGCCGGGAGGAGGAGCGGCGCAAACTCGCCGACATCATCAACCACTGGAACGCGAACCGGCTGGACCTGTTCGAGATCAGCGCCCCCACCGAGGTGAGCGACCCCGGCGCGGCCGCACGGCCCGGGCCGCCCGGAGGTGAGGCACCGCGCCCGGCGCAGGCCGCGGCCCCCGCTCCGCCACCGCGCGGCCGCCGGGCGGGGAGCCGGTGCGCGGCCCGTGCCCGGGGGTAGGTTGCGGCGGTGAGAGCGTGGGGGGGGGAGAGAACGGGAGGGAGGGACGGAAGGAGGGAGGGAGGGAGGCCCGGCGGTGGGCTTCGCTTTGTGTGTGCGCCTGGCAGCGCCCGGCTTTGTGCGGCACAAAGCAACCTGCCGGCCGCGGGCGGGAGCCGGGGCCGCGCCGCCGGGGCGTGACGGGCGGCGCTCGGCCGGGAGTGCGCAGCAGGAGCAGGTTCCTGGTGCCGAGTTCACATGTTGTACCGGAAAAACACAGCGGGCAGTTTCTTCCTAACGAAATGGGTGTTGCTCGCGGCTGAGAGGCTGCGTTTACTTTTCAAAAAAAAAGAAGCCACACCCTGCCCCTGCCCCTGGTCGCGCTGCCCGGGGCCGTGCCTCGTTCCGGGGCCTCCCCCCCCCTCTCTCCCCCTCCCGTGGGCCCGGGGAGGACGAGAGGAAATTCACACTTGCTCTTGGCCTGGCCCTGCTCCTGGCTGATCATTAACTGAGGGCTCGGGGAGCTGCGCTGGCCCGATCTGGGGTTGTCCTGGCCGCGCAGCCGGGCGCTGGCTGCTGTCCTGGCCGTGAGAAGTCCCGAGTGCCATTCTTAGGTTTCCCTGTTGTGCTTTGGGTATTTTCGGTGCTGCTTGTTGCAGGCTGCCGAGCTGAGGGCTCTGTGCTATTCTGTACACCTTGCGGTATCTATCATAATGCTAGCTGCTTGCACTGCGTAGGTCTTGCCCATATCCCTGCCGGCTCACAGTCTCTTGCTTCAGAACTGGGCTGATGCTGGCGTAAAGGCTGTGCCGTGACCGTGCTTGAGAACGCAGCACCCTGGGACTGCAGGGTGACTGCTGTCTCATGAGTACCTCTGTCCATTCCCTGTCTGTTCTAACCCCAGCCCCTTTTCTGTGTGTCTGGGGGACGCTGGACTCCTGCTGTGTTGCAATAACTGGTTTAACAACTCTCATGTTTTTTGGGTCCGCCTTACGTGTTTGTCATACTGAGCTAGGCTTTGCACAAAGCTTCCTTACAGCTGCTATAGAAAGAAGCATCGATTTCACTTGCATTAGCTCCATGCTTCTGCCATTCTATAGTCTTTGAACCGGTGCAGGAACATGCTCAGCACTGTCAGCAGTGAGATTTATTCCAGCTGAACTGCTGATGGTTAAAATGAAGTGTATGGATATCTCTGAACATCTAAGCTTCTTAAAGTACTGGTTCTAATGATGTTTGGTAAGACTGCAGCTGTGTCTGCAGCAAACTGATGATAGGTGAAGTGCATTTTCCTTCCATCTGGAAGGAGAATTGCAAACACAAAAGCTCACGTTCTTCCTGGGTCACTGAGTACGGCCTCAAGCTGCCGGAGTTCAGGAAGTGTTTGGGCAATGCACTCGGACTCAGGGTTTGGATTTGGATGGTGCTGTGTGGAGCCAGGTGTTGGTCTTGGGAGTCCCTTCCAGCTTGGGATATTCTACAGTTACCCTGAGCTCATCCAAATGTAGCAGTATTTTCAACTCCAGTAGTGATGTGATTGTTGTGCGTGCTGTTCGTCAGCACAAATGGGGCCTTTGCCAATCTGTTTGAGCCCCGGCAGTCCCACATTGTTTCCATGCTGTTCCTAGGTCAGAGGGAACATGAGGAATGTTGCACTCACAGTAGAGGCTGCAGCGAGTGCCAGCACCCGTACAGGTGCGGTAAGGTAGATATATGGCTTTTATGCTAGGGATTCAGATAGGATTGCTGTAAGCGATTGAGACGTGGCAGTTGGCTGGCTGCATTATTGTTTGCAGCAAGCACGTGCTAGCACTGTGAGCTGTCACCCAGAGCTCCTGTTGTGTGTATCATGTTTGGGGTTTTGAGAGCTGCTACCTTGCAGTGATTCTCCAGGCTTTGCTTCCGTGTAAACAGTCTGCTTAAGTGACTCATCTTCTGTGTGTCCTATGTAGCAAGAATAGGCATTTCCAGAAGAACGAAACCATTGCTTCATAGTAAGGTTTAATTTATGTCTTTGAAGAAGGGGGGAAAAAAAAAAAAGAGAAATTAGTGGAAAATGACAGAAGCTTTGGCACTGTCAGTACCTAAACCCTATGTGGCCCACTGAAGCATCTCAGCATTAGCTTACAAGGACCCACTCCCTGGTGTGCAGTTGCTCCTGGTTCACCAGGTCCTTTACCACCTCAGTGCAAAGCGTCCCATGTGCTTTGGCTTTGGATGTACAGAGTGGGATTTTGAAGCAAGTTTAAATGTGTGGTTATCTTTCAGAGAAGCGCTTCATGAAATGAATCAGTTTGAATTCCTGTTAATATTTCAGTGTCCTCAGGGATTAGGTATCCACTTCTCTGTGTGCCTCTCTTAAGCGCTAGGCATAAGTTGTTTCTAAAAGCATGTTGCTGGTGAGATGGAGAAAAGCAACAACCTTGGGTAGTGCACAGCATTGAGTCCTGTTCCTATTTTTCTCCTGTTATGTGATATGGGTGGCTACATCATTCGGTGCTGCTTTTCCTTAGGAAGACAGGGAGCGGGTCAGCTGCTGTGCCAACTGAAGTACTTCTCTCTGTGTATTCTATGTGAGGAGGACTGGGGACTTCTTGGCAGTAAGGATTTCCTATCTTTACCTGCTGATGCTGTCACTGAAGTCACATGTGGACAGCAAGATGACAATTTTAACATTGTGATTTTTTTTTACCTATTTTAACACTTGGTGTTTTGAGAAACCTGATAATAGTTTGCATTATGTTTGCTCTGAAAAAAATGAGTAAGAGCAGTTCTGTGGCTTCAGGGGCTTATAATGAGCAAAATAAAAGTTCTGTTTTTCAAGTTTTAGCAGCTAATGCAAGCTGACCTCCAGTGCCATCAGAAGCAGTGCTGGGTGCAGATCCTTCCTTGAGAGCTCTGCAGCACCGAGGCAAATCTGAATTTGATTCATGTAAGCATCACTGTCTCTGCCTTAAGTGATGAGACAGCTATGCATTTTAGGAAGTCCAAGAAAGATAGAGCAGGTTTTTGGGAAATGTGGGCTGAATCATGGTTTGTTTTGCAGATAAATCAACAATCAAATTGAAAATGAAACAGAATGTTTATGCTTTTCTTTAAATGTTTTTCTTTTTTCTGTTCCACTTTCCTTTTCCCTGTTTCCTTGGTATTACCAAGGTTTTGAATGCTTTTAATATCTGGCTTACTTCTCCCCCTCCCCTTTTTTCCTCTTAATTTTTTTCTTTGGCTATGAATGGAAGCCCAGTAAGAAGCCTCCAGACCTTTTACAGTAGGAAACAAATTGGGCTTTTGACCTTGTTTTGAGTCTTAGGTGATTATGTTAACCAGAGTTCTCAAATAGGAGAAACTTTGCTAATAACTTGATAACAGGTGCATTGTATTGAAGCTTGTAGATTAAAACAAAGAGAAAAGCAGAAGGGCATGAGTCCAAATTATCTCTTTTCTTTTTAGTTTTTTTTTTTCCCCTTTATTATGTAAAATAACTGTCTATGGAGACTTGGGAAAGGAACAAGAAAAGCAAAAGCATTATGGACTGATGTATTTATCACTGTCAGTAAAATAAATATCAGTCCTCCTGAAAGCATTTAATATGTGGTTTAAGGCACCATAGGTGAACTAGGCGTTATAATTATTGTTGATCTTGATGGCAAGGTACAGTTTCATCTTTAATGTATGCTTTGATAACTGTATGTGGGAGGAATGGAAAAGCTTTGTTGTTCTGAGGAAGTTTTATGGATTAGGAATGGGAGTAGCATTTAAATTTTACTTTTTTGGGGGAAAAGCCCCGCCTGTTCTAAAAAGTGGCTTTTTTTGGTAATTGTCCAAGGCCTTGGAGGTGGATATCAGGAGTGTTGTTCTGTTATAGTTCTGCTTTTTGATGGAGATAGCTTTTCTGATCTAGTGAACAAAAGTAGAAGCTTGCTTTTAAAAAAAAAGCTCAGAGAAATAAAATGCTTTGTACTGAGAGAGTGTGTAACTTCTAGCTGGCCATGGCTTGAAACAAAACAAGCCCAAAACACTGAATGGGGATTTTTATTCTTTTGGTCTGAAAGCACCTTGTGTAAGCTTAGCAGTGAGGTGCAGGACTTACTGCAGCCCTTCTGCACGAGCGTCTTTCTGAACTGGTTGGTGTGTTTGTGTGTTGTCACTTTTTGATACAGACTTCCCTTGTATTCTGATACTCTCTGCGTATTTGGCCAAGTCAGTATATTTTACATTGTTGGTTTTGTTTTGTTTTTTCAGACTTTAAATGCAAATAACTATTTAGGGGAGATGTTGCACAGTGGGTTTTAAAGTTGATTCATTTTTTGCGTTTATTCTTTGGGTTCGGATCTGATTCTGCTTCACAGAGTGTTGCAAATAATTATTGTGGCGATGCCTAGTATAAGCCATGAGATTGTGATCTTTTCAAAGAATCTGTACGAGTTTAAATCCAATGAAAGCAATAAGAATTAGGAATCTTTTAAGTTTTAAAACCCCTGCAGATTCCTATCTGCATGGTTGCTCACCCATTTGCTTTGAAAAATTGCCTCTGTGACTCTGAAAAGACTCATCTTTTATGACTGGGACTACCTATGGCTGCCTATTGCATTATGGACAGTGTTGTCCATAACAGTGGAAGTCTGAAGCTAGGCAGCTGCTGTCTAACTGGTAGAAGTGCTTGTGCTTTCTTCATGCACTACGTTCGTTGTTACAATATGGTAATTACTATGCAGTCTGGAAAGGTATATCGGAGACCTTGACTACTGATGCCTATACTTTTCAGTGGGTAGCTATCACTAAACAGGCACAGTTAAAGAGGAGGTTGCTAACATATAACCAGTGCTTCAGAGTTTTAATTTCTAATTGCAACTTACTGAGTGTTGACTTCTGCATCAGAATGTCTGGAGAAAAGAAATCCATGAGCAGAGGTCTTCTCATTTGCATTAAAGGGGCTATTTGGAGACCAGTTCTGCTTTAACTGAGTAGTCTGCCTTCACAAATGTAATACAATTGCTGCTATCTGGAGAGTGATAATAGGTTTGAATTAAGATCTTGATCACAATCTACAGACAACATAATAGCACAAAGATATTCCTCTTCTAGGTGGAAGTTTTGTGCTGTACTTTCAGTATTCCTTAAGTTGTTCTTTGACTTGGTGGCTAATTGGGTTCACACAACTGAGACATACTGGCTTTGAAAATTCCCTCCCAGCGTGCCTGACTAAAGTGCCATTGACAGGTATTATTTTTCAGTTTAAAAAAGCCTAGACCTCTGAAAATGTTACAGATTTGCTTGGTTGGCCCAAACGTGCCCTTATGTATATACACACACACACATATATATAGATAGATAGATATAGATAGATAGATCAGAAATGTTAAAATAAATGGAACACACTTGAATGGTGTTCGTGGATAAACTTGCTTTGTAATTGATAACGTGTTGCCTTTGTCCATAAGAAATGTTCACCTAAATGGTGTAAGGAGAGCTAAAATTTGGCTGAAAGGTGTTATTAGCTGAAATGAGCTGGTGTTTGTGATAAGGTTGTAGATCATGAGAAGGCACTCTGAATTTATCTCTGTGTCAATATTTGAAAAGCTGCTTTGTTACAAATACAGGGAAATAGATTGTGGCTTTCCATAATTGAGAGCATTACATTAAAGAATAACTTCTGGCTTTGGCCAGCGCTTCTGGTGAAAGTGGAATTGAAAATCACCATGTGAAGTGATACACTGATAAACTTCTGTTATGTTAAACTTAAGTGAAGTCAAATGTAGCATATGTTCCAGATAAGTAACCGGAGCACTTGATATCTCAGAATGTAGAACTTCGTGCTAAAAGAAGCTTCTTCTGAGGAATGTTTGAGTAAAGTACTGCTTATGTAATCTTGGATTTTGGTGAATTTTGGCTAGGAAAAAATATTTTTGTGTAAAACGCCTTTTGAGAAATGCTTATCTCAGTGCCTAGAGGTTTATGAGATTATTACTTGGCCTGTTTATTTCTGCTGTTAATATTGTTGCACTGATTTTGGAAATATTTTTCTCTTGCTAAACAATTCTTAAATCAGTTACTAGTATCCTGATATCCTAACATTTTAGGAGGATACTTTTCTGACTGGCTGTAAAATTATTTCAGTAACTGATAAATAGAATCGTAGAATGCCCTGGGTTGATAAGGACCTCAAAGATGAACTATTTTCAACCCCCCTGCCATGGGCAGTGTAACCAACTGCTAGACCAGGCAACCCAGAGCCACATCCAGCCTGGCCTTGAATCCCTGCAAGGGATGGGGCATCCACAACCTCCTTGGGCAACCTGTTCCAGAGCCTCACCATCCTCATTCTGATAATGTATTTTTTTAAGTAGTTGAGGTGGAGACAGGTGAGCAACACATCTTATTGTTATGTGTAACTCAGAGTTAAGAAAAGCAAAATAACCAACCAGTATATGGTTCCATGCTTATTTTCCTATTTCTCCTTCAACATAAACTTTCCTGAATTGCATCAAGATGCTCCTTTTATTATTTGCCAAACAAACCAGGGTTAGTAATTAAAGCTGAAATTTACAATACTGACACTAATTTTTAGTATTTTCTTGCAGTTCAGTGGCCTCTGTAAGAGAGTTGTTCTTACCTTATCCAAGTTGTTCTTCATCCGTTTTGTTGGGTTTTCTTGTTTGTTTGTAGGCTGCAGGGATTTTTGTCCCTTAATCTTTAATTGTGGATAAAAAAAAAACCAGTACTTTTTTTTTGTAACTGTGTCTGTCCAGAAATTCAGAAATCCAAGATGAAAACAGAATACAAATGAGATAAAACTCTATTAATGAAAAATAATTCTGATTTAGCAGAAGCGCTCGAGCTGTCTTTGTGGAACATATTGTGCCTTGTGAACTGCTGTATAATGAACAAATTCATGGGTACATAACATGATTTTTTGAAGGGGAGAGTAACTTTTCCATGTGATTGATTGCCCTCAGTCACCAAATTGCGACTGCCTTTTGTTGTTGTCTAGTTTGGTTCTCTAGGTGAGCTAAAAGATCTGCTTTGACATGAAGTCCAGTGTCTCATGCTTGTTTTAGTACGCACCTGGATTGCTGACACCTCATGATACTCAGTGATTTCTGTTCTTTGTTAGGGGTATATAACTTAGTAAAACCATTCCATGTAGTACCTAGGGATTACAGTCCTCTCTGTGTGTTGCAGGTTTTAGCCTCAAGGTTCTCAAATTTAAATGCTTGATCAGTACTGTTGTGTGTATATCTTCTACAAAGCTGCTTTCTTTCCTCTTGTGCTCACCTGTAAGCTAGGCTATCAGCTCAACTCCTTTTCAGATCATCTAGCCTAAATATTCTTTCGAGAGAATCGTACCTCTGAGATTACCTCCATTCTTGTCCCGTTACGAAGGTGCCATTCTGTCTAAATCCTGCTTTCTTCTTTTCTCTCCACACTGACAAGGGCAGAATTCCTCACTGTTGTAGTCTGTCTGGAACACTGTTAGTATAGATTAATGATTACTTCTCAAAATGCATTCAGAGTTGGTTCTGAGAGTCCTGGAAAAGAGTCCTAGGACCATGGATGTCATCTAGAAGACCAGCGTACTGTATTAGTTGTAAATGCAAGTGTAACATTAGGAAATGTAAGTAATACTGCAGTATGTTTTTCTTACTGAGTTTTGAATCTCTCTATATAAGTGGAAAGAATTTAGTGATAGAATATATGATTGTGCTTATGAAGATTGCGTGTAGTCACAGAATCATAGAATGGTTTGGGTTGGAAGGGACCTCAAGGATCATCAGCTCCAATCCCCCGGCTGCAGGCAGGGCAAACCAACCTCCATATCTGATACTAGACCAGGCTGCCCAGGGCCCCATCCAACCTGGCCTTGAACACCTCCAGGGACAGGAAATCCATCACCTCTCTGGGCAGCCTGTTCCAGCATCTCACCACTCACAGTAAAGAACTTCCCCATGATATCCAATTTAAACCTTCCCCACTTGAGCTTTAAGGCATTCCCCCTTGTCCTATCACTGTTGACCCTTTTAAGAAGTTGATTCCTTTTTCTTTTCTTTTCTTTTTTTTTTTTTGTTTTGTTTGTTTGTTTGTCTTAAGAGTAGTCATCAATAGATTTCTGATTTTACTCATGTACTTCAAGGGTAGAAGATACAGTAGACTTCAAAAATAGCGAAGAGTTACTATATAATTCTTTTCAAGGATATTAGAAAACAGCTTCTTTTGGAATGTAGTTGGAAATTGAGTGCATGTTTGAATGCATGATTCTTATTCACATACTGAGTAAATATTTTGTAATAGATTTTGTTGAATACAGCTTTGGTTGCTATACAGTGCTGGCAGACTCAGTCAAAAATGATGATGTATGTTAGTGGCTTCAAGGTTGGATTGTTTGTTTTAATTGTTCATTGTTTTTATTGCCGATTTGGTTCATAGCAGTCTTTTGTAGTTAGAACTGAGGAATATGGAAGGTCTTGCAATACCTTACTACTTAGTACAAAATGTACAATTTTGTGGTGAGCTCTCTTAAGACTTGCCCTCAGTCTGTTGTGTTTCAGGGCACGGCTGAATTTCTGGGCTGCTCTGTACTGAAAGCACGTCTATAACAGAGAAATCTCTAAGTGAAGGAATGAGTTGTCTGTTGGACAAATAAATACTGTTGCTAAAGTATGTTGCCTGTAGCAGTAACTAGAAACTATAGTTTCAATGCCGATGTTTTTCAAGCCTCCTCTGAGTTGTTCAGCAATAGCTTTCTCTTTGTTTGACTTGTCTATCAGTCCACCTTACAGGCAGAAACACAACTTAATTGGAGTGTCATGCTTTTCCATATATAATCATTGTACCACTTACAAAGCCTAGAGGAAGATCGTATCTCCCTTCTCAATGCATATTAGTGGCTGCTGCATGGCCTATGGTTGGGCAGAAGGGTTCAGACAACAAAGAAACCTTCTCCTCCCCAGTGCCTGCAGCGACAAAAGGTCTCCTTTTCCCTCTGCCCTCCTAGTAGCTCTTTGAACAGCGCAGTGGTTAGAAATTAATGAATAAATAAATAAACAGGAGCCTTTGACCATCTTCTTGTGATTCTCAGTTTTAGAAAAAAACTGTTATTCTAGGATCTTAGGATCTTCACTTGAAAAGCATCAATGCAGTGCTGTCTGTGACGCAGCATCCTCATGGACAGGAAAATGTTTGTGGAAAGATGCTTAATCCTACCAGGTTTTCTTCTGGAAAGTTTTGTATTGATAAAATATTCTTTATAAAAACAATTTCTTTTATGTTGAGAAATATATCTGGAGAAATCTGGTTTACATCTACCTTTCAAATATATATTTTGGTAATATCTACCGCATTTGGATTACGTTCAAGCATTGCATACTACTTGTAGAATGCTGGGGCTTTTATTAGAAAACGTGAATCATTTCTATTTAAAGTGATAGTCTTTCTGAACATGAATACGATTGATTTCCAGTGTGGACAGATGGAAATGTTAAGATTTTTTTATACACTGGAACAGGTTGCCCAAGGAGGCAGTGGATACCCCGTCCCTGGAGGCATTCAAGGCCAGGCTGGATGTGGCTCTGGGCAGCCTGGGCTGCTGGTTGGCGACCCTGCACATAGCAATGGGATTGGAACTAGATGATCATTGTGGTCCTTTTCAACCCGGGCCATTCTTGGTTCTATGATTTAACACCTGCTGTATGTTTTCTGGCAATTGAAAGACTGAGATAAATTTTTCACATCTGGAAAAAGAAAAGAATTTAGAACTTTTGATGGAAAGACAACGCTAATAAAGGCATTGCTCAAATTTGCTAATTAAGTTGGGTGGATTGCCTGTTGTATCCAGTGTTTGCTGTCCAGTGAGGTAACTCAAATGCAGTTACTTAAGGTTGTTGCATTTTTTATGTAATTTTGCTTTGTTGAATGCTTTAATTTAAAAACAAACACCAGTTTCCTTTTTTGCATTTTTTTTAATGTTCTAACAGAGTTATTCTCTATTCCGTAAAAGTTACAGGAATTCTTTTGATCAAGTCTCAAGAAATGCTGAAATTTAATAGGCAATGCCTATCAGAAACTGTTTTTAAGCAGATAGGAACTGATGTGTAGGCAGTCTGTAGTTTCTATTAAAGTTGGAGTGTACAGTGGGATCTGTGATGACTTTAGTGTTCGCATTTTGTAGCGTTCAAAATTCTGGTATAACTTTGTGACTACTTCTTGGTTACTTTTGTTTGCATGTTTTGCATTCTCACCTGCATTAAGGTTAAGTGTCAGCTCAGAAATCAGTGTAGCAAATGTATGAGGTTAGCCAAACTTGAAAACTTTGGCTGCCTCCTCAAAGAAATACTCTTTCATGTGAGTGATGAACGTCAGGTGGAAGCACAAAGGTTGGACAGCATTGCACCAACATGAAAGAGTTGAGTGCTGAAGCAAAGTATTGTTCAAGCACTCTGATGATGGAGACTGAGGTAATAACCTACTAAAGCTCAGCACTTAGCTGAACTCCTGGGTTCCCGTGTTTGTTTCCAGCTGTTTGAGCATCCTTGTGTGCACGGCTACTTGTAAATATCTGCTCATGTTACTGTGAATGCACTGATCATCTCTCAGTGTCCAGTCCTTTTAGAACCCCTCTCTTTCATGCTGCCCTCCTCAAAAAACCCACAGCCCTAACCCAGACACCGCAGTCTTCTGCTTAGTGTGAGAAATATCAATTCTAGCAGCCCTCAGATGTGTGCCTCCTTGCAGTGTAGGAGCCTTGCCAGGAGTGTGACCTAGGAACCTAGGATTGTGCAGCTCTGGCATGGGTGAGCTGCACCTCCAGCACATGCTGACTGTACTTTGGAGTCTGGAATGGCTGGGCTGATGCAACTGGGTCTCACACAGCCAGTGTAAGTCACAGCAACGCATTTTCTTCTAATGGAGTGGGAGAAGGGGTGCTTTTTTCTTGCTTGTACTTTGATTCAAAAGCCAGACATGTTTTCCTTGTGTTTCAAAGAGTTCTTCCTCCTAATATACTTAGAAACCAGCGTGTGTTCTCTGTCCTGAGTTCCTGCTAGGCTGTGACAGAATGAGTTTTTGGGATTAACCTCAGGTTACTGACACGTCTGTCTTCTGCAGCTGTTAGAAAAGATGAATAGTTCCTTATGTACGCACATATCCTGTCCGCAGACCCTTCTTTATCCACCTCATACTTTCTGAGGCACAGAAAGAAGGAAGCTGGTAGCACTGACCTTCTTCTTACTGTTTCTGCTGTCCAGTTGCCATCATGCAGGTTGTTTTCTGCAGCTTGGAACTGTCCATCCTTCCAGATTGTGTTGGTGATGGTGGAAGGCACAGGTGTTCTTTTTCTGCTGCCGTCCAGCAGTGGCTTTGAACTGATTCTTACTGCTTTTGTAACAGTCAGATTTACTGTATAGTAGCAGTTGATATTTGCTGTGGCTTTTGGAAACTGGGCAAGACCTTTCGCTTCCTCATTTTCCACCTCCGATGTCCAGCTGGTATTAAATGATGGCATTTTAATTTGTGCTTAATTTGTTTCAAAAGTTTCTTTTTGTATTTACCTATGTGAGATCTGACTGAAATAAAACAAAGCAAAACGTTTGGCATACTGCTGAAACTTAGCCCTTTTGTTGGAAAAAGATGCTTATTTGACCAGCGGAGGCTTTTTTTTTTTTTTTTTTTTTTGCTATTAGTGAGTTTCCCTATTCATGCAGCACAAAGCATACTGTGATCATCTTTTTTTCGCACGTTGACTAATGACTTAAAATATTGCTGGCTGTTTTGCTCAGAATGTTTTTGAAAGGTGCTAGTCAGTGAGGTTGTTTAGATCGTCCTTGACTTCCCTCTGTGTGTAGTTGTGGACTCTTAATCAGTTGCGTGTTCATTTAAAAGTCATCCGGTATTCTCACTTCATTTTAATGGCTGCAGGACAGTGGGATGGGAAAACAGCACTGCGTATACGTGATGTAACATGTTGAAAATTGTGTCTTAAATTTGGTACAGAAATAGAAGCCAGATTTTTATATATGTATGCAGTTGCTATTCAGTAGGTCGTGCTACTTTTAGATTTCACCTTAAAAGATATGGCCAAAAAAGTTAGCATCGTCATTTGCCCTGCCACATTCCAGTTTGATGTTATGTTGACTTGTACGGTATAGCTGAGAGTGATCATCTTCTCTGTTTGATACCTGCATACAATGTAAGTATGTTAAGTATCTTATAGATACCATGAATCATCTCAACCTTTGTTTTTATTTCTTTGTTTCTTAAGTACTTACATATCAAATTTCCATGAGGCTGTCTTATTTTGTTAAATAGGTGGCTGTTAATTTTTGAACTTGACAGGTAATTTATTTTCTTCAGATATGTAACTTTCTAGTATTCAGATTGTTTGAAAGCCTATGAACTGTTCATTATGCCTACCATGTTCTTAAAGAAATACCAAATACAGAAGAAATGCAAAATCCCTGAATGTTTTGTGATTGAAAAGCAAACCAATAAGGCAAAAAAAAAAACCAAACCTGACCATAACACACCTTGCTGAACTAGATACTCAAAGTACCTAATGTAAAGAAAACACGCTTCTCCCTGTGCATGATAGTTAAATGAAACATAACATTTTCAAATTGTTGAACATTTATAAGTATGTATATTATATATAAATATAAATCAAACATAACATTTTAAAAAAAGCCTCCTGTTTTAAATACCTTTCCTCTTCTGTGTTCTGCAGTCTTTGCTTCTTGGCAGATTCTTTTTTACAGATCAGCTTTTCATATTCTCATGACACGCTCCGTCACTAGAGAGAGGATAGACCTGTCTTTTGCACAGCTTTACAGCTGTATTAATTCTGATTTGCTGCTAGGATTCTTTGGGTAAATCATCAGTTAAATCCTGAATTGTTTCACAGTGAGTCAGAAGACACTTGAAATCTTACAAGGTAGTATCGCCTACATGAACTGTGTTTTATTATCTGAGTAAGCTGAAGCAAGTTGCTGAATGCTTTTGTAATCTGAGCCTGTTTAAACTCGAAGTACTCCTGTACGCAGTTAATCATCTGCATTAATGTTTGTATTGTAACTTGTCCTTGGTTCATGTGCCACTGAAACGACAGACCTTTGATAAGAATGAAATTAAGGTTATTTGGTAGAACTGGGTTTTAGGGCAAGAAAATGCTTGAAAGTAATCAGCCATTCGTTCTGTACTTTTCAGTGCAGGTGGAAGTTTCTTAGATGGAGATAACTTCTTGTAAGAGTACAGCTCATCTAACTGACTGCAAAAATACCATGTGGGCAGGACTGCATCGCTGAGAACAGGAGGTCATGCATCGTGACTTTGGCAAAAACTTTCTTTTGGTGACTCTTGTTTAACATGGCTGCAGAGTCTGGTTTTGGCTAACCCTGTGATAAAAACAGGAATTTTACATTGTTGAGAAATCCTTAAAGTAGAACAGGTAGTGCTGTTTTAATGTGGCTCCTTCGGGTAATGAAATGTGCCATATGAAGAGAGAAATGCGAAATGTGAATTTCCAGTAGAAAGTTGCTTTCCTAACTGGGAAAATGTTTTGTGCTTTGTTGCACAATGTGGGTGGTTTGTTTTTGTTTTAATGTAGGTGATTTTTTTCTGTGTATTTGAGACAGAGTACAGAGATCTTAAATAATGCACATTACAAAACAAAATTGAATACAATTTGTTGGAAGAGATATATGTATATTTTATTTTCAAACATCTTCTTTTTCTAACACTGAAGTGTACTCTAGAGCATTTGAATTCTTTAATTAATCTTTTACACATATAAAAGTTTTTGCCTTGTTTTTATAGAGAGAAATGATTTGATCTGGACCTTTATTGTCAAAAACTGCTTTTCTTGAGGACTCTTTATTCTTGAAGCAACCATGAAAATGTGCCTTGCTTTGTCGTGTAAGCTTTACTGATGATGTGGGATACGCCTTCCATGACATGGGTAGAAACTGTGTATCTAAGCTAAATATTTCTTGATCACAGCTTAAATAAAGAATAGATGTTGGAATTACTATTTCTGACTGATGTTGTAAATTAATCTGACTTTTCACTTTGGCCCAATCCAAATGATAGAGCTTGCAAACTCGACAACTTTGCCCTCACAGGGAAACTGAACTTGCTCTTCTGCTGTTCAAGAGAGTATGTGGGGGTGGGGGGAAACATCTGGACCATAACTTTTGGCAACTGAAACGTGTTGATTCTTTGATATGAATTTGGAAGGTATGAATCAAAAGGACAAAAAAACCAGCTGTTTTCTTTTCTTGACATCCAAGCTAGTCTTCCTAGTTTTCCAGTGCTGTCAGTGTAATTACTTCACATCAAGAAAAACTTTAATTTAAGAACACTTGCCAATAAACTGACACAAGTTTCTTTATTTCTCTGGTTAGCCACCTGCCTTCTGTGTTGAGAGTTTCCATACTTGTGATAATCAGGACCTCATTTTTATATTACTTATGTACATTAGCTATCTTTCAAACATATAGTGAATGAACAGTGACAACTACTAAGTGTCACAGTTGCTCTTAAAAGACAACAGGGTGATCCCAGTGTGAAGAGTAGTGTCAGTGATGTGATTTACCCTTGTCCTCTGTACGTGAGATGTCTTGTTGATTGCTCTGGTATCCACATTACTGTTTGGAAACAATTCATTACTGGCAGATGGAGAAATACGATACAGGTTTTACAGTGAATTACTGTTCGTCTAGTGCTAAGTGTAAGGATGAGTAGTTACTATAGAACTTTTTATCATGAAGTTGTTTACAGTGACTGCAGAAATCTACATTTTTAGTGTAGCTGTTTTCTGGAAGCAGTGCTGTGATGGATTCGCATGGTGCAGAACCTAGATCTGCATCCTTTGAACACTATCTACGTTGTCATGCAATTGTGATTTTTACAGTGGCGTGTAGAAAATAAGAGTGTGACACTTTTGATAGTTACACACAACTTATTAGCTACTTACTGGTGTGCCAGCTAACTTCACTTTGAGAAAGAGAGATGAATATAATTAAAGCAGAAATTTAAAACTGAATTGGGTACATAGTATTTTGAGCTCGGTATGGTCAACCACAATTGTACTGTGTATTTTTTCTCCATAGAGTAAGGCTATTATCTCCTTCCTAATTATTTTTGCCTTTCTTCAATGTTTTCTTTTTTAAGAGTGTGTACTAGGAGGGCTACTCCTCTAGCCCTTGTGAACCTGTGTTTTTTTTGTTTGTTTGTTTCACTTTGCTTTTTTGTTTGTGAGAATCTTGAAATAACTATGCTTCTTTTAGTGTCTGAAGTTCAGATATGTTTTGGGCCTTTTTCCCTCCTCCCATTCCCAGTGTGTACTTGTGTGGATGACTGAGAAGTCTGCAACTGCACTGTTAGCATAAGCAGATTTGTTTCTTCTCATTGTATCTTTTGTGTTGCTCTACTCCACTTATTTGTTCCCACTTTCTTGGTTTTTCTTGTTGCTTTCTCTGATTAGGCCCCAGAACTTGTATGACTGTGTTTAGCATGTGGATTTGTTTGGTTTTCTTTTGTTTGTTTTGTTTTATTTTTTTGTTGTTGTTGTTCTTTTTTTTTTTAATTCTTCTGATACCACTGGTAGCCCACTTATGCTATATAATGAGAGGAAAGAAGCAGGCTGGTAGTAATGGTGGTAAGTCACTTTCTCAGATGCACTTCGACATCTGTCTGGAATTCACTGGTAAACAACCATCAGAGTAATATATTAAACATCGGGAAATTAAGGATATGGAGCAAAATACTTTTTTTGTTTGTTTTTGAGCACTTCTACTTTTGAGTCTTTGCATTAAGTTTCTGGGTGTGTCTTGCTTTTTCTAATTTTTCATTGTTTTTTGGTTGTATAATCTTTCCTGAAGGATGAACCAGTCTGGTGGGTTAAAAGAATCATCGTAACATCCCCTGACAAGCTACTTATAATACAAAGTATGGCTTTATATTCTTAAAGGAAAAATGAATTAGGCTAGTCTTAGTTTGTTGGACTGGTGGACAGAGTGAGCAAGCTTATCTTACTCTTACCATGCAATAATTTTCATGATTATCTTTGAGAAATGTTTTCAGACTTGTTTTTCCCTTTATCTGTATTAAAATGAATTTATTACACAATTCATTAACTATAAATGTGTTTTACAAAATAAAACTTTTCAGATTTTAGTAAACAGTCAACCAGTGAAACAAGTTGCACAGGGAGGTTGCATAGCTTTTGTCATGGAGGTTTTTGAGACCAGACTGAATAAAGCTGCAAACAACCTGATCTGACCTCAGAGGTGACCTTTCTTTCAGCAGGAGATTGAACTGGAAACCTCCCGAGGTCCTTTTCTCTACTGGAATTATCCTGTGATCTTAAATACATGTCTGCCCATTGCAGTTCACTTCCATCTGGGATGGACTACATTGCGTTAGTTGTCTAAATGACTTGAGATGTGCAGTAGAACCACTTATCTGGGTTTTAGTGTCTTTATCTGTTGGACTCGTACCAGAAGAGAAATTGAAAAACATTATGCTGATACTTAAACTACTGTATTTAGCTTTTTTCATCTCTTTTTGTTTTTTTACAGCCCTTCCTGGGACTTATGTGTTGGTATATCTTAGTATCAGCACTATCCAATTGGTCTTGTCCTATATTATTTTGTGTTTTTAGCTCAGCTTGCAAAACAAATGATACCTGCCTGACTGGTGTCTTGAAAGTCCCTGAAGATCATGCTCTGTATGACTTCTCTGGGCAACTTTCTCCACTACTTGACTGACTTAATCGTGAAAAAACTTCCTTGTATTCAGTTTAGAATCCTGTTCTGTCAGCTTAATGTCCATTATCTCTTGTGCTTCCACCATGCACTACTATGAAGATCCTTGCTGTTGTTCCTGAGCCTGTATTCTTGCAAGGCACTGTTCTCTTGAGTGGCAGGATTTTTCATTTGTCCTTGTTGAATTTCATGGAATTCAAAAACAAACATTCAAAAGCCAAAAACCAAACAAATAAAACAAAACTATTAAAAACATCCTTCCAGAACATCTTTTGGTGAAACATTTGGGTATGCTGATACAAGATTCTAATATTGCAGAAGATGCATGATTATAAGTTATCTAATTTCCACTCTGTCCTGTTTCCATTTTCTATTCCTGTACCTTTCCTCCTGCTCATGACTGGAAGCCTGCATCAGTTGATGGAATAAATGCTTGCAGTGAATGAGTTACAGCCTACTGTGGGGAACCTGCTTTAGCAGAAAGCTGGACTTGATGTAGGTCCCTTCCAACAATTCTGTGATCCTGAGGATTAGGTTAGATTTTTATTTTTTGTTGTTACTAATATATCCTTACTGTAATGTTTATTTCCAAGTACCTTTCAATTTATGGTACTGTATTCTGTGCAGTACAGCGTTAACAGGTTTTTCGTATTAAATCTCCTATTTTGTTGTATTTTGAATTATGCTCTATCTGTAATACAGATCTCTGCATGATGTCTAGAAGAATCTTTACAAAATGGTGCATATTGCTTGAGGCAAGCCATAGCTTCTGAATGTATCTTGCATTTGTAATCTTTAAAAACAGAAAGCTCTATCTATGAAATGTTAATTTTAGCCACAGACAGATCTTTTTTCATGGTATCAGAACTTCAAAACATCTGGTATAGTTGGTTAGACAGGGAAATTAGGTTAATTGCATGGAAATAGAGCCACGCTGATAGTGTAACATTTTCTCATTGAAACCAGTACTTTAGCATTTTTTCTAAGTAGACTGTAATCTCAACTGGGCAGGAATGTTTAATATCGCTAATTTTTGCTTCAATGGAGTATTTTTTACCATTAAAATTTAAAATGCTACTTTGGAACTTTGATAGTGTGAATCTGTTAGTTCTGTAAATGTTCCAAGGCCAGAATTAATGTACAAGGAACATAAAATGAAATAAGCCAAGCATGCGAAATCCTCAGAACTCCGTATTAAATTTTGCTTTTTGATATTGAATTTAAATGAAGTTTTAAATTACCTTTTCCTGCATGTTATATTGGAACCTAAGTTAATACAAGCTTGTTAATACTAAATTAATACAAACTGCATTTCTAACTCTAAATGTGGTTAGAAAGTATTGTAGGTTATTTTTCTTTTTTTTTTTTTTTTGGTCACTTTAACAGCTAAATCAATCACATACTGATCCTTCAAGTCTTCACTGATCCTTCAAGTCTTCATCAAGACTAAAAGTAGAGCCAGATTCTTGCCTTACATGGTATCACAATGAAGTGATGTTTCAAGATGCTTTATGTATTGTTAAAGAACTATAAACGTTTGTAAGGGGGACAGGCACTACCTTGCTGCTGTCAAGAAATTGAAATTTTTCATGAGGAATAGTCTTGCACAGAACACTTAGGGTAGTCAGAGGCTCTCCTCCCAAGTATGTTGGAGTTAAGATCAACAATTCTAAAACAGTAACTGAAAAATTTTTTGTGAACTTGGGTGTGCATATTTCAGCTATACTGTTCAAATAGTTAAAGGTGATTTATGACCACATTTCTTTTGGCAAAATGTCACTAAAATCAGACTTTTTTTACCATGTTTTATCATTTTCTAGGTTATTTGTTCTATTATGAAGAGAATTGCACAGGAAGTGAGGAGCTTCCTATGTAATCAAGTGGCCAACTGTTGTTTCCTCTATCAGGAATAGAGTTGGCTATTGCTCACAATCACCAAACTTTCATTATTGTCCTGAGCATGGAGCAGAGGCTCTAAAGCAATAGGAGTGAGAGAGGAAAATACAGTGGCCGTGACTGAATTACTGCAATTCTAGGAAGAACAGTTTTTTACTTGTATAGCTTCAAGGTGCTTTCAAGCGGTTCTTCTTAATGACTGACTTGGTGGCACAACTAAGCCACCAGCAACTTCAATTGATTTTTTTTTTTTAATTTATGTTTTTAAAACATGTTTAGTCTACTGTATCTCTTCACTGTCTTTCTCATTTCTCATTTTCTATCAACTCTCATTCTGTCAGTGCACTGTCAATCCTTGTTTTCTTCTCATAATTTTGATTACTTTCCTCTTCTGACCTGTTTTGTTGTAAAGGTGCTGCTGTCACATTTGCCGGAAATCGGAGACTCAGGACTGTAAAGTGAGTTTTTGTATGGACAATATCTGATGCAGCATTTTGTAGGAGGGCACTTGTAATTCCTCCACCATTTGTGATATTTCTGCGTGAACTGAGTCCGTGTCAGTATCCTCTTTTTACATCCAGGACATGAAAAATATTTCTGAAGCTAGTATTAGCAGTAGAGATTGTAGCTCTAATGAATTCTGCACTTGGTGGTTCCTAAGATTCTGGGTGTAAGGTATTTCCAGTAGAAAATACCAACTTGGTATTTGATAAATTTAATTGAACTTGGAAATAATAGAAAACAATCTTTATTTTAACAACTTACTCTTAGAGTTAGATGCTATGTCTTTCACTATTACAATAAAACTTTCTATTCTGAAACGGTAAAATGTACTGAAAAGTTAAATGATTTACTAATTAAAATATAGTCAAAATTACACTTCAGTGGCCTTTGTCAGGCCTCTTATATTGAGTTTCAAAAGCAGTGTTAATTTCATAATGTTGTGTTTGTTGAGGCTTGGGACTATTAAAATAGATGCTTCAGTAAGAGGGATTAAATGTCTTTAATTCCCATACATATTCAAGTTATTACCATTAGATACTGCTAGCTGGCTTTCAATATGCTTCCCAGTCCATCAGGATCTGATTCTGCAGAGATGTTCCTTGCTTCTGTAAAATACTATTATTGGCTTCATTTTGAATACCAGTTGCTGCACAAGGAAAAAATACAAGCATGTGATTTCATATTCATTTCTCCAGCTAGTGATATGGCTTTCTAGCTGTCGAAGATTTCTTCACTCATTTCTAGTTCAGTTGGGCGTCCTGTAGTCCCTCCTTTGTGCTGGCCTTGCATCTTAGGTGGCTTCATGGGGGAGGTTCTTAAGGAAGATGGGGGACAGATGTTGGTTGTTTCAGGGCTAGTCCAGAGGGAAACACCCATCAGAGTTCACAGAAGTGCTTGCGTTGGAAAAGATGGCAGTGACAAACGTGGAGCTGGAGTCAAGTAGGTGGGGAAGAAGAAGCAAAATCAGAAACAGAAGAAATATTTTTGTTGAATAGGTATGTAGGTTGCTCCAAAAGTAATGCCTCCTATTTATTTCCTTGGAAAGTACAACAGATACAAAGAGCACAATAGCACTGTTTGATACAGGAAATTCACAGCTACAAAACTATTTTTCAGCATACTCACCACCATTAGCTATGCATTTTCACCAATGATGAACAAGAGCCTGCATGCCACACTCAAAGATCTACACAGTGGAGGTGACTACTCACTGTAACCACTACTGAAATGCACCATCCACCGCCTCACTGTCATAATGTCCACTGTGTGGTCTCCATGAATGTTCAGCAAGCATCGGTGAATGTCACTGGGGGCCATTTTTTCCATGTGGAGGATATGAGTGACACAGCTTTGCTTCAGATGCATTCCCATGTCAGACTCCATTCTGTCAGACTATCCCTCTGCTGCCATCTGTCACATGGCAGCAGTATGTAATGGAATGTTAGTGGAAAGGTTCAACCCCTACTGCCCTACCACCACTGTATGCTTCTGATGCTGTTAGCCAACATCATAATAAAGTAGGAGGCATTACTTTTGGAACAGTCCTAACATGTAAGTATGAAATACATTGAAATGTTTAGGACTATTTTGAACTAACTAGCTTTTGTGTTAAATAGAGGAATTTATTTCTAGCATGAGAAGTCAAAGAGAAACAAAAGAGCGAATGCAGGATCAGTATCAGTCTGAAGATATTTTAGGTGGCATTACTGCAGAGAAAGCCCCTGTTTAATTTGTCAGCAAAGTGGCATTGTTTTCAAGTGCAACTGACTGAAACTGAATGTTGTTCACCAAGGTCTGCATTTGGTGAATTTGTTGCCAAAGATTATATAACAGGATTAAGTAGGATCTGCAGGGGGAAGGCTATCAGCAGCTAAACTTTATCAAACTGTTACAGCTATTGTAAAGATTTTTTGAAGCTGTCTGTGTCTTTGGGTAGTCTCCTCATTCTCCATTAAGATAACAGCTCATTACTGTCATTGGTTTTATAGGTTTTAAGAAATGGCATGATTTAAGAAATGGCATGTAATTAAAAAAGAAGCGAGAAGAAAACTGAATTCAAAATGATACTGTCAGGGTGTTTTGAGTAACAGGATTAAAAAGAAAAGCAAACTTGTCTGGACTCTTTCTCTCATGTTTGGAAGTTTCAATATGGACCATGTATTTCATTTAGGTGTTCAGAAAGTTTACTGTTAATGCTTCTAGTAATATCTAAAACTGAGGTGTTTTTGTTTTCATTCATGCCTGTTTTTATCTGTGGTAAATGAATATCTCTTCTTTTGGATGTGTGGCAAAAGTGACTTCAGAAAACTGTCTTGACTCCTGAATGTGTGCTCAGACTGAAGGTGCTTGTAAGCACTGAGGCTGTGCATCGTGGGGTGAGATCAGTAAATGATGTCATAGTCACTTTAATTCAACGGTGCTGATCTTGGGTTTTGCTTTCTTGTTCGTGTGGGTTGTTTTTTTTTTTCTCTTTTCAGAACTAATGTTGATAATGATTATCTTTTTCTTTTCTGAGAAACAGAGGAAGCAAGGAAGTTCAATATTTTGGGTAGAAAGGAACGACGGTATTTGTTCAAGGAGACTCTTCCACCTGTTTCTATCCAGAGCATTAGTTAGGACAAAGATTGTGTTTTAGGTTACATTTTGAACTGGTACTATTCCTTCTGTCCTGCTTGACTGGACTAATATACTTGGAAAATAACTTTCTGAAATCCAGTCAAGTTTTGGAGTTGAACCAGTGCTATCTGGAATGTATGAACTTAATGATTGCAGACCAAATTCCAAGACGGTGCAACAATAATTGTACAACTGGAACAAATTTAAATGTTGCACATTAATGTCTCTTGAGGTAGTTGAACTGGTAATAAGGTTAATGAAGCTGGCAACAGTCCTGTGCAGTTCTGTGCTATCACATTGCTTTTTGGCAAGATCTTGACCTGCTATAAAACCTTCAGCAATGTCAATTTGGCAGTGAGCTCTTAACAGTGCTGTAAACAGGAGAATACAGATTGAGAGTTCTTTCTGCTTATAACCCATTTTTCCTCAAGTTTATGTACTCAGTAATCCCTTGTAGGTACTGTGTATTGTCAGGTAGCATCCTCTTGCATTTTGTTTGGTTGTTTGATTCTTCGATTCTTCATGTTTGTAGGTACACTGAAATCCCTCAGGAAAAAAAAAAGTAAATACATAAATACTTTCCTCTTTTTACATTGCTTTTAAAGTGAGCCTGCCTAATCTTGGTAAGCTGGGATATTTGGGTCTGGTTAAGAGTACATTCTGTATTAGAGGTAAGAGTACATTCTATATTAGAGGTTTGAGTACCTTTTTGATTTGCACAATGTCTTAGTTTTGTCTGTTTGCCTTCTGTGTTGGTTTTTTTTTCTAGTAGATTCCTCACTACTGCTTTTTTTTTTTTTTTTCCTTGTCTACTCTGTGGGAATCAGGTGCTTGTTTCCTATTAGGCTTGTTAGCATTCCTACCATAAACTCCTGACTAATTAGCCTGGTTGCCACAGCACTTGCATGCAGAGTATCGGATAGCATCTGCGTTTTTCTAGTTCAGTCAGTGTAGCTGGATGTCTTAACCCTCTGCAGTACAGGTCCTAGCACATCTGATGGGAATGAGGAACTAATGAGACATGACCAAGTCTCTCAGTGCAGGGAAGAAATTGTGGCAATCTGTCTTCACTGGCTCTGTCAGCTGAAGAGTAAATATGACGCTGCCTTGGTTGTATTATGCAAATGGGACCCAATTTTTATGTTTTCTCTTGATGCTCTGTTGCATCATACTGAAGTTTGATAGTAATATAGTAAAAATGCACTGCTGATTAAAAGAAATTAATTGAGGTGCCCATTTAAATGACTGTTAGTGCGTTTTTTTGTAATGCAGTGCACGTTTTTCTCATATTTCCAGTAGCAAGTAAAAATGAATATTACCTCTCTGAGTGGTCAGTTAGAGACAAGATTTCGTTTCCACGATGAAGAGAGGCAATAGTGTCTGTACTTCTGGGCACTGGAGAATCCAGATAGGAATGAAATGTTGGGAATAATTTTATTGATGCTGTCTCTAATAGAACAACACAATCAACCTTAGGGAGGATGGCCACAAGAAATGGCTGCATGCCTGTGGTTGCTGGCGGAAATGCTTATTTCAGGGATGCAGATTTCTGTTCTAGCTAACAGAAATGCTGATCTGCCTGTAGCTGTTGCTGTTTGGGTTGCTGTAACCGCAAGACCTCACAACTTCACCTCAAAATTCTGTTTTCGGTCTTTGTTAGTTTCACTTAATAACTTAAAAGCTAGCTTTACTGTCATCTTGTTATAGTTTTAAGGCTGCTATTAATGATGTTTCTCTAGCAAAATTTATGTAGGAAACGATTGTATTTTTTTTTAATTATATAGAAAATATGACATAATTACAGTATCTAAGAGCTCCTTCAGTATTTCAATTCCAGAAGTGCTGTTAGTAGTAGACTTCTAAATTTTAGTTTATGACTTTCTGAAAGTTGTGTATTTTCTTGAGTTTCATGCATTCGGAGAATGAGATGTATGAAAGAGATGTGGCAGGCCACAATTACCACTCAGCTCATGAGGGCTGTCAGTCTCTTCTGATACAGTTCTGCCATATCAGTGTCAGAATGCATAGGAGAAGTTTTTAGGTGCTGGTGCCACTGTATATAAGCTAAGCTTACTTTCTCTTTAAAAACCTTATTTCAAATCTCCACTTCTTATGTACAAGTTCAAAAGATTCCTTTTGAAAGCCTGTTTGCCTCTAGCTTTTAGAAATAGCACTTTGAAATTTGAATAGCTACCCCACACAGGAACACCTTATTGCTGTGTTGTTAGCCTCTTCTCTGCTGTATAAACGAGCTTGAGGAAGGAGGAGGACAATGGAGGGTTGCCTGACTGTTGGCAAGGTGAGCAGATGGCTAAGGTGATGCTGCACCAGTGAGCAGGTGTGAAATGCAGAGCAGATGAGGCTGGATGGATCATCCACTGGCTGCTAGCTTTTCCTCCCTTCTTTGTTCTGGCGCTTATCTGACCTGCACACAGGCCTTAGGGCACACAGAGCCAGCACAGCCCAAAACAAAGAAGTCCCTATTGGTTTACAGAACTGTAAAGGATCTGTGCAGGGTCAGGAGTGTGCTGATGCTAGTGGAAAAGTGGAAAAGAATTTCTAGCTTGGCTGATGTTGCTGCTCTGTGGTTCACAGAAGCAAAAGGAATGGTCTTTAACAAAATAAATAGGTGAGGCTTTATTTTATTTTTTTAACATATAACTGAAAGGTGCTACAGTGGATAGTCTGCACTACTTCCTTTTCTTCTTATGAGTGTTGTGGAGTTACTGACAAGTGTTCTGTTCTTAGGTCTGCAACAGTGACATGTTGCAGGGAGGGAGTGGAAAGGTAAGGGATGTATCCTCAAGACTTATTGCTGTTCGTTGTGGTTTTGTTGTGTTGGATTTTGGGTTTTTTTTTTGCTCCTGCTCTTAAGTATGTTGTGATTAATTCAGCACAGGCATTGCCCAGGTTTTGACTTCTTAACTCTTTTCAAATATGATGAGACTGCATGTATCTATGATTTTTGGCAGAGATTGTTTCAGAGTATTTTGATAGACCAAACATGTATGTCAATTAATTTTTTTTCTGTCACTCTACCTTCTTCCAACAATTTTCCAAATAATGAAGGTGCTTTGGTTTGTTGTTTTTCTTTTTCAAAATTTTATTTTGTGTTTTCAAAGTATCTGTTCACAGAGACTGCCGGATCCTCGTTATTATGTTATCAGAAGAGTCACAGAATGGCTGTTGTGTCAGCATTAATATAGTTTATAACAGTATATGAGAGTATGCAGGAGTGAGATTTAATCTACTTTAGCTTTATTTGTTGTGTTTTTGTGTTTAAGTGGTCTAATGTAATGAATTATTGAAGTTTAAATAATTACATAACCATTAGCACTCCCTGTTAAAAATATTTCAGTATTTTTCAGTATAGATAGATTCAATTTCAGTATAGATAGATTCAAATTTCATTTTGTTGGAAGAGGGATCTGTTTCCTTCTGCTTAATTGTGAAAAGTTAAATGATGCTGTACACGTAACAAAAAATAGCCTGCAGGTGGCAGACAGTTGCTGTGTGTTGCATATCCTGGTAAGATTTTTGCAATTGTTTTCTGTGGGTTTGAAAATTAGAGAGCAGAGCCTGTAATTCTTTTGGGGAGCACCCTTGGCGTATTTTTGTTTTATTTCTCACGGTAACTGCTTCTGGAGCTGTAAGCCTTGCTTGAAGTGACTTCATTGATGCTTACACAACAAAGCACTTTCAGAGTGAAGTGTGGTTGGCTGCTGCCTGGGGCCTGGTGGCATATTGGTGGCAAATTCTGACATTAACTCTTTGTTTTGAAGGAGGAGTTACCCTGTTTACTTAGTGTTGATGGGTCAATTACAAAGTTGGATTTTGAAATGTGAGGCGATTATTTTCAGCATGAAAACAATCAAGATTACAACATGCTTTTCTTTTAAGTCCAATAGTCATTGGATTGATCGTTCTTGTTGTGAAGGCAGTTTGAGAAGGAGGGGGAACATGTGCAAGATATATTAGAATATTTGCATCAGCTACAGTTTAAGGTTCACTTGGATATTCAAGCTACATTTATGGCTAGCAAATTCTCTTTTAGAGTGTGTGTTATTTATATTTATAGAAGTGAGTTTTAATCTTTGTTTACGATTTTATTTCTGTAGCGTTTGTCATAGACTGCAGTGGTTTTTGTATTGACTTACTTGCATTATTTATACTACAAAAATGTTTGTAGTATCCATGTTTCTCGATCTTGACTTCTCATTTTATTTTGTAGTGAGGCTGATTCCTCAGGTGTAGTTTTCTTCAGGAAAATAAATTGGTGATTTCTCTAGTTATCCACCTTGTGCTGTTATTGATAATTTGCTGATAGAAGAGTCTGTTGTTGGCCCTGCTTCTGTCACCAGAGCTGTGGCAGAATGAGTCAATCTGCAGTTGAACATATAATTGACCCACATGTCAAAGGTTTGGAAGAAGAGATTAAGCTGATGAAATTGTTGCTGTTTTAATAGGAGCTGATTATTTGTCTTTGTTCTTCCTTTCTTCTCTTGAAACCCTCTAAGATGTTCTGCCATCACTTGTGAAACTACACTTGTTGAGGCATTTTAAAAGCTATAGGTTAGCAAAAGCTTTGCTTTCTCCACTAGATGAAAAACGTTTTAGGATATTTAATTGGGATTATGGCAGATTCTGTTGGTGTCGCTAGAAGGTGATTTTTTAAAAATCCTTTTTAATAGTTTATCATAGAGTTTGTGTATGTTCCTGTTTGGCATATCTGCTAGGAATCCGTGCTGCAGAGCTTCATGTAATTTTAATGCTTATTTTAATGCCTTTTGGTGATATAACAAGTTTGGTTTTTTCTGGTTTTGTTTTTAATTTTGTAGGAATTCCTTAAGATATTTGTTAGTATTGCATAGATAATGTTACATGCCATGGATGTGGAAGCAATTCCATTTTTTACTCTGTAGATTGACTGCGAGTCAGGTACTAAGGAACTGCACAAATGTTTCAGAATATCATGCAGTACATGACCTATTGGATCTCTACTGTGACCTGAAAGCATTTAAAAGCGTCATGTATTTGCTTTAATTCTTATTGTTGCGCTCTGCATTGGTTTTATTGTGATTTATATTCTGCTAGAAAAACTCTTGAGCAACAAGTACGTGCATCTGAATAATAATTGCAGTTTAGTTAGAAGTTAGTCCTTTGCAGATTTTTGCCTGCAGAATTTGAGTGGAGCACGAAGAAAGATGTGATGTTCTCAATGCTAGCTTTTGATAATTTCTAGAACCTGCCATAATGAATGCAAGATAAAGAGTAGTATTTATGCAGCTTAAAAAAATAAATAAATCCTTACTCAAAAATATACTCTTGGAGATGTTACAGATAAGGATTTCTGACCTGAAGTTTACATGTTCTCTACTACTCAGGAGATTAAGTAGTTTATCAAATGCCACCGATGTAATATACTCATTTATGCTAAAATATTGAAGTACGTGTTGATTTGTGGTTGATACTGGTGGGATGGGAGTTTAAAAGCCTGCCAGTGTTCTTTGCCTGTGGGAATAGCGTCCTGACTTTTGTTTGCTGCTTGTCCCGCGTAGTTGAATAATAATCTCTCAGTACCTCCTCTGGCACTATAAAGGAGGGGTTTCCTTTCTCATGCGGGAGCATTGCTGCGGATTACTGTGGCTGGCTATTTACTGCTTTGTTTGCAGAAGCCTCTGTTTAATTCTTCAGGAAGTCCAGGTTTCCCTGCTAAAAATCCCATTGTATCAGATTGAAGACTTTTCTCGAACTTCACTTACTGCACATTCTTTTCCACTTGGTCCACTTGGTTTTTCATATGCCTTCTTGTTGTGTTCTCCTTGTGTGGAAAGACTGGAACAGCTGGGGAAAAGAAAAAAAAAAATAAATGGTTTTCATAGAGATTTTTTGAGAAACTGAAGTATTTGTATTTCAGTCTTTCATCGCTTAATACTTTTAGTGAGTTCTTTAACCAGTCTCGGTAATCACAGACCAAACCTCTTATTTATTTGTGCTTCTGTATCATTTAACATTGAATGAGTGACTGTCTCGATTATTTCTTAATACTGGTAAAAGCAGAAATGTGACAGCAAGTAACTGGGAGCTAGATCTAAAGAGGAAAAAAGCATTTCAAGAAACAGAAGTCATTTTGCTGAAGCTTCCTGGAAGACTTAAGTGATATTGTTTGATTTAAAAACTTACATGCCATGGTTTCAGTTTCAAATGTTACTTAAGTGGTTTGTATGATTGTTAGGTTGGTTTCCTGCATTTGTAGTGCTCTTTTTCAACTGGTGATGATCTGAGGTCAGTGAGACTGTCAGAGGAGACCTGTAGCATTGGGAATGCCAGTGTTCTCAAATAACATTTTGTCAAAGATTTTTGCAAGATTTTGGGGAATTTCAAAGCCTTCATGTTGTGAAATCGTTGTTTCAGGTGTGCCACTCTGGTGCTTGTATATGTTTAGCTGCTCTATCTGAAGACGGACTTTGGAACACTTGGACTCTTGGTTTTGAAGCTGTTCTTGCATAAAGTCAATGACAGTCTTAACAAAGTTGCTGAAGCACTGTTAAAATGCGTTTGTGGGCATTTCGATTGTCTGTTGTTGCCAACATTTGTTGCCATTTGCTGCATATTGTAGCTACATATCATCTGTTTTGAGACTAACTAAGGTGTGATACCAACTTGCTGTTTTTGTTTAAAAGCGCGCGCACACACAGAACAAATGGCAATAAAAAATACCAGTTAACTATCCAAGCCTTCTATTATTGTCTCTGTACATGATATACTTATGGAAGTTACTGAAAGTTCTGCTAGTGATGGAGAAAAGCGTAAGAAGGCTTTGTATTTAAGGGAAGTGTTCATTATGATTTGAAAGGCTTAAAAGAAGCTGGCTTGTCAGCTGTAAGGATATTTATTTTGCAGTCTAGATTATTAGAATCTAACTCTTTAAAAACTGACTCTGCTGGCATGGTAGAAGACTGTTCTGTATCATTACATTCCTATGTAAGGAGAAGTGGACTTGAACAGCACATACATAAAATATTTAAAACATGTATAGATGAGAAACAGAGAGCGCATATGATGCGCGTAAATTCCTAAGAGAAACTTAAGAGTTTTTATAGCCTCGTAATTGCTCACTTTTGAAATCCAGAAAACGATTTGATTTCTTTTTGGTAATTGGCAGTTCCTCATCTTTAGAGAAAGATTCATTTGAGATACATAAACATTCTGGGGAGATTCGTCTACTTACAAGTTAATGTTAGTAATGCTTGGGTATCTGTGTATCCATCTACTTTTTCACAAGAGATTTTTATTCACTAGTCTCTCTTCTTGACACAAGTCCACATTATAAATCACAGTGAACCTAGCTTGCAGTCTTGCCAAAGAAATGCAGGACTGAGTGCGTTTGGAGGCTCAATGCAGATTCTAGAGTGAGAAGTAGAAATTTAAGACCTTGTTTTCTTCTTGTGGTTGGGGGCACTTTATGAATCTTTGTGCATATTTGTTATTATGTTACCTGGCCAATATGCTAAATGTGCCTTAAGGTAGAAATAAGTACATAAAGGATGTACAAATATAATAATGAAGACGGTTTTGTAGTCTCCTGCCTCCCTAATTTTTCAAAATGTGAAACCAGTGACTTCTGTACTACTGAACATTTGTATTTAACTTCTCTAATTCTCCAATAAAGAAAGTTTGCAACTTACTGCAAATGAAACATTAAACTAACTGGAGCTTTATACTGGGAAAATATATTCACACTATGAAGTTTCGTGATACAATTTTGCAGCTTATGTTTCTTTTAAAGGAAAATTTTGGAGAAGTGTGTTGAGATGCATCGACTGTGGGGGGACAGCAACAAGCTGAGGTGGAAAAGCATGGGGAAAATGGGCCACCAGTGTCAGTGCATTTGGTTGTTTTCATGCCCTGATTGTCAAAGCAAGAAACTGTAACTCAGGTGGCAGTTGTTCTTTCGCTTCTTTTCTGAAACAAATAATGCTAACATTGTATCCTAGTGGTCACCGTGCAGTTTTGTAACTTCTCTGTTCTGTTAATGCCCAGAAATAGGAGCGAGTTTTAGCAACAAAATTTTAAAACACAATAAGAGAGAAACGCATGAGATTGGAGAGATCCTTGAACTGATCTCTAGATCCCTTCTGAATGGATCTGTGATGCATTCCTTTGCTCTTGAATCTCTGCTAGTTACTGCTGTGTTATTTCAGAGAATGAATACAATCTATGGCATTAAAACATGACTAATGCAGTAAACGTTCTCAGTAAAATAATCTTTCCTTTGCAGGAAAGGGGAAGTTAATGTACTGGTTGAGCATTAGGCAAAACCAGTTACTAGAAAGCTGAAGTAGTATACACGAGGAAGATTGTAAGGCTATAAAATCTGGCAAGGGCAGTATGAAAGTGTAAGATGGGGGGGGAAAAAAAAAAAGTCTTTAATAGTTACTATATTTGAATACATTACCATGAACTTAACACAAGCCATATGGCTATGTCATGATTACTTTTATGAAATAAAATTTATCACGGTAGGGTAACAGCAGAGAAACTGCTGTTTTACTTCACTTTACTTTTACTTGCCAATACTTCTGTATTGACTATTGAAAATCTTGGAAAGGCTGTCATGATGAAAGCCTTCTTATGGATAACTTGTCAGATGAGCTCTTCTTGCACTCTTGTTAAAAGCACAAATAGACAATGCAAAAGCAAGTTGCTAGAATCAGACAGTATTCAGCACATAACAACAAAAAATGAGATGAAGTAACTTTACTGCTATTTAATTATTATTCTTGCTACCCACCCCTAGGCACTTGGGTATAAATGCAGTGTGAAGCCATAATTAAAGAATGATTACTAAGAATTTCATCTGTACTGATTAGAATCTGTAGTAACATAAAGATCTCATAGATGCATTGTAATTTTAATAGTTCCATAGTCTGTGTGAAAAGGTGTTTCTCAAACGGTTCAGAGCTCACTGTAGGAATTATCAAGAATATTGAACAACGTGAGGAATTTATTCACAGAGAAGGTAGTCAAGTAAGAAGTGATGGAGCGGGCTGCTCAAGGGAGTGGTGGAGTCCCCATCCCCAGAGGTAAAGATATGTGGATGTTGTACTAACGGGCATGATTTAGTGATAGGATGTAGTAGGTCAGGTTGGACTTGATCTTAAAGATC
This sequence comes from Perdix hodgsoniae, assembly GCA_035772895.1. NCBI lineage: Eukaryota > Metazoa > Chordata > Aves > Galliformes > Phasianidae > Perdix > Perdix hodgsoniae. The sequence goes on along the minus strand of JAPSGF010000056.1, from coordinate 1,987,717 downwards.
TTATCCAGTGTAGGTGACTCTATATGCAAAGAAGATCCAATTGGCTCTGGAATGTAGGATTTCCAGAAATCTTCTGCATGAGATCATCAAGGAGATTAAAAAAAAAAAAAAAAAAAAAAAAAAGCAAGCAGGATGTCTTTTGGAACTGAGTGGCAGTAACGCTTCCATTATGAAAATGTGTGTGGTAGGAAAGATAAGACCCAACTTTATCTAATTGTAGAAGGCTCTCTAAGTTCAAAGTGGATAAGAAGACAGTGGTGGAGGCCAATAATTAGGAAGGCACACAATTTGTAACTTCTTCTAGGAAGGAACAATTGTTTGGGATTACAATAGACAGTTGTGTGAGAAAGCCAGTTTAGGATCAGAAGGATTCATTCTATCAATTGTCAGTATAACACGGAACAAAATAAAATGGGCAATTGTCTAGGTCTGTGGTGCATTTGCATTCAACTGCCATGTGCAGATCTTCCATCTCTAAGATGGAACTTGGGAAGGTTCAGAAATGGGTTCAGTAGTTCAGATTGTCAGAGGTACAGAATTAATTCCTTGGGAAGTTTAAGACAGGATGGATTGGCCTGAAGAAAATGTGCAGGGAGAAAAGTCCTGTGAAGTCATGAGTGACCTGGAGGAGAAGAGGTTAAGAAATGGTTCTTCATGGTCTTTATCAAAGCAAAAATGTTGCATCAGTTGCCGGCTGGTTTTTTCAATGCAAACAAAAAAAAATGCTTTTTCACAGTGTAGGAAAGTAGCTGTAGAAGTTCTTGTCGTGGGGCACTGTGGGTGGTAAGCGATTCGGGACTCAATGCAGTGAAAGAAATTAGTTGAAGAAAAAGGCTGGTTCGAAAGCAGTACTTCATTATACTTGTATGTTTTTCTCCTGACTTGTTTCCGTTGTTAATATTGCAGTGTCGTGTCTTCACAAACTCAGGATACAGTACAAATAAAAAGCCCGCTTCTTTGTTTGTTTGTCTGTTTGTTTTTATTTACACGTATTTACATTATTCTTTACGACTATGCAGTGCCAGTGAGAAGTGAAGTGAGGGCCTCATCGGATTTCAAATCATTTGGATGGTTGGTGCAGAGTGGAGAGCACAATGATAAAAACAGTGTTTAAAGTTGTAAAATGTGTCTTCTCTGCGTATCTAGGTTTATCTTACTGTACAGGTTATAATAATTTTTTCCTGGAGTGATAGAAAACCTTCAGTAAATGTTTCTGGGTTTTGCTGCAAAAAGATAATGTTGTGATATCTTTTCTGTGATCAGTTGCAGCACTGAGAAGAACTGTGCTTAGCATGGAACCTGCCACTGCACCCAGCACCAGAGGATATTTCTACTAGAAAGCCTCTGGAAAGAGAAGGCACGAGCAGTGATTATTAAACAATAAACTTAGCAACATCAGAGTGGTTAGGGAGCTGTACTGAATACTAACCATCCTGAAAACATCAAAAAAACCCACAACATTTTGATTGATTTAGCTTCCTCATCAGGCTGTTTCTAGGACACATGAATGCCAACCTAAGACAGAGGAGCATGTGGCAGGGTAAAATAGAGGGAAAAGATGATGCTCAGGACAGCTGTGACAGAAAGTTGTTCTCTTTGAGACACACTGCACTCATATATTTAGCTTGTGTTATTACATACCTATGATATGAGGGCAAGGTTTGAGCAACAAAATAACTTGGGACTGATCTCAAGATATATTTTTATGTGAGGGGAGAAGTGTGTAGTTTTTATGGTTTTTTTTTTTGTTTTTTTTTTTCCAGGTAAACCTGAAATTAACTTGAAATTTGAAATGAGGATTGAAGTTTCAAATATCTGCAGTAATGTGGGGTACTTGATTTCTTTAAATGGGAAATCCTATTTTTTTTTTTTTTTTCATGTCCTTGTCAATAATCCCTAGTGTCCTCAGACTTTGGAAAACCAATGCAATATTTGAATGTCTTATGATTTCATAAAATGTTTCTAACAAAGTGAGCTATGAACTGCTAGCCATTAACTAAACTTCTGAGTTTTTAAAAATTTTTTTTATATTTTTTGCAGGATTTGGAATTTCATGGTGTAATGAGATTTTACTTTCAAGACAAAGCAGCTGGAAACTTTGCAACAAAATGTATCCGTGTCTCAAGTACTGCCACAACTCAAGATGTAATAGAGACTCTTGCAGAGAAGTTCCGGCCAGATATGCGCATGTTGTCATCACCGAAATACTCGCTCTATGAGGTGCATGTCAGTGGAGGTTAGTACTTATTTGTGCTCTTTCCTGCATCCGTGCTACTTTTCTACTCACCTTTAGCCAAAACACCTCTAAGTTTTGCTCTCTGTTTCTGAGCTGTATAACAGAGTTTCATTTTTTTTTTAATTGCTGTTATGTATGTTGCTACTAATTGTTACACCAGGAAGTGGTATTTTAGAATGTAAGCATGTCTATTAGGCCTGCAGTTCATGTAAGTTTTAATTATGATTATTAAGTGCTGTACTTGACATCCTCTCACTTGTTGACATTTGTGAGAGTGTTACTATTTTTAGGACCAGTTCATTAAGGCTGAATTTATAGTGGGAGGATGGAGGTGCTAAATTGGAGCACTTGAGAGCGCATCTCAGTTCTTTGATGTTGTGGCTCTTGTAGGTAGCCTTATGTTGTATATGCCTTTACTGCTAAACTGGAGGAAGTTCAATATACTGTTGTCTGAAACTGCTGTGTTTCCTAAGCAGAACCTTTAGTGTTATCCGGGAAGAGCTTAGATTTCTAAGCAGCCTTTTGTTATTGCTAGTATTTGTCTTCCCCAATAAGTATTTGTCTCCCCCTCACTTGAATAGAATGCTACAGGTTGGAAGCAGTGTAGGGTGCAGGGGGTCACTGCAAAACTATGGGAAACTAGTGTCTTTAAATCTTATTTTGAATGACTGAAACTAATATAGTGTGAGATAAAGAATAGACGTTCACTGGAGTGTATATCACTTTCCATGGTCTGTGAGTGATGACTCGATGCGAGTCATGAGGGATTAAAAAAAAAAGTTCATGTGTCATTACTAATTAAAATGATGAATACTATATGGTTTCTCTGCTTTGAGTTGTTTGTGTTTGTTTTAAATCCCTTAGCACTGTATTTGTAGCCAAAATACAATAGTTTCCTTTGCAGGGAAAGTTCCTGATGGTTAAAGTATGGCTCGTAAGAGAAGCACTTCACTCAATATTAGTTTGTCACGTTAAGTAAAATGTAAATGCAAAGACATCAGTGCTGTGTGTATATACTATCTCCTGCTTCTAAATGGAGATAAAATAACAGAAGCTGCTTAATTTTTTTTAAACACTCTCTCAGATTTTTTTCACGTTTAATGGATTAAGCACACTAAATGAAGTTTGTGTACTATATGTACATAATGGATTTTTGTTTATAGTCTGATTTATTTTTTACAATCTTTGAAGAACAGTAGTTCTTAGGCCAAGATAAGACTGGTTAAATTTTAAATGAGGTAGATGAGTATTTCAGAGCTTCATTAAATTATGAAATTTCAAGGATTTTAGTTGCAGAAACGAGTTCTGATTGGTAATCTTGAGCTTTAGTTCTGATAAAGAAAATGCACAAGTCAGTATGTTATGGACTTGTATCTTACATAGATAAACAGCTGCTTTCTAATACCCAACCCAAGTTTATGTCTGCATCCTTACACCACTAGGCTCTATACCTTCAGGAAGGCATCAACTGATTACTTGAACAAGCTGCCTAGACAGATTGTGAAGTCTCATTCTCTGGAGATATTCAAAATCCACCTGGATTCTTTCCTGTACAGCCTCCTCTAAGAAACCTGCTTTAGCTGGGGCATTGGACTGGGCCATCTCCAGAATTGCCTTCCAGCCCCTACCATTTTGTGGTTGTGTTACTGTGTGCTGCTCAGTGAAAGTGCAACTTTGTTTCTAGATCTCTTTGCTCTTGAGATGCCACATAATTGTTAACACTTTTCATTTTTTTGAAGAAGAAAGAAGATTAGATGTGGATGAGAAACCTCTTGTTGTACAATTAAACTGGAATAAAGATGATCGAGAGGGAAGATTTGTTCTCAAGAATGAAAATGATACGGTTCCTCCAAAGGTAAGGCTTAAAACAGTATGCTAGTGGTAACAGCAGAATTGCAATTTAAGGGACTTGCTCGTATAGCAAAACTATTTTTGGAATCTGTTTTTCTGATTCCTGAAAAAAAACTGCTGGATGATGATCTTGGATATCTGCAGCAAGTCTGCTTAAATCCTTTAAATGCATCTTCACCACCCTCACCATGCAGCATTTTAATCATCTTTTTGATTAATTGTGATACATGGATCCATGTAGTTGTCTAGTATTGTAGCATGCACTACCCAGAAACTTTGTTCTAATAAGATAAGTAAAAATATCTTCCAACAGTATACAATGTTAAATGCCTAAAAGGTAATCTCACTTCTTGCAAAGGCTTTAAAGGAGGATGCCAGAGAGAGTTCTTTAACTAAAAAATTGTTACCTGCTTTAGTAACATTTGGTTTCTTAAAGAAACTGGGGAAGACTGTTTCTTTGTGAGAAATTAGTTTCTGTCTCATGGCAAGGAAGGATGGGAAGTTTTAGTGTACTTGATGTTCTTTTTTTTTTTTTTTTTTTCTTCTCCTCATTTCTTTTGTATTAGCCATGAAACATCTAATTAGTAACATGAACTTAAATCAGGCTTTGGCTCTTGAAGTCAACTAATTGTATACATTATATATTATATCTGACTTTTATTTTAGTCTATGTTTATAGTTATGATAAATGTGCTGTTTAGAATGGGCTATTGTCAGACAAACTCATCTTGGGCTGAGCACTAAATTTTATTTACTGTTGGATTTAGAGCTTTTTAATTTCAAATTTAGGTATTTGAAATTTTTTAATTTAATTTTTAATTTTCAACTTTAGGTATAAGTTCATGAGTTTTTGGTGTTTATGCTACTTTTGACTACAGGATACACCCATATTAGACACAAGGAAAGAAAATTAATGATGTCTTGTACTACTTTTACCAGTCATGCTATTCATTTTTCATTGAACTAACAGAAAAGAAGGATTGAAGATTGACTTTTTTGCTTCCTGGTAGAAGCAAAAGACTGCATCATTTTTCATGTGTCATGATTTTTCTTCCACAGAAGGCAAATGACCAGAGAATTATAGGTATCATGAGTATACAAGGAGCAGGAGTTGGAGAAGAGAGCAATGGAAGGGCATCTCAGAAAAATGCACTAGAGGAGAAGTGTCCTTTTACAGTTTGTTCTAATTTGATGTTCTAACGCAGTGGTATTGGAAAACAAAAGTATAACATTGTCTAGTGAAATAGATTTTACTAGGAGGTAGATATTTGTTTTGGTTATCTTTGAGGCCAAGTAGACAGTAGGTAGTATTCAAGTAAAATTCTCTTGTTTCTTCTTGTTGCCTGAGTATACTTACTTTGTACAAGGTATTTAATCAGTTCATACTTGCTTTGGAATGTGAAATTATTTTGGCCTTTTATGTTGTCCCTGTGGGTGTTAGTCCCAGAATACTTGCCTGGAATATTTTCTTTTAATATTAGTAATACTATATCTTAACCAGACTTACCTGGAAAATTAAAATCAATAATAACAGTTCATTAGACTAAAAATGATGGAAGTTGTTTGATTTATTTCAGAAGGCTCAGAGTAATGGCCCTGAAAAACAAGAAAAAGAAGGAGTAATACAGAATTTCAAACGAACTCTCTCAAAAAAAGAAAAGAAAGAAAAGAAGAGGCGTGAAAAAGAGGCATTGCGGCAAGCATCAGATAAAGATGATCGACTTCTTCATGGGGATGATATGTAAGTGTTGTAAACATGTCAGTTCATACATCCTGCACAATTATTAAAGGATTTATTCTCTCTACCAAATAAGACCATTTTATTCTTTTAGCAATAGTTGACATAGGTATATTACTATCAAAAACCAAAATAAACAATGGCAATTTTTGATTCTCGTATGTTCATTTTTGGAGTAAAGCTTACTTTTTTATAGGAACCTTAATGCTTGTGCAAAAATTGACACATAGTTGTTGACTTGGACTTTTTTTCATTTTTGAGCATTTACTCTAGTTTGGTTCTGTTCCCTTCTCTAACTGTTTTGTCTTTTGACATGAAAGTAGTACTTGTAGGTGCTGCATTTGATTTATCACCTGGCTACAAGCCTGTTTGTTTGGCTTTTTTTGTTTGTTTTTGAGGTCAGGATTGTTTTTCTTTTGTGTAGTACTGCTCTGCATGGACGTGTTTGCAACATTCTTCACATGTCAGTATTGGGCTTTCCAATTCTGTACAGTTACTTAGCTTGACCTTATTTTTAAAAAAATAATGTAGTATTATATTTAAGCACATGAGAAAAAGTAAAATCACGAGCTACAAGCACGTACTAATTCTGCTTCAACATGACTTGCAAGATTTGTAACTCACAACTAAGTTAAGGGTGTTATGTAAAGTTCCTGTGATTCTTTATCTTTTTTTTTTTTGTGAGAGGTAGAAGACCCCTTTTCTTCCTTGAAAGGTAGCATTCATCAATACTTACATTGGTTGCTGATTATTATCTCATGTTCTTAAACAGTCCTAATGCTAGAATAAGTGCTGTTAGAATAGAAACCATCTAACAGTAACTCAAATAATCTCCTATACGTACGGATTCCACTTGCCTTTTATGAAGTGATGGGGTGATCTATATATATATAGATTGCTCTGAAAGTAATGCTTCCTACTTGTTTCCAGAGAAACTGCAGTAGATACAAAGAGAACAGTAGCACTATTTGATAGTGTTTTGTAGCTGAGAATGTGTTCTATTTTTAACATGACCCACCTTCTCTTCACACATCCTTCCATGTCAGGCACCATTTTGTCAGACTGCCCTTCTGCTGCCGTCTGTCACATGGCAACAAAACGTAACAGAAATTGGTGGGAAGGTTCAGTCTCTACTGTCATACTAGCAACCATCCACCTCTGATGTCATGGGCCAACATAATGAAATAGGAGACGTTATTTCAGAGCAACCCTCATCATATATTTTTTCAGGTACTAATGGCAGTTTTTCTCACTTTATTTAAATTAATTTGGCAGTGAGAATTCTCGCCTTGCAGCTGAGGTTTACAAAGATATGCCTGAGACCAGCTTCACTCGCACAATATCTAATCCTGAGGTGGTTATGAAACGACGGCGACAACAAAAACTAGAGAAGAGAATGCAGGAATTTCGCAGTTCTGATGGCAGACCAGACTCGGGTATGTAGACTACTTTTAGTTAAATTTGTGTTAATCTGTTAACTGAGTGAATATTTTTAAGGCCAGCAGCTCCTGTGAATTTGACTTAAATTAACCTTAAAGTATAAACAGATACTGGAGAAAGTAATAGTTAAGTATGGTGTAATGGAACAGATGATCCATAGAGGTAAGATTCTACAGGAGCGTACTCTATGACTAGTATAAGTTAAGGGCAAGTTGTTGGGAGAGAGTATGCTTACTGATCTTACTAACAGTGCTGAACAAGGACAGAATTAAATTTATGAATGTTACAAATCAGAGAAGCCTTCAGAAATGAATATGATTCATTTTGCTATGAACGATTTCAGTAATCAGCAGTGCAATCAGTAGCACAAATACAAGATGACAAGGAATATTTGTTCGGCTCTGCCCAAGGGGTTCTCTGGAAGATCTTTTGGATCGCAGTGATGAAATATTTCCTGTTGTTAATGTCAATATAAAGAACACAGTAGTTCTATAGATGCCATCATTACGTGCAAGACAAATGGAGCAATTTTAGTAGTATTCTATCCACAGAAGAGTAGTGAAGAATGAGTAGAGATGTAGAAAATACCACTTACAGGAGGAGTCTGAAATGGGCTTTTCAAAGAGAGGAGAGAGTCTCAGAGCTCAGTACAAGCTGGCTATTAAGATGAGAGAGATTAGTTCTTCATCCTGTTGTTTTCACTGTTTCATTCTGACATTGTTAAGAGTGGTAAAGATGGTGAGGTGTAGGGTGAAAAGCTTTCTTGGAGAATACAACATCATTGGAGGCTTTTACCTATGATCAAAATACATTTTGAGGATTTTATGTAACCTGCCTTGTACTAGTGTATTGCCTGAATGTTTTCTGAAGAAGTTCTTTCTTAGATTCTGTTACAAATACAATAAATTATCATCTTTTATTTTTATTTTTCTAGTATGTGGCAGAAATGTTAATTGAATTTTGTTTCCAAGGTGGGACGCTGAGAATTTATGCAGACAGTTTAAAACCAAATATACCATACAAGACAATCCTGTTGTCAACTACAGATACTGCAGACTTTGCAGTTATTGAAGCACTGGAGAAATATGGCTTGGAGAAGGAAAATCCCAAGGATTATTGTATTGCTCGTGTAAGTAAAGTTACTATGTCATAATTCTTCCCATGTTTCATATTTTACGTTGTCCTTATAAGTGGCTTAAAATTGAATGGAAAGATTTTCAGTAGTTCAACTGCTATCTTTAAAAAAAAAAAAAAAAAAAAAAAAGGGTTTAACAGCACTAAAAGTTCTTTGATTTTTTTTTTTCTGATAAAATCTCGTTTTAAAATGTTGCTTGATACACCTTAATAATGAAAGTAACATGCTTTTGTATTTGATACTGTGGCCTGATGTCCCAAAATGTACTTATGCTTCACAGTTGTATAAAATAATAGTCGATCCTGTGAAGACTGAAATTCATGCTGTTTGTGCATAAGCTATCATGGAATAGTAGAATGGCTTGGGACCTCAAGGATCATCAAGTTCCAACCCCTTTGCCACAGGCAAGGTTACCAGCCACTGGATCAAGCACTAAATTAAATTGCCCAGGGCCCCATGCAACCTGGCCCTAAACACCTCCAGGGACTGGGCACCCACAGCCTCTCTGGACAACCTGTTCCAGCACCTCACCACTCAGTAAAAAACCTGTCCCTGACATCTAATCTAAATCTCCCCTCTTTAGGTTAAAATCATTCCACCTGTGTCCTTTCACTATCTACCCCTGTAAAAAGTTAATTTCCCTCATGTTTATAAACTCCCTATAAGCACTGGAAGGCCACAATGAAGTCTTCCTACATCTTTCTGTTTTTCAGGCTGAACGAGCCCTATTCTCTTGAATAAGTAAGTCTGCTTAGAGTCAGAAGTGCTTAGTCTAAACTCCATTATTAAAGGTTCTTTATGCTTTCAGTGGTAGCTTATCCTCATTATACATCAGAAAAGATGAAACATTTAAATAAAATTTGCACTTACTTTCAGAATTTAGTTATTTTAGGAGTTCTAAGTGGATTTTGTAGAATCACTCATTCTGAGAGGTGCAGCTGTATAAAAAGGGCTCATGGACAGTAAAGACTAAAAATTATACACTTCTGTCCACATTAGATTCTGAAAGAGAATGGTGAGATATGAAAATGTTCATTAACCTATAACTGTGGTCTCGACTATTGATTTACATTAAGATTTTACATACTCATTTTATTATTGTAAGGTTTTTTTTAAAGTAATAGTTGCAGCACTTTTTTTAATGACACATCGCATTTCAAAAGTGATGCTCAGTTTTGTCTGTGAAGTATTTTCTCTGTGTAGTCCTAACTGTGCTAATTATCTTAATACTGTTTATCTATAAATAAAATTAATGATTCTCAGTCATCAGTACTGTAAAATAAGCTTCTGAATTGACATTCTATTTTTTCTGATGTTTTGAGAGAATTGTAGCTTGCAGCAGAAACATTTTAACTTCCTTCAGAATTTGAAAAATGTTTTGCATTGAACTGCTTTGTTCAGAACTAGAGGGTGTTATGATGTATTAAGAAATATTTATGATTCAGGTAATTTATTGAGGTGATTACATGCTTATATACCAGGGAAATATTTGCAAGTTACTGCTGTAATAATGATATTCCCCTCTTATACCTCCACTTGTTCTTCAGTCTTGTGTGTGGTTGTTTAATGTAGAAAATAGTCCATGCAATGTTGCATTGATGCTGGGAAACATTAAACAAGTCTTTGCTCTGAAATAAATTACTTTAACTTAATTTTCAGGAAAGCACATTTGTAGAATACTTTCGAGGGATACCTCTTCTTTATATTGTAAATTTCTGTAATGAAACAACTTTTTTGTTCACAATTTTAAATATGAGTGGTATTTATTGATTAATAGCTCATCTTTTTAAATGCCTTTCAAGTGCAGAAAACCTTAGTGTTTTGTTCATCAGAAGTCATTGGCTAAAACCTGTTCAGCCTTTCTGAGTGCCTCTGTTCATTAACTGTTTGGTTTTCAAATACAATTCTTGCTTTTTACTGAAGTTGAGTAATTTTAGATAAACTTAACTTTAAAATCTAACTTTTTTTCTCCCACATACTCTATGAATTTGCTTTCCTTGCTGGAAATATTAAAACATCCTAGATTCAGCCTGATAATTCTTTCAACATTGCTGCTTTTTTTGGAAACCTGCAATATGTCAGCAAATAGGTTTCATGGCAGCTCAGCATAACTTCACTGAAGAACCAGAGGTGTTCTTTACCTCTGGCAGGACTTCTTCCCTTATCTAGTTTTTCAAATACTCCATTGTATTCTGTGGAAAACAGATCTTGTACATGTTATTTTTTAACTTTATAAGTTTAAAGCAGTGTGCAGTAGAACTGGATAACTTCATATTCCTGTTAGTTGGGATTTATAAATGCTTTGTTCTCTTTTGGGAGACAAATCTTCCAAGAAGATTGAAACAATTCACATTTATTTAACTATTAAAATAGATGGTAAATTACATCACAAGACCTTTGTAAGGCTGCATAATTGCATGTAATCAAGTGCACTCACTTGTGAAGTTTCAGTTGAAATGTGAAAATTGTAAGGTTTGTTTCTGTTAGTGCTTACTGTTGACAACTTCTACTGTAAATAGTTATTTCCTATTAGTTGCTTTCTTTCATATTCCACTTTGTTGTATTTCACGCTGGTTCTCTATGCCCAACTCTGAAGTTTTTCCATGTAATGAAGTAAATGCAAGTCTGTTTTGGTATATATTGTTTGTATCAGTATACTTGGTTTGTGTTTCCCTGCATAATATGAGGTTCACCGCACATGTCTGAAGATGTCAAATTAATTAGACAGTCTTCTGTGCTACCTGTGTATGTTCACTTTGGGCATAAGACATAAGGCATGCAGCAAACCAGTTAACTCCTGGAATCTTGATTAGACCTTTGTCTTATCATGCTGCGATTCTTAATTACTTGAGGATAAGATGTAAACTTCTTGTGATGTCAAACAAAAACATGCAGTTTATGGTAAATAGGACTTTTTGTTTGTTTCTTTTTTTCTTTTTTACAGAAACAGGCATGAAATACTTGGTTTTTTGTTTTGTTTTTAACAAGCTCCATTGTGGGTGTGTGTTTGTTTTTTTTTTGAGGGACACAGGCCGAGAACCTCTGTTCCTAAATTGCAAGGAAAATTTTAAATGAGTTAAAATTCGCAGTAGATCTGAGGGGTTTGTTTGCTAAATCATTTATTCACTTAAAACAGAGATGGTGGAGGAGCTTATAGAGGTGTTGTTCTAGTATTGTTTGGTTGGTTTGCTTTATTTGAAACTTTTGATAAGGCTAGACCTAATAACTTCTGTACTAAATTTGACCCTTACTTATCAGAGGGACTTAAGTGTTCTAGTTTTACCTTCTGTTATTGGTTGATCACAGAAAGTGCCTTGCAAGGATAAGTTTTAAGTTGCTGTGGACTACTGTATTTAGAATTTTTAGCCTGAATTTGCTGTGTGGTTTACTGCTTTTTTGATAAATGTAGATTGGATTGAATTTCTGATATGTGTGCCTATGAATGCCATTATAAGGAAACAGAGTATATTCTTCCTGATCTACCAGGTTGTTCTTTGTTGTTGTTGTTTCAGTTTGTGGGTTGTTAGTTGCTAAGACTTATGATCTTAGCTAGTTTTTACCCATTTTGAGTTCTTACTGCGTTACAGAAAGCAGGGGAATGTGTGAACCTGATTCATTAAAGGATGTTAAACAGCACCTTCTGTTTTTCACTATGTAAGAAAAGGCAAAAAACAAAATCATAATGTAAACCTATTCTATGTGTTTCCATTATTCTAAAATGTGGGAAAATCAACCTTGTGGGAGGTGGAGGCAGTATTCAAATAAAGCATGGGTGAGATGGTTTCTAAAATTGCTTTGTGATTAGGAGCTTCCTGTCCCGTTAAGCTCAGTTGTGGTGTTGTGTGTCTTTGCTGTAGGTTAGGTCATGCACTTTTTTTTTTTTTGGCAAGGAATGTCTGAGTTTATCAGCTCACACTTCTCCTGAGATGGAAGTAATAGTAACTGACTGGAAGGACGAGCAGATTACTGCTTTTGTGACCATTTCTCTTCAACTTCTCCATTTTACTATTGCTGTTAGTTAAGCCAGGAATGCTTGTGTATATGTTAATCCAAGTTCCAAGGCAGAATAAACATCAGGATCACGTTGTAGCCCTTGTGTTTTTTTTCTCTCTCACCTTTCCTCTAATTTCAGAGCATTTGGATTTTCTTTGGTTTCCTCTCCAATCTGTATTGTTCAGCCTTGAGTAAACGGAATTTTGGTGTGTGGCTTCTGTTTAATGCTTGATCTTGCAGGGTTTGTGCTTTTAAAATAGTTGTTGTACAAAGCTTGAAATACAGTCTTTTTTGAATAGCTAATTCAAATTATCCTGTAAGTATAATCAGTTTTAAATTCTGCGATGTGAAGTAGAAAAGAGTGGTTTGGCAAGATAAGATTTGAGTTTAGATGTATTTCTGTTTCCCTTTGGTTTGTAAATTATAATATTTTCCTGAACTCATACTATCTTGTCTATTTGAAAATCTAATTAAAGATAATGTAATTAGATCTATGTTTAGCCAGGTTTTGCATAGAAAAGCTTTTAGGGAAAAACCAATGACTCAATTAAATACTTGTGATCTTAAACGTGCTTATTTCCTGCTTGGGAGAAGATGAAAAGAAGTTCGAGGTGTGTCTGTGGGAACTCTGTTAACACTGCAGTGGGTGTGGAGAGGAGGTGATGAATGAGAGTTAGAAGCCTTTGGAGGGCTGCAGCATGGTTGTGTGCATGTCAGTTTGTGCCTTAACTTTGGAAGGTGTTGCCTAGGTCATAGTTCAGAGATAGAAATAATGTGGAGTAGTTCATGTGAAATAAACTTCCTATGGATTTCAATAACGTTAGGAACAGAAATGAGGTAGTAAAAGCTTCATGGCTTTTAAAATGTTATTATTTATTATTTAAATTCAGACATGAGTGATTTATATTTAATTTAGAGGCCAGTCACACTATAATCCCGGCTGTTGCTGTTTTTATGCTTTATTGCTTTGGGAAGCAGTCATGCGAATGTGTATGAAATAGTCAGTCATGTCTATTTCAACTCAAAACAGATGAATCAAGGTTTTCCCCTTCCTCAGCCGCATAGGAGTATAGCTATAAAAAGTGTGAGTGCTTTGAGGTTGGTTCCCAAAGTATGCTTATTTTTGGTTCCTCCTCAAAGTTAGACAGCATGAAGCCTTGGTCAGATGCTCTACTTTTGCACTTGCTCTCTGTTATAGACCAAGTGGAGGTTAAGTGTGATGGGGATGCAAATGGTATCACAGTGTTTTCTTTGCCAGCCTGTCTTGCTGTTTCTAAAGATACTTATATGTTGCTCTAACAGAATGGCTTTAGCAAAATGAAAGGCTGATTCCAGCGTAAAAGATGGCGAAGGAAACTTCAGTTGTGTTTTTCAACTGTCCCTTCACTGGTGTTTTATTTTCACTTTTGTGATTGTTGAGAAATTGAAATAATTTTGTTTGCTGGAGGTTGACCGTATCTAGTTTAACTGTAACTGGTTTTCCCTTGTTTTTAAATTTGTCTGGTATTTTGGGAAGCGTGGTTAACCACAAGTTAGAAGTCTTGGAAAGCAGAATGCATTTCAAGTTACTAAATTCATTTGTTTAATCTGTTGTTTTATATATGTGTGTGTGTGTGTATGTATATATAAAAGTAAATTAGAAGATGTACCCCTGAATACTCTGTATCTAGTAACACCTCTGAAAATTTGCAATTGTTATTTTCTAGGTAATTCTGCCTCCTGGTGCTCAGCACTCTGATGATAAAGGTGCTAAAGAAACTATTCTGGATGATGATGAGTGTCCACTTCAGATATTCAGGGAATGGCCTAGTGATAAAGGTATGTCAGAAAAGCTTTAGGAGGTTTTTTGTGCACTGAGTATTGTAAGCTATGTTAGTGAATGCCTGTAAAGCAGGAAATTGGAACATCTGTTTTTGAAGTGTTTTGGTTTCAGGCACTTTTAAGGGTAGGTGCCTTTAGTTATTTACCATTTCATTCAGTACTGATTATAGCAGTGCATCTTTAGGCAGTAGAAGGATTATACATTTCATCCTGAAGTTTTCAAATTATCTACCATAGAGAGGTATTAATCTTTGAAACAGTCTTAACTTACAAGTAAATACATAAATGTCAGGAACATAGTAAGCTGAAAGTAATCCTATAGAACACTTGTAATATATATTAGAAGTGTGTGTTTTCACTGATAGTGAGACTCAAAGGATGTATAATGCTGTCTTTTAGGAATACTAGTCTTTCAGTTGAAAAGGCGGCCTCCTGATTATGTCCCAAAGAAATCCAAGAAAATAGCTGATGGAAAGCCATTAAAGGGGAAGGATAGAGTTGACGGGTCTGGCTACGGCTCTTGCCTTCCTCCTGAGAAACTACCATACCTGGTAGAATTAAGCCCAGGTAAGAATTCTACTTATCTAGTAATCTAAATTACTGTGATATTTAGCCATATCATTTTTTTCTACAAATAAGACTTCCATTGAAAACACAAGTCTGATGTTGAGAGTATAAGCGAACATCACTTCAGTTGTCTTCTCCTGTCAGATTCTGAATTTAAAATATCTAGAGGCAGTTGCTCCATGTTGCTATCATGTTGGGATAAATATTGTAATTTTTTGAAATAAAAAAATACAATAAGGGAGAAATGTTTGACTAAGGCTTCATTAGCTTGGTTTCAAATGCATATACCCGTTCCTTCAGTTCTCACCTTTCTTTGGATTTAGGGGTTTAAAACTTGGTAATTAGTAGAACAGTTTAATACAACACCCTTTGATTTTAAAATGAGTAGGACTCTTTTACCTCATTGCTGTCCTATATTCACTGGTTCTTCTGGAGGACCAAGTACACTGAGGCCTCTCTTCTTGAACTAAGTGTTGATGTTCTTGGTAGATGAAAAATATACATATGTATATCATTTTCAAAACACTTAAAAGGTATCTAAATCCTACTTCTTATTGCAAAATATGGCTGTTTGGAGGAAAGAGGAAAAGAAAAAACAAGAAAGCATTTCTTAACTCTGTTTTATCTTCAGAAGTATATTGCAGCATACCTTAGAAGTTGTATTTGACAGTGCCATACATTAAATTTTGATTTAAAAATTTATGTTCATGTCCTAAAACTTATTCAGTAAATGTTTTGCATGCTGTGTGTAAACTTCAGATCACTAGCAAGGCTGTGCTTTAGTTTAGACTTCATTGGAACTCTTTGGCCTTCTTTGTCATTGACAACTTTATGATACAGGAATATCTGAGGGAGCTTGTATGTTTATAACACACCATATTTTAAAACACATGCAATTCGTCATTCTCATTTCTGTCTTTTCATGTTTAAAAATAGGGAGATGTAGAATTTAAACATTTATGTGGTTTAGCTATCTGTCACTTCTTTTATTGACACCTCTAACTAGGATGTATACCGATATTCAAACCAAGTGATATACAAATTTGAGGTCTGGTTGCTTACCTTCTGAGTAGCAAGGTTGAAATCCTTTCTTTAAAAAGAGATACTCTTAACACTTTACATGTAGCTTGATTATAGTCAAATAGTATTGGTTTTTTTCTTTGTTTTATAGAAAGGTGAATTTAACAGTATACAGTGTTAAATATATTTTGTCTTATGTTCTATGGGCTGAAGTTAGATTAACCTATGTTTTGGTGTTTTTTGTTTTGTTTTGTTTTACACCTTTTGTGTTTGTTTTTTTTAATAGTACATTCTATTGTTATTGTTCTCTAAACTGTTACTCTTCATGGAGCCTAGTTGCTTTTGTATTAAAATGCTGCACTGGCAGTGGAGTGAAACATCTGTTTACTGAGAAAGGAAAAGCAATCTGAAATGACACAGGTGGCAAGGCTACCCACTGAGCCTTTGCACAGTGCCTGTGGGACTGACCTATTGTTCACATTTTTCTTCTAACAGCTTGTTGTTGCTTTCCTAAACAGTAATAGGAGTCGTTTTATTCAGTAGCTTTGTAGAACTGATGTCTTTATATAGTATGCAGTTTCTAAAGTTGAATGGGTTAAATGCACTTCATCCTTGTAAAGTGGTAAGTGTTGTCTGGCTACAATTTTCATCCTTTCCTGTCTTTTCTTTTCCTGCCTTCTTCCGCATGTTCTGCATGGTATCTGTCTGCTGCTGCTGCCTTCACCTGGGTCCTCTGCATGT
Organism: Perdix hodgsoniae; assembly: GCA_035772895.1. Taxonomy (NCBI): domain Eukaryota; kingdom Metazoa; phylum Chordata; class Aves; order Galliformes; family Phasianidae; genus Perdix; species Perdix hodgsoniae. The sequence goes on along the minus strand of JAPSGF010000056.1, from coordinate 1,971,175 downwards.
GTTTCTAACCCCAGGGAGAAGGAATCACTTTGCCTACTACAACTATCACGCTTATGAAGGTAACACTATATTTAATACCGTTCTCTCATTAGTCACTAAAAACATCATTTGCTGTGAATCTTTTGTTTCTTTTGGACATATGAAAGGCTGTCTTGATTATCTTACTGTTTGGGGATTTTATTTATTTTTTTTTTTTCCAAGGGACTACTTGTTTATCAGCTACAATTTAATTGTTTTTGGTGAATAGATCTCAAATAGGTCATGAATGTGCTACTCTCCGAAGAGCCCAACCTTCTAGCTAAGATTAACAAGTTTTGTAGGATGATCTACAAACAGTATCGTGGTAGGAAGATATCATTCTCTGATTCATCTGCTTGCAGAATTCATAGTTAAGTGTGTTTGATAAATGTCCCGAAACTTAACTGTGCTCTTCAGTGTTTGATACATTGAAGATGTCATCGCAAACGATTTTTGTTATAGGAAATAGCATTTGGCCGCTAGAAAATGATCTCAATTTCTGCTTTGTAGTGGTGTTCCATAACACCCCTTTGTATTTCTTATTGCAGTCTTACATTGTTGTCTAATAGTAACAGCGTACATCAAAGAGATTTGGGCATACTTAACAGAAGTCTTAAGTTTTATCTTTAGTGTTTGATAATCTAATCTACCAGTCATTATGGGTTTTTGATTCTGCTTTGATTCTCTCTCCATTTAAGTGTAATGTGCAGATGTATTCTTGTCTGTTTGGCAAAAACAGGATATAAAACCACTTGCTTCTTACATTAGGAGTCAAGATCCTGAAATTTCTAGCAATGTGTAATTTCCTTTAATATCATCTTTTAACATTTATTTCCTCATTTTGTTTTGTAGACTCCTATAAAACTAGTATATAGGTTGTGAAAAAGAGTTCATAGTATTCTGGAGCCTCTCTCTGCAGAACAATATATTTCACAATATATATGCGTTATACTTGTATATATTACAGAAGTAACTCAATGAAGCTATGATGGAAATGTCCTTCCATCAGAGCATTGGTTCCGTTCTTACAGAACAGTCTGGTAGACTTCAGTTCCGTATCCTGTGCAATTACACTAAATTCGGTGTTTGCTACTGGAAGCATATCTTGTTTTTCCATTTCTGTACAGCTGCTTATGTTGCTGATTGGTTTCTATGACTTTCATAGGTTGAAGATCAGATTCTGCACCATGAAATAGAGGATGCAATTCAGTAGCTTGTGACTGTAAATATGGCAATCAGCAGTTGTCTCTGTATTCTCAGTCTTGCAAGTGAACCAGAGAGATGAGATGAGTCTGATAATAACAGAAATAGACTGAAGTGAGATATGACAATATTGCACATAGGTGTTACTCTCTAGGTGATCATATAATCATGAAATAGTTTGAGTTTGAAAGGGTGTTAAGATCGTCTGTGATTATGACTACTGATGAGTTCGAAGTTATTAACTTCAGTTGTTCAATCAATCCCTAAAGTTTAAAAAAAAAAGACAAAAATATATCATCTTGATAGTCTGTAAGATTTATCCTGCTAGTCTAAAATAAAAATCATAAAGGGTTAAAAATAAAAGTAAAAACCAGACATCTGAAACCTTTCTTCCTACCTCATTACATAAAAGCAACCATGAATTGTAGAATTGAGAGGAATGGGAGATGCTGAGAAGATACAGATATAAGAATTAAGAAAGATGACTTACTAAAAGTCAGCAAAGATTAAGAGTCTTGGCCAGAGCAATTTCCCCAGCCAAACTTCTTTCCAAGAACAGAACTGCAGTATCACGGTAACACTTTTCTACCTTAGTTTGAAGAAGCTTAGTTGTCTGTCACATTCCTCACTAAATCTTCCTTTACCACAGATGTCTGCTATTGGCTCTTTCTGTTAGCAGTGCATATCTTGTCTGAAATTCAACAGGAGACTTTATCTTTTGACTTTGATATTTCAAATCTGTCAATCCCCTTCTTTTCTCTTTTCTTTTCTTTTTTTTTTTTTTTTTTTTTTACTTTTTTTTTTCTTCAATGGTGTAAGTGCTAACAGTTTAGATAGTAGATTTCCTTCTTCGGTTGCTATACAAGTGCAGGCTTAAACTGCTTTTTAAGTAAATAGGCACAATACTGGTGGAGGTGTTTTTTGTTTTAGTTGGGACTCATTTAAATATTTCCTATTTTCTGATTTACACTGTTTTGTTTAATCAGGTTTCAAGTAGATACTTTTTATTTCACTGAATAATTTCAAGCACAGGATTAGCAAAATCAATTTGAAACCATCTCCAAAGTTGTGTAGGATTCACCTTCTAGTGGTGAATTACTGCACTAGAAAGCAATATATATGAAGGGAGGCCTGTTTCATAAGGTGTATGTTTATGTTAAGAATCCTGTTTCATAAAGGTGTATATTTATGTTAAGAATCCTTGAGTTTATTTACTACAAGTGATTGTTCAGTTCTGCTCATTTTAGGGCGCTATTTGAAGTGCAGTATTGAATCTTAACTGCATAAAGCAAACCATGAAAACTGTATTAGAGAGTGATAGTACACCACAGTTTTAACAGATTTTGTATAAACAGTTTCATTATTCAGTGAATATAGGTGAAGAGTAGTTTATGATGCATCTTATTGTACAGCATGTTTTGAAGTGTTTTTAAAAAACCTTTTCTGTAAGTCACTGTTTTGTGCATTGTCTTTGGAATTGAGATCTCATTTCCAATTGAGGATTAACTTCTGAAATAAGTTTTCAACCTGTGATAGGCAATATACACAGATGTGTATGTTTCTATGTATGTGTACTTCCATCAAGGGGGAGAAAACAACTTCTGAAACTTATTTCAGGTGCCAACTGCACTAAATTGATTTGAAACCTAGTAGTGTTACTGGATAAAACTTTGTTAGGCAGATAAGTTTAATGTATGGCTAACTCAGTTGCTTCATTAATCATCCTCAGTTCTTCAGCTTGTGTCTGGGAGGCAGATGTTCCTATTTAATTTTTTTAAACTTAAAACCAAAATAACAACAAGCAACCAACTAAAACCACTGGATGTTTCCTGCACCTATTTAGCTCTGCTTGTGTTGTTTAGTCATGGATATCGTAAGTAGGATACCGGCCATCCAGGCCGCATGTTTCCATATGCGTACATGCAACATGAACAGGTTTTGGATAGGATTCATACATTTTCTTTATACCTTTTGCTTCTTTTCTAATATTGTTTGTTAATGCCCATCTTTCTGAGAACTTTGACCTTTCAAATTTCTGTATTAAAAGGAAATAAGTATTATGTTAGATACAAAACCTTGTACTATTATTTTTACTGCACAACTTCTATATCTTAAGACATATGACTTAAATCATATGTGTCTCCTTTTCAGATGAACAGAAGTGTTGAAGTTTGAACCTTAGAGGCTAACAACAGCCTTCTTGAACTTTGGTCATTTGGGCTTTGCCAGAGATAGGGCAGAAATGCAGCCTCCTGTAGTGTGTTCTGAGGAATGTATTCTGCTCAACATTTAGATGAACATCTAGCTGTCAAAAATCAGGAAATACAGGACTTTGTGTGACTGCATACAGCAATTTTCCTTCCTTCTACATTCCTCCCCTGCCCCAGAGCAAAATGGTCTTTTTTTTTTTTAGAGACATTTCTTCTTTTACAGAACTTATGATAATTCTATTCGAAATTTATTCTAAGCTGAGTCTTCTGGATGACAGTTCTTTAAAAATTGAATGTGGGTAGAGGGAGAAAATGTGAGTTTTGGAGTAATAAATAAATGAAAGAGACTCTAGGTTTTGATGTGTGGGTTTTGGGGAGACAGTAACAAGAATTGGGGCTAAGCAGCCAAATGAATTCAATTGTGTATTGTAAGACTGCATTTGATGATGTTGAAGGTGCAGATGTATAATCTCTGAGTAGCATCGTTAATTTAAAAGTGCCCCCCGTTTGAATTGATGAAGATAGTGATAGTATTACCATGTTTAGTGTACAGTCTTACTGGATGCATGTCTGTAGATTTAAATATTTAAATAAAAGAGTTTTATCCCTGTAGCTTTAAAAAAAAAAAAAAAAGAAAAAAGTTTAGAGGGCTGACCGCTCTCAGTGTTTAATAGTATTTTCTTGATGGATGATGACATGCTACTATTTTATGGCAGTGATTCTAAATTTGTTCAGTAATGGGAGGTTACAGTTGTGTCAGCATGTAATTTTGATATTTAGAATGCTACTCTGTAAACTGCCTGTTGTCTTGATGTCCCACTAACATCACAGCACCCCAGAAGTATATTGCTAGGAGCACCTGTTACACTTTTACCTGTATCCATACAATTTAAAGCCATATTGATGATTCATTCCCCTTCCGTTCACTTCAAGTGTTCTGTTCTGTTTCATATTTTCATCCTGTTGCTTTAGTTTCTTTATATCTTCTGCTTTTATCAGTGTCCTTAACTGTTACGTTTTAACTGTGTTGTTGGACTGTTATTCGTTTAAATGTTTTCCATTGATGGATGATTCAGTTGCTTCATTGATTAAGTGAAATCTTATGGTTAAATTGCATATGTTCTTTCTTTAATAAACATTAATGCTAGGAGCTAAAAATCAAATTTATGGAGATTCTGTTTATATTGATTTTCACTTAAAATTTGAAAATGGCTGGCATCCTTCTGAAAACAGTATTGGTGTGTGGGCCATAGCTTTAATAATACCTCTGATATTTTTGAGGGATTACTGTAAACTGTAAAATTCTTTATGTCCACTGTTAAGTAAGTCTTTTCTGCAGCCTTCTTTTTGCATCCTCCCTTTGGAGGAAAAAAATATGACTGAAGTCAGAAGTAATAGTACTGGTTTAGTATCTTAAGTATTTTCTGAGGAGTGCGAAGGATTTATTTATATGCCCAAATCCATCTATGTTAGCCTGTGAAGACAACAACTAAATCCTATGCAGCATCTTGTGTATCCTGCTATGTTTTGATTTATTTGGTGAATATATACTTGGGGGGGAATGTGAAGAGGAAGATGAACTTTCTTTCACCGCATTTTCTTTTGAGGTGAAAATATGGATCAATAGGACAAGGCTCAGGAGTGCTACAGTCCAGTATATCACGACTAAAACCGTTGTAGATTTAAAAACAAAAAGTTTAAGATTTTCATTTCATGTTACCCCTTTTCAATATTTTGTGAATAGGAAACAGTTTAGCATGTCAGCCACCTGATAGTAGATGTTGCTGATAAACTGTGCTTTTACTGCAAACTGTAAATATTCTTATTACAGAATGGACAATTTTTTTTTCCAGTTATTTTCAAAGTAATTTTAAACCATGTTTGTATGCATGAAATCTTAAGAGGTTAACAAAAATTGTATTACTTCAACTATCAAGGAAATAGACAAGGCCTTTTAAAGTATGTTCAGAACAATAGTTTCTGATTACTTTGCTCTTTGTACTTGCAGATAACAGCACTCTATTGCCAGCGCCCTATTTACTTTTCCTGTTTTTGGACTCTGATGAACAACTTAAAAGTACACAACAAATCTTGAATGAATGTCACTCACATTTTTGTTGTTGCCTTTTTTTTTTTTTTTTTTTAAATTCGTGAATATTCTTACTCTAAGTTTCTGGAAGACAGTGATTGCGCATTTGAGCTTAAATAACTTGCAAATTAATATTTGTCATTTGTTCCACAGATGGTTCTGACTCCAGAGATAAACCAAAGCTTTATCGTCTACAGTTAAGTGTCACTGAAGTTGGAACTGAAAAATTTGATGACAATTCCATTCAGGTATGGAGAAAAAGCAGACATGGATGACAGACGGAGAGTTGGAGCACCTCTCCTATGAGGAAAAGTGGAGGGTGTTGGGTTTGTTTAGCAAGCAAAGTTATGCTACTGGTCTGCAAATAGGCTACGCTATAGCTCCATCCTACCATTTAAATTTCTGCTGCTATATATGTAATTTATTTCATGTTAATGGTTTCTGTTTATAGTTATTTGGTCCAGGAATTCAGCCTCATCATTGTGATCTCACTAATATGGATGGAGTTGTTACTGTAACCCCAAGAAACATTGATGCGGAAACATATGTAGAAGGTCAGCGTATTTCAGAAACCACTATGCTGCAAAGTGGAATGAAGGTTCAGTTTGGGTCATCTCATGTGTTTAAGTTTGTGGATCCCACTCAGGACCATATTATTCCTAAAAGACCTATTGATGCAAGCCTTATGGTCAAAGGTCCAAGGCACAAAGCTGGGTGAGTACAATAATGAGCCCTGGAAAAACAAAGGATGAGAGTGTTATAAACGGCAATTGATTAGAGCATGAGTTTAAATGAGTTCCAAGTAACTGCTTTTAAATATTAACCATGTAGTAGCTATTTCAATACTTGAGCTCCACCTTGTGATTTTTTTAGGATTAGCAGGCATCTGTCTCAAATATTCAGATTAAGTGAGGAGCCAAATGTTTCAAAATACCAACCATTTTTACAGCATGATTACTTGTCTTACTAGTTTGTGTGTTGTAAGGACTAACAGTACGAAGGGGCATCTCACTATTTCTCTACATTCATCTTTTTAATAAGCGTATAATGAAAATATTGGTTATGATGTTATGACTTGCATTCTCTTCGGTGGCTGTAGAAATGGTTAGTAGAAACAATCTTGATATCAAACTGTATGGCATGAAATAAATGTGTCATATTCTTCATCCTGTCAGGATCAAAATGAAACCACTATGATAATGTTCAGTCAATTAAAAATGAAAAATGTGGCTTGGAGAACAATGAGTATTTTCTGGCCAGTGTGCTGAGTTAACAGATGTCTATTTTAAATATTATTTTTCTTCACTTTATTGTAATGTGGAAGTTTATTTTGTGCTTCTTGTTTTTAAAAAAACAAACAAACAAAAACACATTGGAGGTGTTTTTCCTGTTCTTCATAAGGAGTGAAACATAAACCATTCATCCATTCTGAAGCCCAAGAAAATTACAGTGAGTTTTTGGAAGTTAATGATGGAATGGAATGCATGGAACATTACATGGAATGTACCAAGCATTCCGAAATTTGGAAATAAAATCGATTTCCTTAACTCAGAGTGCCAGAATGTCCAGTAATGTGCTTCCTCCTAGCAATGGGAAGGCAGCCCTTTGCCTTAGATGTTCTAAAATTTTACTGATTGTAAATGAAGGAAGTCTATATATATCTTCAGTCATGCCATTCGTTAGAACAGGTTGGACTGCAAGGGACCCTCAGGCACGCCCAAATCTAATCTCCTTCTGTGAGCAGGGTTGCTCTCCCATTAGATCAGTGTGCACAGAGCCCCATCCAATCTGGGTTTGAGCACCTTCGGGGTGGTGTGTGCACGACTTCTCTGGGCAGTCTGTGTCAACGCCTCACCTTCCTCTGAATAAAGAATTTCCTCCTAATGTTTAATCTAAATTTCTCCTCTTCTTGTTTAAAACCATTCCCACTTGTGCTATTATTGTCTGCTCATGTAAAAAGCCAGTCTTCCTCTTCTTTAAACGCTTCCAGTAAATACTGAAAGCTTGTGAAATAAAGCTCAGTTCAGGGCAGGATATAGGAGATGACTCCAGACAGACTTCCAGGCATTTAACAGTAACATGATACTTCTGCGAAAATCTTAAATTTCCTCTGCACCTAGCCTGCAGATCAATAAACAAAGCTCTGTACTACTCCAGTCTACTTTGTGTGGACTGTGAAATCTCTGTCAAAGGGATATTGCAGCTTGAACAATCAAATATTTTTACAATCTTTGTTCTTTAGCATAAGCAGGTAATAAAATGCGCTAGTGTGGTTTTATGAACGATGTACATTAGTAGTTTTTAATACATATGATGCTGGGGATCCAGGTAAAAACTTGCAGCAAGTCTATTGCAGTGAGTATATAACACACAGACAGTATTTCAGTGGCTTTTCTTTTCCTCACTTTATCAGGGAGAAATGTAACTAAAAGTCTGTTCTGTCAAATAAAATGACCTGTGTAAGTTCTTGTCATGTTCTTATATAAAGAATTGATACAGTGTTTATAAAAGTGATGTGGACAGTATCACAGTATACCTCTTTGAATTTTAATTTATCAATTTTAGCTACTCTATCCCTTGCTATTGTTTACTCATAAAATTTCTAAGAAGTGCTTCAAATGTTGTCTTTTAGAGCCGTTCAGGAAACTACCTTTGATCTGGAGGGAGATGTTCACAGTGGAACGGCATTACCAGCAAGCAAGGTATCATATTATAAGTCAATAGTAAATAATGAAACTTCACGTTAGATCATAATTATATTATCAGTAGTATTTGAGAAAGTGCTGCCTGTCATTCTCCCCCAGCTATTTACTCTTTTGATTGGATTAATTACCATGCACAATTTTATTTATTTATTTTTTCTCCACAGTACCATTTTGGTTTTCAAATAGGCATTTGGCATGCATCCTGTGCCAAGAATAGTAACTGTTTTTCTCTTAGAAAGGGAAACCGCTCAAGCCTGGAATAATCTGACTAATCAGAGGACATGTGGGTACAGATAGATCCATGTCAGAAATGTTTTATTAACATCTCATATATGTAAGCTGTGACTGTAGCATTTGTTAAAGGGCAAGTAAGTGTTTTATATGAAACATGAAAGTGTTCAATGTTGCATTTAACTGGGCTTTTAAAATTTAATGGATATGACTGTTGATTTCAATAGAGCTTTTATGCACACTTATCAAAGAAACAGTCTCTGCAGTCATAGTTATAATCATTTTATGAGGTGATCATCTCTTTTTTCTTTCTTTTCACATTGTCTTTCTGTTAATACATGCTGTGCCAAAGTTGTCTTTTCCAAGAGTAAACAAACAGTAAAATGACACAATAGTTAATGTCTGCTTTAACTGCATTGCCACAGATGAAAGGAAAGATTATTTCAGCAGTATGGCATATAACAGTCCTCACAGAAAGGACACTTTATTTTGTTTTATTACTGCCATTATCAGATTGAAATACTTGTAAAGAAACTTAATGGGATGACAGTGCAGGTATTAATAATACTCTGATAGCTTTTATATATACTCGTTTGTCATCTTTTTTTTTTGTCAAAGATTTCTGATTCACTTTTTCTCCTTTGTAGCTTTGACTGTGGGAGTACTTTCTTGCATCTCAGATGCATTTTTAACTGATAGGAATTTGCTCAGTGACATTTTGAGGAAAGAAGGAAAAAAAAACCAACAAAAACAATATGAAATACTAAAATGTCTCAAAATTGCTCAGAATAGGAGTTTCTGACATGCATGATACTAAATAACATGTCTCATATTCTTTTTAAATTCACTGGAGAAATACTTTAGTGGACCTATGGAGCTTGGGGAGATTTAATGGTTTTGAACTGTCAGGCAGATTTTCAAACTGTATCTCCTTGTTAAATTGCTGGAGTATCACTGGTTTTCTAACTTGGTTGCTTTTATAACTGTTTTTATTTGGAATTAGAACAATGATCAATTTCATTACAGTTCTTTGAGACTTAGTGATGAAAACTCGTTTACAGTTTGACATGTCAGTTCTGAAAAAAATAACGTTCAAACTCCTGTTTAAATCCTCATGTTTTTGATCAGTTTTCTTGATTCCAATTATTTAGTAGTGGGAATTTCTTAGAAAATGCGGAAACCCTTTATATTTTGTTGATACTTGTTTTTAATTGTTTATACTGAAAAATAATTGCTAAAACTTTCACCACTTAAAGCAGTGTTTTTATTCCTCTTCCTGATAGGGTTTGACATGTAATTGGAAAGCATAAATTAAAATCTTTCTCAGTACTGAATAAAATCAACTTATATGTAAAACTCACGTGATTTGAGTTGTCCCTTCTTATCCTGGAAAATTATATGCTGTCTGCCTGATCAGATTTTTCTGTAAGAAAAGGAGGAACTGTGTCATGGATCAGTAGTGTAAGCACCTGCAGCTGCAGCCAAAAGAAGGATAGGGGAATATAACTAGTTTTAAATCTGTAAATACGTTTAACTTTGTAGATGATAACTATCTTTCTTTGTATTGATATCTATGAAACTTTTAATTAAAGTTATTCAACATTTATACCACGGTAATACATTAACAAAAAGCTGCTTCTAGCTGGCCATCAGGATCTTCTGATGTGCAGGCATGCTCATCTGTGTTTTTGACAAAAATACCTTATTGAGTTGCTGTATTCTTTTTCTCTGTTTTGCCGTCACTTATCAAAGCCTCATAATGGCGCTTTGTTTCAATAGTGCCAAGCGTGAATACTGACTAATCCTATGTCTACATGCTAAACACCTGTCTCGCTGTTCTGAATTAGAGCACCAGCAGGCTTGATGGTGACAGGACATCATCAGCATCCAGCACAGCCGAGCGAGGAATGGTGAAGCCCATGATAAGAATAGAACAGCAGCAAGATTATCGCAGACAGGAAAGCAGGTAGGAAATATATTTTCAAATATAATAGTATAATCTGTTACTTCTCATAATGGGAAATACATCAGCAGTGTTTCAGAGTAATATTACCTCATACCATGCTTATTAGAGAAAGCAGACCCTAAGTAATATTCTGTGCCCTTCCGAGGCATACCCTAACTAGACTTTCAGGCCATTTTAGCTCAGTGAAATTCATTTCCATAGAGTCTGTAGAGTATTCTATAAAAGAAGCAAGTACCTCAAAGGTACCTCAAATATATCTGGTAGCAAAGTAACAAAGCAAGTTGGTTTACGCTGTATCACAGAGTTGTTTTAACTTTAATTTCCTTATTGCAAAACTTGGTGTTTCTCTTGTATGTGTTTAGGAAACACAGAAAAGAATAGCTTAATTGAAGGAAAGCCTTGTTAATGGAGCTAAAGTAAATATATTATTGTATCTATTTCTAGTAAAAAGCTGGCTATGATGTTATATGTGGTTAAAATGATTATTAGATGCCAAAATTCTCAAGCTTCTGCATTTTTTCCTAAAAATATGCCTAACTTCAGAAAACAGCCCAATTTTTTTTTCTTTTTTTTTTTTGAGGAATGAATCGTGTGCTTAACCTTCCTAGACACCAGAAAGACAGATTTTGTTGTTGTTGTTTATCCTGTTGTCTATCCTCAGCAAATTCTTTAATAGATACTGGTTAGAAAGAACACTTCAGTCATTTTAAGTGAAGAAATAGTTCTGGAGCTGTCAGAAGGACTTCTGTGTCTTTGTCACATAGCATCACCTGTATGTGGTTAGAGGCTCAATTTTTACTCCTGTTACCTTGCCAGAAAAAAAAAGAAGAATAAATTGACAAAGTTCATATCTGTGTTGGACGGTATTAAAGGTAGCAAAGTATATTGTTTTTGTAACAGGGCTGGTTCTCCAGGTGAAGCTCTATTCACTTTCTTTCATGTATCAGTGAATACTCTGTTATTTGAATCCTGTCAACAGCAGATGGCAAACTGATCCTATCAGTCTGCCATATAGTGCAAAACAGGACATACATCAATAATGCAAACTCCACAGTTCAGTTCTGTATTGTGATCTGTTGTGGGCAGAAATAGCTGCAATGATTCTAAAGGATAGGTAAAGAAAAGGAATGTTTTGGGGAAAGATGTTGTATCAGCATCAGTACCAGTGTTGGAAGAATCTATTACAGTGGATTTAATATCACCCATGTGGATTGTTTTATCAATTTTTGTCTTCCTTCTGTAGATCTCAGGATACTCATGGACCAGAACTGATCCTACCTGCTAGTATTGAATTCAGGGAAAGCTGTGAGTAAACTGTGATATTATAAACACCTAGTTGTTGACACTTTTTTTTTTTGTAGTGTAATATTTCAGACAATTTGAATATTTAAATGTCATTTAAAAAACATTAAAAAGAAAAAATATTGAACAGATCATAGTTTATCGACTAGTAAAATTGATTTATTTGTGGAAGGTAAGGAGGTAGTGATATTGAGGTGAGTTTGATACAATAGTAATTTCTAGTTGCATTTGCTATCTTTATATATTCAAATTTATTTGGGGGTGTGGTGAGGGGAAATTCTACCTCCTAAAATGTACATTGAGTTAATTCATTAATATGGAGTTCTCCATGTCATGGATACTCAATTACATCATGGTCAAAATCCATGTTATATAAAATGTGGTGAAAGATCAAATTTTCATTCAATACTTAAACTTCTGTTGTCCTGCCATTTCTGAGGTTTCAGATTTGGTAGAAAAACACCATATCAGAGGTTGTCCAGGCTTCACGTATTTGAAACTAAGTAGACTTGTAAACAAAAAAAGAGGAATTTTTAGTATCAAGAATCAAATACTCTCTAATTAAGCTCCCTTATTATAAGAGGAACTTGAGTTTTCCTGCTCCCTTGAAGATATACATTTTCAACTAAGGTAGAAAATAGTATAAAATGTTTTTATGGAGCTTAGGTACCTGTAGCATATGATAGATGGTTAATTTAGAATGTTTGTATTTTGTTCCCCTCTCCTTATTTTCCTCTTCAAGAACAAGAATACCCTCCAACACAAGTTATGATATTGTTTAATTTTATCCCTGTCTTTTGGCTTTATTAGCATGTTGTTCTTTTCCTCCTTCTCCACAGCTGAAGATGCCTTCTTATCTGCCATTATAAATTATACAAATAGCTCGACAGTTCATTTTAAACTGTCACCCACATATGTTTTGTATATGACATGTCGGTATGTATTGTCAAGCCAGTACAGACCTGACATCACTCCTACTGAGCGTACTCACAAAGTTATTGCAATTGTCAACAAGATGGTGAATATGATGGAAGGAGTCATACAGGTGAGTTTCTTTGCAAAAATACGTCAAGGGATTTAAATATGTTGCAGATTATCTGCTAACCTTAGTCTTTTTCTTAGCGTTTAACTGATCAGTGCAGTCAGACTGTACTGATTTCCCATGTGAACACTTGTTTTGTGTCAATGACTAATGTGAGTTGTAAGCAACTCCTGGGCAGTGTGGGAGGCTAGGGAGGGACTGTTACTCTGAAGATAAGTTCTGTGACAAGAAGTTGTTCTTCTGTTCTTCACAAGATAAAAACTCTTGCTGTAAGCTCTTGTGAAATAAGTTGGATATACTTACCGAAGAGTCATGGGGTGTTTGCAGTGGTTGATGTGTGAAATGAATGTATTAAAAAGAAGTGTAGCTATTGAATTTTGATCCTGCTTTTACAACTTCTGTAACCACAAAAATGGTAATAAAACTGGACTTCCTGAACCAATTGCCCTATAAAGAGAAATATAAGTTCTCAAATGATCCAGTATCTTATTCACGGTATGTTGTTATTGCTATTCTATGGGAGAGTTTTATAGAGGTACAGAGGAAGTTCTGTTTTGTGTAGGAATACAGGAGATGATCCACTGGGTTGTAATGAAATTACACGATACCCTTCATGTTGATAAAGTATAGTAGTCATTTCCCCAAACAGGAATGTTATTTCAGGTATCCTTTCCAATTAATTATTCTAATGTCTTTCTCTGCAGGCTTTCCTCATTGGAAAAATTGAAATACATTTTTGTATTCCTAAAACACATGTATTTCTGTCAAAAAAACAAAACTGCCATAGTCACCAACAGAAAACAAGGACTCTACTGTGCTAGCTCCTGTACAAGCATGACAAATGCATTAATCCTGCCGTAAGGAATTCATGAGGCAAATGTTAGACAAGAAGTTGATTTAAGGGAGAAGAGGAAAGTAAACAACAAAATAGTGGCCTGAAGGTCATAGCAAAGCAGAACTGTTCAGCTTTTGTTCAGATTTTGGAGAGATTTAGTGGAGTTCTCAGGAGGGAGGATGTTGTAATTTAGTTTAGTAAACAATTGCAACAGGCACTCGCATTACACAAGTAAGAGTGGGAGAAAACGCCAGTGCTAAAGACAATTTATTGTAAGAAAAAAAAATAGCCTTTCATATACATTTTGAAGTTGAGAAGAGGTTGAAAGCTGGTTAGAATATGAAATGAAGAACTAGTTAACTGCTTTGACTTTTGATGCCATCATAAATTGATATTTTGTAAAATTGAGATGGAATGAAGTGTTAATATTAGAATTACTTTCTGCTGTAGAAATTATCTACTTATGGAAGAGTGAATGTGTTATGTCAGAGGGTAAATTGTGGCTGTAGTTGAGAACATGAAATGCAAAGAGCTTGAACATAAGCAATTTACTTGGAAGGATGGAAGGAAAACACTGAAGGGGGTAGGCTTCAAATATAATCTGCAAGTTACGGGACTGAATCAAAGAAATTGACTCAGTTTCTGCAACTCGTATAAACTAGTAGCAATGGCTCCAAAGATGGAGTGAAAGGGTTATGGGGACAGTAGGAAAATAAAGATGAAGTTCTGTGTTTTCTTTGTCTTCAACTAAAAATGGATAACTGCATAGCTGCTAGAAGATACTAGAGTGGCAAGCTCAAACATCATTTTTCAAAAAAGAAAATAAAGCTAGAAAATGGAATAACTGTGAAAATAGTAATTTACAGTATTCAGAAAGACTTCCCAAATCAAGTCGAGCCTTGATGTTTTCTGTGTAATCCTGCTGATGCATCCTGAATTTATTAAATGCAAGTGCCCGTCTGGTGTATCCATTCTGAAAAACCATTTCTTCAGCTTTTCATCTCTGTAGCTGTAGTCTGATCTCCAACATGAAGTTTAGGGGAGACATCAACAAGGAAGGTGGTAGCGGAATTCTTGTTTTGTGAATGTGGCTATCTAGTTTCATGAAATAAACTGAAGAGAGCTCTAGTTTGAAATGGAAGAAAATTGGGATAAGCTCCTTCCAAATTCCGTACTGAAAAAACGGGTGTCAAGGTAGGGATGGGAAATGGGAAAGGACAAATGCACTGAAAGAGTAGAACATCAGTTCATTAGCCTGGAGACAATAAAATAAAAAGTTGGTTTAATTGATTCTGATGCTTAAGCTGGGTGATCTTGAAGGTCTTTTCTGCCCAAGATGATTTTATCCTGTGACTATTAAATTGACCAGGAAGAAGTTAGCATTTTGGACCTACCTTGTAGGCTTATAAGCAACGCTAGCTAAGTTCTGTCGTATTACTTCATCTAGGCTGTAGAATAAGTGTTTACATTGACTGGTTGTCACAGTTAAATAACTGTATGATAACTTTCAATATCACAAATGTTCTGTGCTTTTTTTTTTTTTAATCTTTGCTGTAAACATATCTGCACTGAAAGAGATCTGAGGGTGTAAAAGATAGAGAAGACAGATATGGGGCAAGGGTACAGAGGCACCCAAAACAAAGCAGGAATAAAGGAAGATTGCAAAAAAACCTTGTACTGTACTAGAAATATAAAAGTTTTTATGTTTAATTTTGTCTGCCTTAGATCATAAGGAGACTTGGCAGCTTTCTGAAATAAATCAAGAAATCATCTGCAAGCAAACTGATTTTGTGGCTTTCTGTAGTCTTTGCATTAGCATATGTAAATAATATAGAAGACTTTGCATAGCATAGGGTTAAAATTCTAGAGAGCTATGAAGAGGCTCAGTGCTTCCAATAAAAATCATGGAGTAGAAGATTCATAGAAGCAGTCCAATGCTGTGTATTCTGATTTTCAAATCATTCTGTAGCATTTCTGATCCTCTGCAAATTTTAACATCTGTTTTCAGAAGGAGCACATGCTTTCTTTTGTTTTCTGAACCAGCCCATCCGCAGTCAGTTGAGAGCTCCTTGGTTTTATTGGAAAGAGAGAAGAAATAGAAAGGCAGTGGCTTCTTATTTATTTATTTAACTCATACTAAACTTGAGACAGTTACAGCAAATAACACCTCAGATATTTTATGTCTAAGTTTGTTGTGATGCAGGTGGTGGAAGAGTGATACAAGAAAGACAAAAGAACAAAGAGCTTAGTTTTAAATAATCAGATGGACTTAGCTGTTGTGGGTGTGCGGAGGGTTTTCTAAAATTTGTTTTGTTTACTCAACTGAATGTAGCTTTCATACAAGTATTTAAGCAGCTTAGTATGGTATTTAATTTGATTCTTTCTTTTGTTATTTAAAACACTGTTTTTGTTCCTTAATTGAAAAGCCACATATTAATCTGTGTTTAGATGTTTTATGTTAAATGTGTTTTGTGTTTTTGTTTTTTATTTGTTTGTAGGTTTTTTGTATTTTCTGTTGTGGTTTTTTTTTTTCCTAGTGGGGATTTTCTGTCCCCATTTGTCTGTACATTGTCTTCATTGCGGCAGTGTGGGCAAGTAGCTCCCTGGCTTGCTCTTATAGCTAGTTACCCTGCTGCCTGTGGTGCACTGAGTGTGGAATAGCCAACCAACTAGTCTGGAATGTCAACTAGTACAGGGCATTCCTTAAATTAATTATGATGTACAGGCACTGCAGCTCTTAGCTGTTGTGCTACTGGTCCTATCGAAGTAATTTCTTTTTTCAAAAGGGACTCAGTTGCATCATAGCTACTGATTAATGCATCTGTGTGTAACTGTGAGCATAAGTGTTGTACCTTCATATTTAGTGTTTGATTTCTAAAGCTATCATGATTGTTCACAAGTTTCTTTCTTCTATTCTGTTTGATTTCCTTCGTCCGTTTTTCTCCAGGAGGTAGACCAGGTTGATCAGGTAGGATATATTGCTGGGAACTGATCCTAGCTATGTTGGCTTAGCTCAGTTTCTCATGCTGCTTCCATATCAAAATACAATACTCAAACAGCTGGACTTGAACGGTTCATAACACTCATTCAGCAACTGGAACATGCAGTACTAAAATCCTTTTTTGACTTTGCAACTTTTACGGCATTCCATAATTTCTGCTTAATGCACTTCAATGTGGATATGAAATGACCAAAGTTCTTTTTCTTCCCTTTATTTTCCTTTTTTGTTGTTTGTGGTTCCTATTCTTTGGATTTCATCTGAGGTTGCCTGGCCTGGCATTTGTGGTCGGGAGATGGTGAGATAGATCAGTACTTGATACTGTACCATCTGGTGTCAAAACCAGTGAGTGCAGCATCAGGGTGGCAGGGGGCAATAGGGAATATGTGCTTCAAAGCACACAGATTACCAGATACTGCACTGACTTAAGCTTTTCAGCGCAATGTAACTGGATGCTTATTTCATGGCTTCATTGATACTGCTATTGGCAACTTAACAGAGTTCAGTGTGTTCAGAGAACACGATAAAATTAAACTTACCACTTACAACAATTGCAGTTCTGTATATAAACATTTTGCAAATATCTGGTATCTGGGATATATTTGGTGAAATGGGAAAAGGTACTGGTCTATCTTTTGGAGCCTTCTTAAATTGCTGTGTTACAGAAAAAAGCTATTTCTCTGTATTATTTCTTGCTTCTTTCTCCTTACAGAAACAGAAGAATATTGCTGGGGCACTTGCCTTTTGGATGGCAAATGCATCTGAATTACTGAATTTTGTAAAGCAAGACCGTGATCTTAGCCGAATCACTGTGGATGCTCAAGATGTTTTGGCACACTTGGTTCAAATGGCATTCAAGTAAGGCTGTTGTACTTCTGTTTCACTTAACATTCTATGTATTAACATGACAGCTTTATTCCTTTGTTTTTTAGAAGAACGTCACGTTTTCCTCAAATTTTAGCTATAGCAATAGTGTATTATCTGTATTGTTAAATATCTGAGAACTTGGAAACCAGGATTCAGCGTACAGTTATTTTATCATGTGAATTTTGATCACTGGACTGTGCAAGGAATTCCATCTGCATTGCTTTCATGTGTTTCTTCATTAAAAGAATACAAATCTGTCTGGATTTCCCGTTTTGGCAGGGGAAGTTTGGTAGGTTTTGATTCTCGTAAATGGCCCAAATAAGGTGTTAAGAGAACAATCATTTTTAGTACTAGATTTCTGTAGTTTCGTATACTACATACTTTCTTTTTTTGTTAACATAGCTTTAATCTCAGGGCATTTAGAGAACTGCTTAGTAATTTGTAGCTTTTTTTTTTTTGTGCTAGTTAAAGAAATGTTGTTGAAGTTTCTTCACTTTCGCATAATTTTTTCTTTTGCATGTTTTTATCGAGGTATAGGGAAAGATTAGGTATGCTGATCATTGCTAACATATACAGACCTAAATATTGGCCTGCAATGCAATGAACCTTATGCTCTTCGGGGCTTCTAATTATATTAAAAACCTTCTCCTTTCATAATTTTCATAAATACCATTTTGGACAATGTTTTTCTTAAAAACAGTGTAGAGAGGTGTAGGCTTGGGATAATATCAACCTAGGCTAGTCAGCTCAAGTAATTACAGTGCTGAAATTAGTGTTTAGAGAACTGTAGAATCACAAAATGGCTGAGTTTGACAGGGACCTCTGGAGGTGATCTGGTTCAACTCCCTGCTCAAGCAGGGCCAACTGGAGCTGTGTGCCCAAGACCAGATCCCGAAGTCTCAGTGTACCATGAATGGCTTGTACACGTCCTTTTGCTCTTGTAGGATGTCTGTTTTAGATGCAGTCTTTTAATGAAAGTGATGCAACTGCTGCAAGCTCCGGATTGTTGAGCAGTCTGTTTCATTTGTGATGTTGTATGCTGTTTCTTAGTACCTTTTGGAAGAATAAGTAGAAGTTGTCTGTGTGTCCTACAATTGACTATGTGTTGTTAGTAACATTAAAATCTGAATATGTATGTTTTCTTGGAAAAGCAAAATTCTTATTAATTTAGTAGCTTGTTTAATTCCTATTGTTTATTATTATTGTTACTGTTAGAAATATACTAAGCTCTTCAGATGTTTTGACTGGTCTCTCTATGTCCTTTTATCATTGCTTGGATCATTATTGTCACATACATAAGACCGATCTCAGAAATCTTGTAATTTTCCCGAGCTCTCTTGAAAAGCATTCATAATAAACATGTAGAAGATTTTAATTTTTTTTTCTTTTTTTATTTTCCCCTCCTTTCCAGGTACCTAGTTCACTGTCTGCAGTCAGAGCTTAATAACTACATGCCAGCATTTCTTGATGATCCAGAGGAAAATAATCCACAGAGGCCTAAAATAGGTTAGACCACTTGATCTCTTCTTATGTATTCTAAACCATACAATTAATGAGTAATAAATAGAATGCTTTTTACAGTGTTAAGATATATACACGTTGCCCTAACCCTTGAGTGTTTCTTGAATCAATTTGTTATGGATGTGGATGATAAGAAAGGACAGTAGTGGCATACGAATGGCCTGTATTGGTTTTTAAAATCACAGAGTGAAATAGGTTATAGGGAAACTTCTGGATGTCATTTAATCCTCATCTAATCCAACCTCTCTTGCTCAAGACAGATTCAACTGGATCATGTTGTTCAGAGTATTGTGCAGTTGAGTTTTTAATCTGCACTCAAGGATAGAGATTTCACAGCAGCTCCTTTTAGGTGGTTTTATGCAACGCTGATTTCTATACAGATTGCACCTAGTCTGTATTGTTGCACAGTTGTACTTTTGCAGAAACACAACTTAGAGTTGCCCTTGAATTCCATGAAGTTCCTGTCAGCCCATTACTCCAGGCTGTTGAGCTCCTTCTGAAAAATAACCTTCAGTGTATTAGACTCCCCAAGTCATTAATGAAGTCATTAAACAGTGTCAGTCCCAGCATCAGTCCATGAGAGAAGTTACTTAATATTTGGGTACAAATTGTACTTTAATCCACAAATCCGCCATGTACTAGCTGAGTTATCGTCTGCTGCTTATCCAGTCTTATCTCAATGATTTTACTATTAGGATGATTTGGAAGAATCTGACAAACACCTGGCTGAAGTACAAGAGAACATACACTGCTGTTAACTTTCTACTGCTCTTACTATAGAAGGAGTTAGGCTGGTTACGCACAAATTGCCTTCGGTAAATCAGTGCTACCTCTTCCCAAACACCTTATATGTTTTGAAAGTGGCTTGTGGAAAAATTCAACCAGTAACCTTCCCAGGGACAGAAGTTAAGCTGATCGGTCTTGTAGATCCCCGATCTTATTCTTGCCCTTCTTGAAAATGAGTCAGTGCCTCTTTCTTGTGATCAGAATCCTCCACCCTTGCAACAGTACTTTGAAAATTACAGTTTTGTGATAATATCAGCCGGATTCCCTAACCATTTAAGGTGTGACTTATAGGCTAGTGTGAAGTCCAGCTAGGTGAAGAGGTCCCTTGTTTGATCATCTACTTTTATGTCCACAGCCTCTGCTGCAAGGCACAGGGACCTTACTAGTGAGAACTAAACAGCAACAACAAAATAAACTGAGTTTTTTGTTGTTGTTTTAGAATAAAAGAAAATAAATCCTCTGTACTAGATACTTGGCCCCACTTAGCAGTAAACTCATGTTTTCCTTAACTTTCCATAGCTAGTGAACTAAATAGCAGCATCCTTTCCTGTTAGTTTCAATATTGGCAGGTATTTGGCTTTTTAAATGCCATACTTGCAGTGCCTCTGTACTCCTGTCAAGCAGCCCATCCCCATTTCCACCTGCGTATGCCTTTCAGTTGGGAATTCCTTGTTTTCTGCTGCATTTGTTTGACTTCTCCACACTGGAATTGACTGTTCTTGTGCTTTGGATCTAAAAGGTCAGCCAGCTATCTAGGGCATTTCTGCCCTCTAGGGCACACTCTCATACCTGAACAAGCCAGGCTGAATAAGTGAATCAAAGTATGCTTCCTGAGGTCCGGGACTGTAATTCTACCATTCTATATTGCTTCTCTCAAGATGTATATCTTAGAGACACTGCAGTTAAAGCTGCCTTCACCTTTCACATTTCCAGCCTCTTTTCAGTTTGTGAGTAATAGGTTCAGCAGACAGTTTGTAGCTAGCTTGTTGTTCACTCGCCTTACTTATTTTTGTTCTAGAAGCATATATAACCTAATCTATATAACAGATGTATGTATTTCAACTTTCAATTGAATGTTTCTCTATCTCGTAAAACATTTAAGATATATTTGAAGCGATCAATTTATTTCTGAAAATGTGTATGACTTAAACTCACACAGATTCTACTTAGCATTCATTAACCTGAACTGAGTATCCATTTGTATTAGTATTTACAGCCTAAACAGGTAGCATTTACATTGCAGTATGTGAATGTGATTTGCTTTGTTCTGTCTCTGTAGATGATGTGCTGCACACATTGACTGGAGCAATGTCCTTGTTGCGACGATGTAGAGTGAATGCTGCACTGACTATACAGCTCTTCTCCCAGTTGTTTCATTTTATCAACATGTGGCTTTTTAACAGACTAGTTACGGCCCCAGATTCAGGGTTATGTTCCCATTATTGGGGAGCTATTGTACGCCAGCAGTTGGGTCATATTGAGGCCTGGGCAGAAAAACAGGGTTTAGAATTGGCTGCTGATTGCCACTTAAGCAGAATAGTGCAGGTGAGTGTATTTTTTTTATTTATGCTTCCTACCTAATTCTATTTTTGGAGAGCATGTTTATATTCCTGGTGAACAGTACGTGGGCGAATGTAGTTTGTATGAATTTATCCTGTGTATCTGTGTAAAGATACAAAACATGTTTTCAGTACCATTGATATTAAAATGTTAAAGCAAATTTTATATAATTTTTATTTAAATGAAAGTTGTTATTTTAGCCAACATGCTGTTCAATTTCTGTATGTAACAGTGAGATTATAACTATGCTAAATAGAGATAAGAATAGTACCAGAATAATAACCTCATTTGTGACAGATTTAGTGTTCATGTGTCTCACAGGTGCAGGTGTTTTGGTTTTTTTTATTGATTTAGTGTTTGGTGTGGGGATATTTATATTGCTTTTGTAGCATATCTGGCTTCTCACTTTGTCTTCTCTCTTTACTAAAGAAATTTCACAAGCAAGACTTATGGTTTCATTCTAATTTAAATTTGGCTTTATTTTTCCTCTCAGGCAACCACATTGCTCACCATGGACAAGTACTCACATGCTGATGTTCCAAATATTAACAGTACTTGCTTTAAGTTGAATTCTTTACAGCTACAAGCTTTGTTGCAGAATTATCACTGTGCTCCAGATGAACCGCTTATACCAACAGTAAGTCTTGTCTGTCAGTTGCTGTGCTATTTGACATAGCTCAGTAATATAGACTTGAAGTTAAAATTATGTGGCTAAAAATAAGTGTTTTATTGTAGATTGATTCACAGTAGTTACCTAAAGAACCAGAGTAGTTTTCTCTTCATACAATGAGCAGTATTGGTTGTAACAGCTCCTTGTTACGTTATATGTACTTCACTTAAATCTAAGTAGGATATTACCAAAACTTCTCATACACCAAATTGGAAGGTAAGGTAACGTGGTACATCTTGAGCAAATTCAGAAAGATGTCACTGTACTTTACAGAAGGTAAGGTGGTAGAGAAGAGGTGAGCTGATGCTGTGATACTAAGCTCTAAGCTGAACTCTTTCTCTACAAAGATTTTTTTCATAACTATGAGTACATCTATTTATTAAATCAAAGGTACTAATGCAATGTCTCTAAAGTTCTTAAGCTTACTTACAACCTGATTGCAGTTGTGTGTTTTTTTTATGTTGGCTATCAATCAAGAAAATCTTTAGCTGAAGAGCATATCATATATTTCCTGTTTACAGATAGATAGAATTCCACATTTTATTATTTATTTTTCTCTAGGGGCCTCCAAAGAACTATAGTGCTAAATATTATAGATTTTCTTTATGTCACAAGGAGGATTTACAGTACGGCTAGTTTTTCCTGTTGTGATCAAGTGCTATATGGGACTCCTTGCTATGAAAGAGACGTGTACATTCAAACTCTTAATTTGCTTCTGTCAAATCTGAAAAGTTTCAGGACTTTGAATTTACTCGAAGGGATACAAATGTATTTACATTTACATAGTTCAGTTTGATGTAATTATTTTAGAAATTAGCACCTTTTATGCTTCTTAAAGATCACTTCCTAAAGACATACTGGATTTATTTGACTTACTCCTTGAAACTCACTGAAACTGAACTTTTGAATGAGAACACTTTCATGAGTTTGTCTTGTCTCTACGTTGTACCCAAGTCATAAAATAGTTATACTGGACTTAGCAGTTCAGAGTGGCGCTTCAGTGTAACTGGGTTGAGTTTAAGACCAAATTGTTGAGATGGTCTTGGGAGCCAAACAAGCTGTAGAAAGAACCTGAAAGTGACATCTGAGTCTTTGATAAGGCTGTTAGTACAGTTTGGTAATCTATATGTATTACCTGTAGCAGTTTCAGATAAATGGGTTCTAGTAGTTACAGCTTGGTGCTAGGAAAATCACACATTTGTGGGAGTTCTGTTCCAGAAGGAATGCCTGCTAACTAGAGGTAAAGATGCTCTTAGGTATTGATTCTTCCAGCTCAGTCAGATATGGGTGATTTCTTGGTTTCTAAGGCAGATTGTGCAACTTCGAAGACACTGAGTGCTTGAGAATAACGAGTAAGATCTCTTCTGCAGTTTCCTTAAAATATATATGTTTTAATTTCAATAGCGCAAACTTAACGAGTGAAAATTTTCACATTAAAACTTTTCTTTACCAGCATACAGTGGTTAAGGTAGCAGAAAAAAATGAAGGAGCTGCTTCGAGAGAGAGATTAGATGGTTTCTAGCTCTTGTGCACTCTTCTGGATGAATAGAAGAATACAGAAATGCAGCATGTTGCTTGGACTTCTACTTCTTGGGAACTTGTTAGGAGTTTGATTTTCATTAGCTTGTGAATTAATTTTGTCTATCCATGCAATCTAGTAATAGATACCCTGTTGAAACCTTACAGACCTTTTGAAAATGTGGCAGGAAGCATTCTGTGCACTATATGCTGCCACAGTAGCTACATTTTGAAAAGCATACCACAGACCTTTCTGTGATAGTAAGCAGAATAGCTGAGCGCTAAATGTAAAGCCTGTAGCTCTTTGCTGCACCATGAGTGATTCTGCTTTGTTTATGTTAGTTTAAAACCAGCTAACTATCTTACAGGGTCCTTTATGTTGCGCTGAGCTCACAGTAAATATAAGATTAAAGACTTTTTTTTTATAAATTTTCCAGACTCAGGAACTTTACATGCCATTGGTCCTTCGTGTGTATCTGTGTCCTAATGGAGCAGTAAATCTTGGTATACATGAGTTGTAGGTTTTATTTAGTTTTACAGTGTATACTCAAAAAATTCTCAAAATTTTAAGGTTGCCTGTGATTCCAGCTTACCATCTGCACATGCATATTCTGTACTACATGCTTTTCAAATGCACTTCTCATATCAAGTAAAAACACCTTTCGCATGATTTGAAGGAGTTGTAGTAAAAACAGACGCTGTTGAGTTTTATTCTCTAACTGCACTTGACAAATAATGCAATGCAGCATCCATTGTGTACAAGAAGGAACCAAAGAACTTTTATATCTCATAACCAATTTCTCAAAATGTCTTCTTGAAATATCAGTATTTTTTACCTGCTAATTTTTTTCCTTAATAAATATTATCGTTCTGTAGTAACAGTGTCTTTCTACCTCCTGTCTAGGAACTGATAGAGAATGTAGTAACTGTTGCAGAAAATACGGCTGATGAACTCGCTCGCAGTGATGGCAGAGAAGTCCAGCTGGAAGAGGATCCTGACTTACAACTCCCTTTTCTTTTACCAGAAGATGGCTATTCCTGTGATGTTGTCAGAAATGTTCCAAGTGGTTTACAAGAATTTTTGGATCCCCTCTGTCAGAGAGGTTAGTTCTGTTGCTGTACAATAAGTTGTACATTCTAGAAATTGTTCAGTAGACAAACCCCCACTTTTAATGGCAGAATTGCACTGAACGAGTTAGGCAAAGTTTAATCTCTGCCAAATATAGGCTGGCACAAGTTAGCTAGACTCCACAAAGCAGATTTCCATGGTGCGATCATATTCTGAGTGCTGGTTGCATGTGTTCTGAAAGACAACTTGATGTTTCACATCTCTTGAATTTGGTTGGTACAAGCAGTATTTTGCAGTTTTTTCTAGGAGCAATTAGTATTTTCAGATAAATACATGTTCCTAAGAAGCAGCAGCTATGGAAGTATAGGATTTTGTAAAATTGCAATGGAGTACATAATTGTATTTAAGATAAAAGATTAAACATACTTAGAAAAAGATAAATACTTCCATTAATTATTTACTGGTGTCAGGCTATTTGATTTTAATTAATCTGTTGACCAAACACCATGGCTATGCTGATGTTACTTTCTTTCCTTCAGGTTTTTGTAGGTTAATACCTCATACACGGTCACCAGGCACATGGACAATATACTTTGAAGGTGCAGACTATGAAAGTCACCTGTCACATGAGAATGCTGAACTAGTAAGTATTAATTGAGGGAATAATGATGATAAATGAATAGTGATCTCTTGGCATGCCATTGTGCTATGCATAAAGAGTTTTAATCCTTATTAGCAGGATCAGGCTTCATTGTTAACATGTAGTTCATGAGTGATCTGGTGAATTTAAGGAACTATTTGCAGCTGTTTATAGCTCAGTGTTTTCCTAGGCTGTTCCATGATAAAATTCTCATATAATAATCTGTTTGTAATGTCCTCCCACCCTGGGAGTAAACAGTGAAGAAAATCCTTTTAAACACTGGCAAAAATGTATATAGACATGTATGTGTAAATAATTGTTAATGTAAGCGAAGTTGCAGGCTGCTTTATTTTATACAGACAGCAAATAAATTCTTAGTAATAAGCTGTAGTCTAGAACTTTCTTCTCCTAGGTTTTCAATGGAAAAAGAAAATCCTTAGTTTTCCTTTTCATTATAGTTGCTAAAAAAAAAAAAAAAAAAGGACTTCAAAGCTTCATTTCCTCTGTCCAGAGCACATTTGTTACATGACTTTATTCAATACTGAGTTTTATTTCACTTTGAGCTTCCAGGAATATGAAAATTATTGGAACTTTCTTTCAAGTCTTTAACTCTCTACGTTTGAAATTAATTAATCATCTAATATATTTGTAAAATTATCCTCCAGATGCAGTATTAAAAACTGACCTTTGCTGAGTCTGAACTTCAGTTTTCATTAGAAGTTACTATGGTTTTATAGATGTTATATTTTTATGTATTAAAATATAATATGTGTTAACCGAATTAGAGAAGGAGATACAATGGGTAGATTTTGTAACTGTGGCAGTATTCATAACACAGGTTTAATATCTGATAAGAACACAGTTGTAATGTTTGAATACTTTATGGTGTAAATCTGTATTATTCAAACATTAGGAGACTACCTTGAAAGTGAAATTCCAGGAATATTTCTCTCAGGTGAGATTTAGAGATCTTCTGTTGCTCTAACAATTTCAATTTTGATGGTAGATTAGCTGTTTTGCAAAATAATCTACTTAGCCTGACACAAACTCTCGTTTCATCTTTTCTTGTTTGATAGGCTCAGCCTTTGAGGAAAGAACCTGAGATTATAACTGTAACACTAAAAAAACAAAATGGAATGGGCCTCAGCATCGTTGCTGCCAAGGTATGGAAGTTTGCTTGTGTTATGGAAAGAACACATTTTAATAAACCCACGGTAGAAAATATTAATGGAAAAATCTGTTTTCCTTGAGTTTGTCATGCATATCATATTGATCGTAATTTTATTCTGACTGGGGAATGTTTCTGTAAATCACATGGATGAACTATAGAAGAGAAAACATTATGTGGGTGCAGTTATTATGACATTTAAAGCTCTACTACAGGTTTTATTCAGTGTTTTTCAGAGCCAGAAATTGGCAGAGATATTGAAGGGAATGAATAAGTAAGCTTACCAAGCACTTCTGCTGAAAATAGCATAAGTATCAAGGAAAGAAAACGAGTAAATAGTGTATGGTAGTTTTTGTATTAGGTAAATGGATAAAAATATTTATATACATTAAGGTTCATGTACTTTCTGCTTATTTTTTGCACAGTATGCAGCTGTGTGTATGACATTAGTTTTGCTCCTTCATAGTAGTGTCTGCTGCTCCTGCTGTTGGTGATATATGGAATGTACATGCAACTCTAGCCACCAGGTGGAGGACTCCACGAGTTGGCTGACTTTTCTTTGTTAACTGGGTCATACTGCAAGCCTAATCATGAAGTTTTGAATTTGTTATGAATTATGTAACTGTGATATCCAAAAGACCCTGTTGTAATTGTGTAGTACAACAGATAGAACAAGTTTTTGATAATGTCTCTGTACAATCTAGTATAAGAAATTTTTCAGAATGATCTGTTCTTCCTTGTCATAGAGTGTGTGGGTTGAATATATAATTGTTTACTGATTTGAAGTTATTTCACATAGTTATTCACTTCTACGCAGCACTGATTGATTGGTTGATTTTGAGCAACTTTGCTCGTTTCATAGTCTGTTCTTGAAACTGTAATCCTGTGTGGTGTCAGCTTTTAAAGACTTACTCCTGACATCTGTGGAGAACTGCCATGTGCTGTTGTTCTATTCTGCAAACTATTGGCAGTTATTGAGAAAGCTACTCAGGACCTGATGAAGGCAAGTCAGTAGTCTGCTCCTATTTTTGTGGAGTGGGTTAATAACGCGTGAAGAAGATTCTGGATCTTAAGATATATCAGCTTAAATCTCCATCAGACTGCTGTCTGGTATCTGCATTGCTGTTCAATGGTATAAAATATGCAGTGGAATTGTTTTTTTTTCTTTTACACTGTGGTACATATCTTCTGATACAGAGAGAAGCAGGATGTAAAAGGAGTGGAAAATTTTCAATTTTCTCTGGCACTGTCTGTCCCATAAGTTGTTTTAACAACTGACACCTCTATTAACAGTATGTAACAGTGCTACTGGTCAGTATTTAAGCCATTTTAAAATGTAGGTGGTGGATTTTTTTGTTCATTTGCTTGTTTTCTTTGTTTTTTTACAAGCTATTTAACAGATTTCACATTAACTATGTCCTGATGGGTGATGAAAGCAGTACTTCACATCTTCGCTACATACAGCTGTAGAAACATCTGGTGGTTCAGTCAATGATTGCATGTCATCCTGCTGCAGTATGTGTGCCATACTATTGGAATTCTGATTTTAGGAAGGTTGTCTTCAATCTCAATCTGAAGTAAGCAGGAGGAAGATCTTTAATAGAATAGAAATTTTCATTTAATTTTAAGACATCAGGACATTGGTAGAAAAAAAATTGTTTTGCGTTGTGTTTGAAATAAGTTGCACTAGTAATTAAATAAGTTAATTTTCAAGAGGGTGTACAGTGCTTATAAGCAATAGAATGCTTTTTTTCTATAATAGACTTAATAAATACTGCAGACTAGGGAAAAATAAACAGGCATCAATTCTTTTCAAGCTGACCAAGACAGGATAGATTAGAGAATTGAATGAGCGATGCTGAGAAGATGGTAATAATGGGGGGATATTTTTTTTTCTAGTGTTGATCTTGTTGACATTTACTAATAATTATTCTGACACATCTCAAGTGATGTGTCTCTTATCAGCATAAAAATGAAAATTCTCATTTTCTCCTTTGCTGAGGCAAGGAAGTCTGACGTATTATTTGTTGAGATGTTCTAAACTTCGTAAGAGTGCAATGCATGAAATGGGAGGGAGAGGCAAGCATGAGGATAGCGTTAGGTTTATATAATAGTAAAAGGTTGGCTGTCAGATGTTCGACTGAAGAAATGAAAACTTGTACTCAGTTTCAGAAATACTCAGTTCTGCTGCCATGCACAGGATCCCAGTTTGTCTGTGGAGCCAATTACACTCGTTTAAATCCCGGTTTCCTGACTGCTTCAGAACTGCTGTAATAAAAGAGGATGCAGTTGTTGGTCAATAGGTGGCACTGCCCCAAAGAGTGAAGTGCGACTTTGAAACACGCTTAAGAAAACAGTTGTTTTTCTCCTGGGATGTAACAAAATAGTTGCTGTCAGTAGCATGCTGTGAGAAAGCTTTGTGTCATTGCTGACCTGCCTGTGGTGCCTTAATGGACTCTTGGTACATGTCTCTGGCTTTGTATAGAGCTGGTTGAAATGTGGATGGCTGGATGGATGAAAAATTCTCAGGTGTAAAGGAAAATAATTTCTACCAGCTGTTGTCCCTGTGGACAACAGGACCCTGTGTGGTAATCTGCTCATCTTTGAGGAAACATCTGATTCATTTGATATTTCTTTGGGTTTTTTATTACTTTGCAGAGGTTACAGAGTCTGTACCAATTCAGAGTTTTTAAAAGAAGTAGTTGCATTCTATACCTTATATATACTATATAGTATACTCCTATACCCCTCTCACACTAAATGTTTTTAATTACCAAATGACTGTCACTACTTTTTGGCAGCAATCTGAAAAGGTTATTTACATTTAAGCAGAGGACACAAGGTGCACTGGAATACATATGCTAAGAATAGAAGGTTTCAGTTTGTGATACCAGCAGATTGTAAACACGTTAGTGTTAATGTGAATACAAGAGCAAGGAAGGTGAGTCAAGGAATACAGAGTTTGGAACCCTGTTTTTGATCCTTTTTCTGCCTAGTGACAGGTAGAATGGTGAGGTGCTTTACTTCTCCTTCACAGCTATCTTTGTTTTATTCAATGAGAAGTTTCACAGGCCTGCCAGGAATGCCAGAAAGAGCGTGATTGCTGTGCATCAGCTTGTTCACTGTGCTGTAAGGGTGTTTTCTGAAGCAGGACAGCCCCTTTGAGCAACCGCGCAGCAAGCATATATGCTGTATGCATACATACCAGATAAAACAAGTCTAGTTATGAAACAACTGTTAAGTGCCAGAGCACTGTAAACAGCGTTGTGTGCGGTTGCCTTTTTGTTTAAGTTGGAAAAATACCTTCCAACATTTCTTAATCCGAATGCTTTCTACGCCATTTTTTGGTGTGTGTGTTAAGTAGTATAACCTCACATGTTAAGCGACCTGAAATGTTAACTTCTCTTTCTGCCCTTTGGTAGGTGTTGCATGTTTTCTTATAGTAATACTCCTGTAGGACTATTAAGCAGTAGCTTTCGTAATCAGAATATGGAAATCTAGTTGGTAGGAGGGGTCGGGCATGGGGAAACGTATTGCTTTTTGAGGTTGTGTGCAGAATTCGGTTGCTCTAACCCTGAAAGATGTTTTGATGTTAAAAGCTGCCTGACTCCCGACCACACTGCGGTTAACCTTTTATGAAATCCAGATGATTTGGAAGCAGAGTGTGCATGCAGTTTACTTTAAAAATATATCGCTTTTTGGAGGCTTTTGCATGTGACTTCTTAGCCATCTGTGGGCCAGCACATTACTTCCTGTTTAATTTGGAGATCTTTTTTTTTTTGTCTTTTCTACAAAAGGGCTGCCTTTTTGTTTTTCTAGCAGTTTTCAAAGTTTAATAAAGCTTCTAAAGTAAATGAAAGTCAGAACAGCATAACTGATTACGTAAGAGTCTGAATATTGTATTGGTTATAGCTGGTGTTGATAAATGCTGTACTGTGTCATAGCATCCAGTGCGGAGTTATCTTGATGGGTATCTTGGAAAATCCAGCAGACTAGAGCGGTGTTTGCTGTAGAGGGCTGAAAGAGAAGTGGAGAATTGTTTTTCTTTTCTTTCAAGGATCTGTAGTCCCCGAGATCAAAATGTGGTTTTCTGTTGTTGGAAGAACAGAATCCGTGGTAAGTCTGTTCAGGTTTCTGTTGGGACTGTCTTTCTCTTAAATTTTAAATGCTGTCCTTGTACTTCTTCCTGCTCTCTTGCTTGTTTAAACCTGCCAGTAGTTATTTGTTCATGTAGCAACAATGTAATGTAGCATGCCGTTAAATACAGTCAGATGTTTATACCTAATTTTCCAAAATGTAGAAGAAAAAGGCTTAACTAATCTTGAGCTTGTTCTTGATACACACTTCTCAAATGTGTGGAAGTGACTATTAATATTTACAGTTTCAGGTGTGATAATTACTGCTTTACTGTAGAAGAGCATGAATAGCATGACTTTTGTGATATGTTTACTTGTCATATTAGTTGGCTTTAATCCAGATTCCTCTAAAAGCCTGTTTTCCACTTAAAAGTCTTACCTGAAAAAAACTGAAACTGACATCCTAAATGGTATATGTAAGATTTGAATACTTTGTAGCCCCTTTGGAAAAGACCAGAACATGCAAAGGCATTCACAGAGTAGAGGCATGTAGATTCTGTTCAGACTGTGACTGTACAAGAGGAAGGATTCCAGCATTCTGCAAGTGATACAGCAGATTTTGGTGATGAACCTTCTCATGCTGGTTATATTTATTAATAGCTTTGAAAAATATACAGCATATTACTACCTCTTAGTCTCATAATTCATTAGTAGAACAGAAAAAGTTACCTTAAAAAAATGTGTATGCACCTTAAGGTATGCATGTGTATGTCCTTAGGGATACAGATCAGAGTGTATTTTCTAGGTATTTTTAAAAGATAGTAAGATAAGATATTTTAATAGTGCCTACTGAAATAGGATAAGAGAGAGCTTCTTTTTATTAGATTCATTTTGAACGCTGAATGGAACAGTTCATCAATAGACTGGGGAAGGAGTTTACCTTTTTCTAAGCAGTTGTGTGGCCTCCTAATTGTAAATAACTGGTATTATTTGCCAATCTTCTTTGTTCCTCAGAGTTAATAAAGTGACTGTAAGTTGACCTATTTCCTAAAGAGTTGCTCATCATTTTAGATTTAATGATCTGAAGCATTAATTTTAAGGAGGGTTTCAAACTACCAGGAATATCAACGTCCATATGAAATAGCCCTGGAAGTTTGTTCTGCATATGTTTAGGAGGTGATATATGTAGGAGCAACAAAAGTTTAAAATCTTTTTTTTTTTTCTAAAATTGAATATTTTTTTCAGGTATGTGTAATACTGATAACATGGTACATGCATTTGATTCTCTTCACTCTGAGTTTGCAAATACAGATAGCTGACTCTTTTTTTTTCCCCAGCTGTTTCTTAGCTCTTTACTTTTGTTTCAGATCTTAAGACAAAATTTCAGACACTTCAGTATTTCCTTGTAACAGCCTTCTCATGTCATTCTGAATACTTCAAAAAAAAACTTTTTAACTTCTTCCAATGTGAATTAATTGAAATTCTTGAGTAGGAAGTTTTAGGGGTTTATTTAATGTTAGATACTAATTCACACCAGCGGTCTGAATGATTGATGTTGCCTTAACAGACTTTTTAAGAGGATCTTAAAGTAAAAATGTATTATTTAATCAACATTCCCACCACAGATTTCTTGGTCCTATGGGAGTAAGAAAGTATATTAGCTGCCAATTTAGTCTTTATAATGAACAAATAAGCAGCTAGGTATTAGCAAGCTGCATCTTTCTTCTTGATTCATATCTTCAAGAGGTATTTTTGGTTCAATTTTGATATATTGTAGGAGTCCCATAAAATTTTGCTAATGTTTTCATATGTTGTATAAAAACTAAAGCTTGTGCCAGCACTACAGGACTTTTCTTCTCAGTATCTGAGGCCACAGCTCAGCTCGAGTACGTTTGTTTACTTGCATATATTTATATTAACATTGCAAATAGATAACCTAGGTATTTGTTTTTAATGTCTTTTGGAACAAGGTGTTTGTGTGTGTTGTTATTTTTATTCTGTTGTTGCTGTTTTCTTCTTTTGTTTTTAATTTAAATAGATGTGCCATTTTCTCCTTGTACTAATACCTTCTATACGTAGATACTTGATAGCAAAACGTGGAAGTTACAGTGTACATAGTCTTTACTCAGAATTGCTCTAGCAGACTTCATTCAATTGTGGCTTCCTAGTAACTTCGAAAATATATTTTAAATGCATGTTATTACAGTATTTAAATTTTGTACTTCTGTCAGTGAAAAAGATTCTTAAGAAGCTAAATTCTATGCTGAAATTTTCCTGTGCAAACAATGCTCTAATTAGGGGTAGAAATTTAGAATGTTAAGAATACTTGACAGTGTATCTACTGATACTGAATTAAACTTTATCCACCTGAAAATGCAGTACAAATTTATATGGAAGACTGTCTTGTGTTTTTCCTGTTGTAAATTCTCCTTAGCTGTAGAGTTAAGAGCCATCACTTGGAAAAATTGTACATGTGCATACTTATCTCTGTGTACATCTTGTGTGTACGTGTATACACCTTTATTTTTTTTCCTCCCCCAAAAATGGATCACGCATTATGTACTGCCCTAATTTTATCCACAGACCTAATTAAGCTGAGGCATTTGTTCAGAGTTGCCTCAACAGGGAAGAGTGTCACGGAATGTGCAATACAACTTCTCAGTTGGCAGAAAACTAAACAGCCCTTAGTGTGTCACTGTTCAGTGTATTTAGAGCAAGCATGCTGTAAAAAGTTAACCCTTATTTTGGGCACTGAAGCTCGAGCAAAATAAAAATGTTTTCATGAGATTGTAGAATACCATATGAATTTTAAGTTACAGCATTTATTAAAGAAAGGAACGATTAAGATGGCCTATTTTATAAAACTTTCATAGGCTGTTAGGAATGTAGTGTATAAAGCGCTTTCTGTTTATCTACTCCTTACTGTCTCTGTTTCATTTAGAGCTAAGAGAAAAGAATAGTTAGGAGTAACTATTGCGTACTTTAATTCAGTCTCAGAACATGACTTAGGCCAATTGCTTTTGCTTAGTTGCTTTGGTTTTCATCAGAATACCTTTTGGAAGCCCTCAATTTCCAGAGATATCATGTGTTGAAAATTAATTATCTTCTGTGCTAGACAGAAATATATACAGCTGTTTGTGCCTGCGTGCCTTTATCTGTTTGCCTTATTAGGGATTCTGAGTGCTGTAATTTTATTTAAAGAAAAAAAAAAGTCTACATCTATGCAAGACTACAGTCATATGTATTCTAGTACTGCTGTCTAAGGAAGTCTGTTACACAGCATCTGTGGTTCTTTGTTGTTTTGTATCCTGGAAGAAGCAAGCTTTAGGAAGATAAAAAGGTATTTTCACTTACTGGCTTTGTACCTGAGTCAAACTTCATTGTAAATGTTCTTTAATTTTAATAACAACAAAAATGAGCACTTGACTGGAAACCTTTATTCCAGTAAAGAAAATAACAAAACTCTTGAGTCCTTTCTCTTTAATCCTTTTGAGGCTATTTGTAAAAAGAGCTTGTAGGTATGTGGGATGTAAAGTTTCTAGGTTATGTTGGATGCCTCAGAGTCCAGTTTATACAGGTTGCAAGCTAGCTTTTCTCTGAATTCCAAGTCACTACTTTTGTCTATTTTCCTTCCTGGTGCTTCTTAACGCTGCAGCTGGCTTGTTCTTAAACATTAAATGCTTGATATTCCTTTGCCTGCAAGTAATGTTGATTGTCCCTGTCTGAATCTCTGCTGCCTGTTTTGTTTAATTGGAGATATTTTGTTTGCTTCTGACTGTACTTTGTCACACACTGAAAATGTTCGGTATTTTCTCCCTACCACAGAGGAGAATTTAAGAGGAGAAAAGAGACGTTTACATATGTGGAGCATGGGTCAATTCTAAGATTCTTTTTAAGCCAGAGCACTCATAGCAGCTGTGGCCAAAACTAGCTTTACGCAGGGCAAGCTGTTTCACCTCATTTTTATACAGCACTCTATGGAGTGTTTTGCCTAATGATGACAGATATCCAAAGTCTCTGAATAGTTTTGTTGTATTTGTTTTTTTTTTTTCCCCCCAATCTTTATGTCCAAAGAAGCTTGCAAATGCTGCAGGCGAGCCAGTAGCTACAGAGCTTGATGTCTGGACTTACAGCAAGTAGATCAGTGAATCGTAGGCATGCTGCAGGTAATTATACTTGTTCTCATCCAGATGCAAATTAAAAAATGCATACAGCTTTAGGGAGCATGAGTGCTTGGAGTGGAGAAGCGTTTAGAAACTTTTGCTTTTTGCCTCTTAGAGAGCACATTTGTTAATTTGCTGCATAGTTTAGTAAATTGATATTCTTCATAATGCTTCTAAGCTTGGATTATTTCATTGCTTCTGGACTAATTACTTGCCAGGGAGGTTAGACTGAACCTTGATTCTGTTGCACAAACTTAAATGCAAGTTTACATAGAAGATCTTCGTAAGTTTTTGTAAACATCCTTAGAATCTGGAATCAGAAAATTAGCCCTGATAAAAATCAGTACAATCTGCTCTGGGTGTAGGCAGATATTAGGAAGGCTTTCTTTACTGTGAGTGTTGTGAGACATTGGAACAGGCTGCCCACAGAGACTATGGATGCCCCCTCCCTGGAAGCATTCAAGACCAGGCTGGATGGGGCTTTGAGCAATCTGGCCAAGATGATGTCCCTGACAATAGAAGGAGGGGTAGAACAAGATGATCTTAAAAGATCCTTCCAACCCAAACCATTCTATGATTCTGTGAAATAAAATCTTTTAATATTTGCATATTTATGCAAAATTCAGTCAAGTCTCAGGAAGTATTTTAAAAAAAGAAAGAAAAAATTTCTGTGAGCAGAAAAAAATCTGGATTGTTTTTATGTAATCTTGATATGTGAAGCCACTTGTTTTGAATCTTTCTTTAAAAATGGTCAAACTTTATTTTTTTTAATGGAGTCAGTCAAACCATAATTGGAGAGTAAAAAGTCCTCTACCTCAGGATTCCTATTCATATTACAAACTATGTGAAGCTTGCAACCGTTTAAATATTCATGTATTTAAGACAAATCAGTATTGAAAGGTCATTAGGAAGACTTCATTGCAATTATTATAAAGAAATTTATATTCCAATACATGAAACATTAAAAAAGAACAAAAAACACCTGTTATTGAAATGTATTTTTGTCTTTAATGAAATGCAACTCTGTCAATTTTTATAGGAAACCATTCATAATATTGGAGTGTGATAAACAAGGCACATGAAGCTAAGCAGGTCTGGGCAAATGGTAGTTTAGAACAAGTAGTGACAAGACCTTACTGTCAACTGTTTGAAGAATTACCGGTTTGGTTAGGCGTATTACCTGTAGGTGTGCTTTACAGATGCATAATTTTTCCTTAGTTATTTAATATTACAATTTTCCTGACATTTTAACAGCTGATAAGTATTTTTGTCATAGATTTCATGTTCTTATTTTAATTGCAGGTATTAAAATAACTGAGTTACAAATCTACAGCATGAACATTCCTAACTTACTGGAATGTGCAGCTCATTGCGGTGTTCCACCATGTTCCATAGTGCTTCCTTGTGGAGCACTGTGAGGGTGGCAGCAACTTAACTGTTGAGGGGTTATCGCCTGCTAGCAGACAGGCCTTCATTCCCACTCCAGTACCTTTAGCTGGGGGTATCAGTGGGACAGCTTAGTGACTATGGATGGGCCCTAGGACCCTGCATGGCATGGCATGGGCTTTGGACCTAGCGATGTGCTGTTGCTCAGTAGAAGGAGCTGTCTGTTGTCTCCACTGTCAAATTGCAGCTGCCTATCCTGGCAAATGCAACATGAGGAGGAGTTGGGGGTGGGAAATTTTGTCTGCTTTTAATGCTTCCATAGTAACTGAATAACCAGTCTGGGGACTGGGTATGGTGTTGCCATTAGGAAGGCTCTATCTGATCTTACTGTTCTTTCAGCTCCTAATTCATATGCTAGTTGGGCTGTCTGGCATGTTCCAGTTGTATGGCTAATCTATGTGGGCCAGTTTAATGAGTTTAAACACTACAGGAGTTGTTTAGAGATTACTCTTCTTCTGCATTAATATAGAAGAAAAAGGTCAACCACATAAACATACATTTGTCATCTGTGTAACAGCGTGCATATTACATACATATGTAATTAAACAAAAATGGATGTTTCTCAAATCAGATTTTTTTTCCTGGTCCCAGTGAGCAGAAAATCTCTGAATTCACAGGACCCAGATGCTGGAATGTCTGAATTTATTATTTGCTGAGATAGCTCAAGTTGCAGCTGGTTAACTCTGCTCTGGTTGTATGATAGCTGTTACTAATTTTTCTCTCATACTAGTAAGCAAAATAACCTGTAGGTTATCTGCTCAGAATAGCACTGCTCATCACATGCTTTTCTCATCTAATTTAGTGTTTTGGTGTTGGATTACAGTATTTATGTGTTCCATACGGTGCAGGAATTGAATTATAGTATTTAAGTGTCTATTTCATATGTCAATTTCTATGTAGGATCTACCTAGTGATTTAAGAATGTCCTTTGTCAAGTCAACTAAAAATGACTAGCGAGAAAAGTCTCTTGTTAGAATTAACTTTTTCTTATGTGCAATTTATACATCTGAACGTGTAAGTAGTAATACTTCCATAATTTGAAGTTTTCATTTAATTTCAAATGAAGAGCTAGATTTGCATGAACTGTGCAACTTATGACCTGTTCTGATGTGAAACGCCCAGCAATCTGTTGTCCAGTTGGGTGCTAAACATAAGACTTTGTTTTATTTCTTTTCTCTTATTTAACTTTGTATCTTCAGGTTGTAATTTCTAACTCTATATTGTAGAATGTTTTTAAATGTGCTTTTGTTCTGTGATAAGAACTTTCTGAAATTGGGCAGCTACAGCAATTTAGTCTCTTCTAGAAGCTTGTCTGTCTTTTTTTCTTCTGTTCCACCGTATAGATGCAATATGAACAGACATTCGGGAAATAGAACTTCTGGTGACTTTTAATTTCAGAATTTACTGATAGCATTTCATACCTTGGCTTCTTTCTTATTCTCTTGATTTGTACTTCTTGTATTCTTGCTCTGTTTCTTGGAGGAGGATGCATTATTTATTTACTTTTTACATTTTAGTCTGGTCACTTAAACAAATATTTTCCCATACATTCTTTTCTTCATTTATATTTAGGATTAAGACCTCAGTTACCATTCTGAGCAGACTTGTGCATGCAGATGTATCCTGTGTTTGCCTTTACCTCCCAAGCAGGATTAGAAGATCTATGAAAATGCTTTCTAAATGCAAGAGGATGTTCATTATTGTCATGGAATTCCCACAGCAATACTCTTAGTAAATTTAAGCGTATGCCAAACTTGCAAGTGCAATATGTTAGCATCCTTCAACTCATGCTGCTTTAAAGCATTAAATTGCTTCTTAAGATAATGTGAGATGATTTAAAAACACAAGAAGCGCCTATATACAGGTGATAAGTCTATTGCAAATACATGGCTTCAGGTTGCTGGACCTAATTGTTTTTCTGTTTCTCACTTCAGTTGGCTGTGCATAGCTGGCTTAATGATGTGTAAACCCAGGCATGGATAAAATTATCTTCCAAGAGACTTCTGAGGTTTTTGTCCAGAGCTAATTAAGCTTCCTGGAATAAATAAAATGGGAACATTTTTATCCCATTGTGTAATTACATTAGTGAAGGTGTATTGATTATTTTATTTTTTAACGATACATTTTCTTCTATTCCAGATACTCTGTTAATCTCCCTGACTTGCTAAAATTAGGATAGTTTGTTTGGATGTGTCGGGTTATTTTTGTTTGTTGTTGTTAAGGAGCAAAATCTATGCACAATCCCAACTTGTTTGGGTTAACATGTATGCTGTTTCAAGTAGCAAATGCTTGCTTTTCTCACTTAATCTTTGACTGCATTATGCAGTTTTTTGTCTGATTCATTAAACCTTATGAGGTGAGATTCAGAGTTAGAGCTGAATAAGGTATCACCACTCCTGGGTCCCAAGACTTGTGATTAGTCTTGGTTAGTCTGGCCTCCAAGGAAATGTTGCTTCATCTCTGAAATTACACACAGTGCATGGGAGTAAAGGAGTAGGTGGGTGACTCTCGCTGGTGACTCCTTAACCTGTTTGCATCTAAAGGAGCTTACCTTTAGATATCTTAGTGGTTGGTGGCATAGGAAAGAGGCAGTCATCTTAATCTTCAATTCCCAACTAAGAGAAGTGGTAACTCTTCTGGGCTGCTTATGCCAAAGATCAGAGCATTTCTTCACATTTCGACTAGTAAAAGTCTGTTTTTCCGTATTCCTGCTCGAGGTCTTAATCACTTCACTCTTTTCCAACCCTTGGTTTTACTAACCTGGTTTCTGTTTCTATATGACAAATTTAGTTACATTATTGGTTGCCCTGGTGAACAGCACATTCATTTAGGTCTTCTCTAACAAGTTAATTCCATGTAAATAGTAAAAGCTTCCTATCCTTTGTTAAACTAGTTATTAATGTACTGGGACAACTTCTTTCTTATCTTATGAAAATTTAAATTTAAGGATTCCTGATAAGAAATCTTGTTGCATACTTTTTGGAAGCCTAGGTGTTCTGTCACCTGAATCATCCTCCCTCATCTGCTTCACAGTTGGCTCGGGGAAGAAGATTTTTGTTTTTCATTGAGTTTACCTATTTTCTGACTTGTACATCTGATTCTTTGGGTATTAAGCTAAATATATATATATATTCTGCTGTTTGGATGTTTCTATAGTGTCCTTTTTCAGTAAGTAATCTTTTTTTAAAAATTAACTTCATATTCCTCACAGGCTCAGAAAGTGTCTTTTCTTTAGTTTGTACTACAGGTTTATTCTTTTTTTTTTTATTTTTATTTTTTCTTTTCAAGCAGTTGTTATGACAAATGCTGAATGCCGATCTTGAATCACGGGGCTCAAAGTAATTCCTATTCTGTTGAGTAAATATTTGGAATTAACTCAAGGTTTAATAAAAAATTAGATCCTTCACCTCTTGGACAACTTTAACATTTGTTTCTGAAAAATCTGTACTTTTTGTTCTACTTGATGATGATGATGGTGGAAGTGATGAATCCTTTTGCTCATGAAAGAAGAAAAGGAGTTGGAAAAGTAGGAGAGTGGGGAAGTTGCGTATTCAATATGAAAATGGTTTGGGGTGTTATTCCAGAAAGCAACGTTGCATTAAAAATCGTTCAATTGAAAACTTTGTGATTAGTTCTAGAGTGTCTTGAGTGACGTGCAAATGAATTTAGTTGGCATGCTTTGCTATCGTATGTAATGAAATGATTGTGGTACATGGTAAGTGACAGTTTAAGGTTTTGTGATACTAATGTAGACTTCTCTGTGGTGTCTCGTAAACTTGAGTATGTGGTGTTGCAACAGCATGGCTTGAATAGATGCTCGTGTTCTCATGCCTCAGACCCATTGGTTGTCTAGCAATATGTTTAGTGTTAACAGTCCTTTTAAAATTTAGCGGAATTCTTCTAGGCAGCTGTTTGATGAACAAAATTGCATGGTTCTGCGGTGGGCTTAAATGTTGGCCTGAGTAGTTCTAAAATTCTTACTAGTTACAATGTCTACTTGTTTATCCTAAAAGCAAAAGCACTGTTTGCTTCTTTTTCCTAGGTCCTTTACAGTCCTAATAAACGTAAAAAGTGTTTCTGTTCCTTTTTGTTACGTATGCTCAAAGCAGAATAGGCAATCTGCTCTTTCCCTTTGGGCATTAGCAGGGGTAACAGGGCAGTCTTTTGGAACGGAATACACAGGTATACTTAAAAAATTGTGTTGAAAAGTATGTCTCATCAGAAGAGGATTAAAACAACTCCTAAGATAAAAGATTTAGTTGATACATTTTCTTTTTAGTTTTCAAGCTTGTATTAAGATCAAATACTGTTGACTTCATGCAGTGTCTTCAGTCCAAGAACTTTAAAACTTACTTTTGATTTTAAGTGAGCTTAACTTTCTTCCTTGTTACTGGTTTTTGGTTTTGTTTTTTCCAGGTTGGGGAAATAAAAAATGAAAATTCAGAGGTTTATCTAGACATGTAAAATTTTGAATGAAATTGGAGGAATGCATAAGAGATTAAATATAAGTGAAATAAATTGTTGTTTCTTTCTCGGTAGGGTGCTGGTCAAGACAAACTTGGAATATATGTCAAGTCTGTTGTGAAAGGAGGTGCTGCAGATGTGGTTAGTAATATTTTTAAATATAAGAAGTTCAAGGATGGAAAGGTCATTTAGAAATATTTTTAAATCCTTTGTTTACTAATTTGCATGAGTAATTGTTAGCATTTACATTAAGTTAGCATTGGTGAATTAATCTTTTTTTTCTGAAATCAGGATGGTCGTCTGGCAGCAGGGGATCAGCTGCTCAGTGTGGATGGTCGAAGCTTGGTGGGGCTGTCCCAGGAAAGGTATGGAGTGCTCTCTCTTGGTGTCTTTACATGGAAAAAAAAGTACTGGAGTAATATAAGGGCTGCTCCAAGAGTAATGCTTCTTATTTTATTGCGTTGGCCAATAGCATTGCAGTTGGATGTTGGTGGTATAGCAGTAGAAACTGAGCCTTCTCACCAGTATTCCATTATATGTTGTTGCTGTGCAACAGATGGCAGCTGAAGAGAAGTCTGTCCAAATGGCATCTGACATGGAAGTGTGTATGAAGCAAAGGGGTGTCATTACATTTCTCTGTGCAGAAAAAAAAGTTCTTCCATTGACATTCATTGATACTTGATGAGTGTTTCTGGAGATTGAAAAGTGGATGTGAGCACAGTGAGGCATCACAGCAGTTCTGAAACAGTGGATCCACCTCTGCTGGTGCAGATTTTTACAAGTACACCATGCAGACTCTTCATCACCAGCAAAAATTCATAGTTAATGGTGGTGACTATGTTGAAAAATAGTGTTTTATAGCTGTGAATGTTCTCTGTCTAATAGTGATGTTGCTCTCTTTGTATCTGTTGTAATTTCCATGGAAATAAATAGGAGGCATTACTTTCAGAGCAATCTACTGCACAAAGTCTTAGACTCATTTTTTTGCACACTGGGTTTTTACTTTCTCTGTAGAAGATAAGGTGTTGCATACTGGGGCTCCAGTTTTTAACAAACTGTTCTTACTCTAAGTCTTAAATATTTTGGCTTCCAACTTATACCTGCATAAACCCTTGCATGCATGAGTTGTCTATTCCATGATAATGATAACTTTCTTAGATAACTATTCTATTCAATGATAACTATTATCATTGGTTTTTTTAATATTTTTTTCATAACGATTTTAAGTATTAGTCAGAAACAGTGTTTTGTCATACAAACGGTTACTAGAAAAAATATGAGAAATCATGTCATACAAAATTATAATAAGGAGAACCAAGAAGTATTGGGCTTGATTTTATTTAATTTGCTTTCATATCTCTTGCAGGGCAGCAGAACTTATGACAAGGACAGGTTCTGTAGTAACACTGGAAGTAGCAAAACAAGGAGCAATATACCATGGTTTAGCAACCCTGCTAAATCAGCCATCTCCAATGATGCAAAGAGGTAAATAAATAAATAAGTTAATAAATAAAAGCTATTATTGATGACAATAACATCTTTGTAGGATTAGGAATATGGAAAATACAATAATTCATAGTAATTTGTCAAATTTTACCAAAACATTAATTCAAAAAATAAAATTCATTGCATAGAAAGGAAGCATATATTTTATTTTGAAAAGACAAACTGACTTTTAAATAGTACTTAAAATTGTATTTGTCTAATGTATAATAAATGTTTTGAATTTGTTCATGAAAAAAAGTATTAAAGTACAGTCATGGTTTTGAAATAATTTTTAATTATGGAAATATAATGAATACAAACACTATTACAATTTCAATAGCTTTTCCTTCCCTTTCATAAAGGCTTTTCTCTTCATGGGATTTGTAAGCAGAGAGCGTAACGTAATTACTAAGAGAGAAAAACAAAACCAGAAACCCCTGGAACATGTTTTGTGATAGGTTTTTATTTAGAAATTATGAGATAAATGTTCTGCTATTTTTAGTTTAAAAGCTGTGTCAGATCTTTTAAGTTCTTCGATGTTTTTATCGTTGAACTTCATAGAGCCAAAATACAAGTCTTACACAGAATAATTTTATAAAGGAAGCCCTTTTCTGTATATAGGATATAGAAAAGAACGGGTTAAAAGAATAAATCCCTATTATCACGATTTACAACACCATTCCAGATGCCATATGCCTCCGTGAGTCTCCAAGAGACTTTTTAGTACGGCACATTTGGCTTTTCCAAACGTTGTATCTTTTCAAAAGCTGTTTTGAAGCAAAAATTCTTTTTTGAATTAAACGAATCCTCTACAGTTGATAAGAAAGAGGAAGTGTGTATCCAAAGAAGTAACAGTTTTAACATTTATCAGTTGCGATGCCAGAAACTCCAATTTTGTTCTAAATGCAAACTAACTCCTGTTCAAAAAAGAATACTCTAGACAGCAGTTAATATAAGTGAAGGGGGAAAATATATATTGACTGTTACAGTTTCTGACCGCCGTGGCTCAGGTAAACCCCGACCAAAGAGTGAAGGTTTTGAGCTGTATAACAACTCCACGCAAAATGGGTCACCAGAGAGCCCCCAGCTGCCGTGGACGGAGTACAGTGAACCAAAGAAGCTGCCAGGAGATGACAGATTAATGAAGAACAGAGCTGATCATCGCTCCAGCCCCAATGTAGCAAGTAAGTCAGATTATTCTTCTCGTAGAGGTAGATGTCTCTTTCACTGACTTTAAGGGCTGTTCATTTCCAAAGGGGAAGGGCAGAACTATTTGATTAAAAAGAAAACAGAATTAAAAAAAAAAAAAAAAGCAGGATTAAGTTTAAGTTTGAATAATGATGTAGTTGTAACGTTTGGAGCAAGCCTCTTGTTAGAATTATTCAAAGCAAAAATCATTTTTACGTTGTGAATACTATTATTATATTAAGTTATGTAAATTAATATTAACAGGCCTGTAAATGCTTCCTTTAACTTTCCAACAGATCAGCCTCCAAGCCCTGGGGGAAAGAATGCTTATGCATCTGGAACTACCACCAAAATAACCTCAGTCTCGACTGGAAATCTGTGTACAGAGGTCAGAAGTGGCAAGAAAATGCTGGCTAGTAAATTTTCCTTAGCTATCAATGGATCAGTGTGCTTGAGTCAAAGCAGTATCTCAAGGATTTGTACATAACGCTGGTGCTAGTGACTGAGTGGTGTTTTTACTTATTATGGTTTAATGAAAAATTAGGACAACTTTGTGTGACTTTATTACTTTTTGTTCACGAAGCTGCAATTTCTTTGGCTTGTGCAATATTGCATACTTGTTTTCAGACCGTAAAGGTATTAGTCCTAACCACAGTTTATATTGGAAAACCTCCATTCCGGACAAATAATATTCTCACAAGGCAAAACAAAACATTTAAGAAACACATGATTAGAAAAAAATTCTTTACAGATCTGTGTGATTAGAAAATTCTATCTTACGTTCATTTTGTCTTTTTCAGGAACAAACATTGCCTCCACGACCTGAGGCTTATCCTATCCCAACACAGACCTATACCAGAGAATATTTCACATTCCCAGCTTCAAA
Source organism: Perdix hodgsoniae (assembly GCA_035772895.1). NCBI lineage: Eukaryota > Metazoa > Chordata > Aves > Galliformes > Phasianidae > Perdix > Perdix hodgsoniae. Next base: position 1,927,069 of record JAPSGF010000056.1, on the reverse strand, counting down.
ATCCCAGGATCGAATGGGTCCAGCTCAGAGTCAGTGGCCAAATTATGAAGAGAAACCACAGATCCAGGCTGAGAGTAATCACTCAATCAATACTACAATGCAGGTCAGAAGCTTTTTTTTTTTTCCTTAAGTATAAGAGGGAGATGGAGGGAAGTAGATGAAACTGTTTGCACTCACAGTTTGCTGGAAGCGTTTTTGCAGAACAGTCAGTCCTCTGTGATCTCTGAACTGCTGAATATTGGTTAAACCACAGCACAGATAAGGGGGATAACTACTTCTGGCTTGGGATCAGGAACCCTACTGTTTGTTTGTTTGTTTTTGGTTTTTTGGCCATAGAATTTTTGTTAGCAAGTTATGCAGACTTGTTACCTGGGATGTTTTATGTCCTCGTTAATCAGAACAATTGGGAATAGATGGTAATAGGGTTTATCTTGTAAAATGTTTTGTAGTTTTCTGTAAGTAAACTAAATCATTCACTCCTCTAAGAAGGTTTATATGGAAAAAATCTCTTTGCCTGCAGGGTGCATCATTTAAGTGACAGTGAAGTATTAAAAATGAAATAGCACAGTATTTTGAAAACTATCCAAGGCCTTTGAAGAAACACATTCCTGTCTCTCATTTAAAAAAAAAAAAAAAAAAACCCACACCCTTAAAACTGCTTTTTTTTTTTTTCCACTTCCATTGATTACTTCCCTACTATCAAAATGCAAATGCTTTTTGACCTGAAATGAGTTTACCTTTATAAAGTAGAAAGATAATAATGCTGTTCTACTAAATGAGGACTTTTTCATTTCCTATATAGATTTTAGTAGTCTTGGTAGTCGAAATCCACTCGCTGCATCTTTTTTTTTTTTCTCTCTAATCCACCAGAGATAGCTTCATCACTCAAAAATTAAGAGAGGAAAAAACTTTTTTGTTGTTGTTGTTTGGTTGGGTTTTTTTGTTTCATTAAGGCTCAGTGTGCTTTATTTTCTGAAAAGCACTGCGATCTAAGTTACTTTATATCGTGTCATAGAAAATAACTAGGGATTGATACACTGAGTAATCCCACATATATTAGTGAATAGGGAGAAAAGTTACTAGGATAAAAGCTTAGTTCACTGAGTGTATGTATTTATTTCAGTACCAGAGTTATCAAATAATAATTATTCCTCCAGTAAAGAAAATAAATGCTATACCCAAAGTAGGATGGAAATTTTGAAGGAGCAGGCTGTAAGTTAATGAATGTGTCATGTAACTATGGAAATATTTTGCTGAATTCCTTTGCTTAACTCCTTCATACTTCACTAATTCATCTCACCTAATCTGGGCTGTGTAATTAATGTTTGGCCGTCTGTGTAGCTGCTGTGGCAGGGGGAGGCTAGTATTTCCGTTTCTCCTAATGGGATGAACTGCCATCTGGACGTGCACCTCTCCCCTGCTTAGGGCAAGCTTAAGTGAGTAGCTTAGACAGGGCAGTTAAAACTGGTAAGATGAACCCCATCTGTTAAAGTTGTTGGCAGATACAGAATTTGAGCTATGGTCTTAAGGATTAAAATGTTGAAGCATTTTCATAAAACCAACAACTAGAAGCTTTAGCACCTTACAAGCATTGAAAGTGCAGAGATTTTTCCCCACCATGCAATATTTCAGATTGAAAAGGGAGGAAAATAGACTTCAATAAATAAAGATATAAGTAAGTCTTTACAGCTTTTCGCTGATGTGAAATGCCTGTTTCCTGCTCCAAATGTATTAGCAAACTGTTTGGTTAGGTGCATCTTTACAGCAAATCTAACACAAATAACTGTGTGTTCAGATCTGCTGGACTAATAGAGCATAACAAATGCACTTGTTCATCTCAAAGAAGGCATTCTTTTGAGGTTACAGCTAAGGTCATTGATGGAGGAAGAAGAAAAGGAGTTTGCTTTGTTAATCTTCTCTCAGTTGTTGATAATTGGTACATTATGTGTTCAGTGCTTACTATTTTCTATCATTCAAAGCATGAATTCTTGCTGCTAGAAAACAATTAACAGATCTGATAACCCTAATTTAGGGCCTAGTATTCCTTTCCTTGAGATTGTATAGCACAGTGGTACCTCAGGCTTGAATACAAAGAGATCTGGTGTTTGACACATTAAGTCCATGTTCCAAAAACAGGTAGAACTAGATAGGAGTTTCCATATTCCGTATTCATGAATGACTGTCATAATGAGAGCTTTCAGCTGAGTCATCTCTGTTATTAACAGGGGAGGATGGGTAGAGTCTCCCTCATCTTCTCCTCAGCGGTCTTTCTGTTTGCCTTCCTAATAGGAAAACCCTTTGTCAAGCCAGCTGAAGCCTGAATGGCAGAGCTGGTGTGCTTGTGCTGCTGGTCCAAGCTACCAGCCAGGGCTCTTGTGCTTTTATGGTAGGGAGAGTCCTAAGGAAGTCTGTGAGCTGGGGAGGCTCAGCTTAAGCACTATTTCATCTTCTTCCTTTCTCCCTGTCCAGATTTCCAGGCATTTCAGAGGTTGTAAAATCTCCTATTGCTTGAATGATTTAAAATGACTGGGAGGAATATTTTATTGTTGATTTTAAGAAACTTACTTGTCATGGAAATGCTGAACTTCTCTAAAAGAAATTACCTTCAGTAATAAGAATGCGGTCTGTGAGCCATTTAGGCTTTTAGTATTTCAAATTTGTTTTAATAGAGACGGACTATGAAATAGATGCTTTGTTTAATTTTTTCCAGCGTGTGGCTCGATCCCAGGAAGAACTCCGAGATAAAGTTTTCCAGCCAGAGAGGAATCGTTTGGAAGTTGTTATCCGGAAGGATATAGAGTACATTGATCGGAAGTCAGACAGCGATCAGTGGATGAATTCATCTGTGGATTCTAGCACATCTAGCCAAGAGCACCTGAACCATACATCCAAACCAGTTTCACCTGGTTCTTGCTTAACTAAAAGTGGACCTGGCCGTTGGAAAACTCCAGCTACAAGCCAGCCGACTCCAGTGGCCATTTCCCAGCCCATCAGAACAGATCTTCCTCCGCCGCCGCCACCTCCTCCAGTTCATTATGCAGCTGAATTTGATGAACCACAAATGGATTTGCCTCTGCCTCCCCCTCCTCCACCAAACCAAGTAGGAGCCCAAGCATCTTCTCAGGTGGCTGCTGCTGAGCGTAAAAAACGTGAAGAGCACCAGAGATGGTATGAAAAGGAAAAGGCACGTTTGGAAGAAGAACGAGAAAGGAAACGCCGTGAACAAGAGAGAAAACTGGGACAAATGCGTTCACAGCCACTAATTCCTCCCCAGCCTGTGGTTCCTCCTGTTTCCCTTCAACAAGTGAAATCAGAAAAAACTGCAACTTTCCAGAGGTCTCAAGAAACAGTCATTCGAGAGTTGCAGCCACAACAGCAGCCTCGGACTATTGAGCGGAGAGATCTGCAGTACATTACTATCAGCAAGGAAGAATTGTCCTCTAGTGACAGCCTTTCTCCAGACCCCTGGAAACGAGATGCCAAGGAAAAACTGGAGAAGCAGCAGCAGATGCACATTGTGGACATGCTGAGTAAAGAGATTCAGGATCTTCAGAACAAGCCTGATCGTACAGCTGAAGAGAACGACCGCCTGCGCAAACTCATGCTAGAGTGGCAGTTCCAAAAGCGACTTCAGGAATCAAAGCAAAAGGATGAAGATGATGATGAAGAAGAGGACGATGATGTGGATACTATGCTTATCATGCAGCGACTGGAGGCAGAAAGAAGAGCAAGGGTAAAATGGGATAATCTTTTCTAGACAAAAGTGTAGTAATTGTGTGTCTTGGTGGGTTCTCTGGATTTGTCTGAGTATTTTGATCTCCTAATAGGGTAAAGGAGAACGGAGCTGTCTTGACTGTCTTTAATTTTTAAAATTGCTGTAGGAGTTTTTGCTTGCTTACAGTGGCTTCACCAGTTAAACAATGAATTATGAAGGTGTCATAGCTACCTATTAAAGAATGTAAGTTGGCAGTAAAATTTACTTTTCTTGTTGCGGCTGCAGAAATTCCTTGTATACAAAGGGATTTAGCCACGTAGCTGGACCAGGATTAGAAAGTTAAACACTGGATAGAATTTGCTTACAAGAACTCAAGCAAAAATATTTGAAATCATGAAAATTTGTAGCAGAATCAGAAACAAAAAAATAGTGTTTTTTTCCTTTATTTCTGAAATATTTTTACCTGTAAGAGTTCTTATTTACAGTCTTGGAACTGAAATGGACACTGAATACATGATGTTACCAGGGAACGGAGTTTCCACCATGTTGGTCCGCTCCAGTCAGAGGCTGGGGCGTGAGGCAGATGTTACCTCTGCATTTACCACCACCTCTATGATGACACTAACAGTGCTGGGTGGAAGCATTAGGCTGAGCCACGTCGTTTCGTGTCGCTGTAGAAACTCAAGTACCCTGCCCAGGGCTCCAGCTTGCAGATTTTGCATGGTGTACAGTTATATCAGCATCGGGCGGAGTTTGCTTACCTTAGCTTCGGTCCTGTAAAAGATCATAATATGTGTACTAAGATAATGTAGCTGGATAGTCTGATAAAGGTTTTATCACTCCACTGCTAGTTGCTGTCTCTCAGAGTCTCTTGAATCACTTGTTGTTGGGAAACAATTCATATAGGAGAATTTTTCTTCTCTGAATAGCACTGATACCAAAGTTACATACCAATAACTATGCTTTCACAGGCTTAAAAACTATCTCTGTAATTCACTGTCTTCTGTTTATCTTGAAAAGTTGACTTAATTCTGTGATAAGCAGTTTCTACTTGTCGATAAATGTTTGCACGTGTATTTTGGCATTCAGAAATTGCTATCAGCTTGAGTAATATTTGAGTTCAGGATTGTTTTGGCTGCTTGATTCTCTAAACTTGCTCTTCTTGTGTTCACTGCAGTCTGCATTGCTTTCCTTTTTTCTTGTGGCTAACTTTATTACTGTTTAAAACAATAGATACCTCAAGCTTGGAAACTGAAGAAAGGAAAGGATAAATATATCTTTGGCAGAATGGTTGTGTTAAAGCTCAGCACAGCTAACATGTAATTTGTAGCATGAAGGCAGTTACCTCTAGGCATAAAAATCCATATAAAACTGCCATTTTCACAGAAGTCTTTAACATTTTACTGTAGCAAAACTAAAAAAGCCATGTGTCATTAATGAAAAGCCAATCGCGTTGCATAGGGTTTTATCAGTCTTCTTTGCAAGTGCTGGATTTCAAATACTGTTTGTGCATGAAGTTCTTCCAGCATTTTGAAACATTTTGAATCTAAAAAATAACAGCTGTTTTGAGCAGAATTGATGTTTGCATTTGAGTTACATTTCACTGTCTGTACTATAAGAGATGCAATAAACAGCATCTGTAGAGAAAAACTGAGCTTTTGAATGAGTTTAAACAGTACTGATTAAAATGAAAAAAATATATATTATCTGATTGTTTCTTTGTCTGTATTTCAGGAGTTTGTGGAGTTCAGTTTGTCTTTCTAAAACATCTGACTTAACAAATAAAAGAAAAAGCTTTTGAAATAGAACAAGTCTAACCTATCTTTGTTTTCACTGTGCATCTTTCTTTTTTTCCCCTTTCTTACTACCTGCAGCAGACTGCTGTGCCAGCAATCTCTGTTCTAGACTTGGTATGTTTGTTTCTTTCTCCTTAATATCTTTCACGTTTCAATTTCTGATGTTAATAATAATTGTCTTCTGTGCTTTGGATGATGATTTGCCATCTTTGGGTGTTCAAAAATCATTTTGATACAATAAACAGTAAGTTAACTATAAGCATGTATTTGAATGTTTCCAGATGTGGTGACTCCTTCCCCCGTGTTTCTCTCCTTTTAGATGTTGTGTTCTGCCTGCAGGCTTGATTTGTTTGTTGTAGCAGCAGTCTGATATAAAATAGTGTACTTGGTGTTTTGTCACTGTGTTTATGGTGTCTTACTAAGCAGTTTGAGTATCGAACTGTGAGGTAAGATTTCATCCTTTCTCCCCCCCCCCCCCTTTTCTTGTTTTAGAAGAGTTCTAGCAGTGCCATTCCCTTCTGATTTAAAGTGAATTGTTCTGAGAGCCTAATAATACAGAATATTTATATTCTGTTGATAACAAACATGCATAGCTTACTGTGATTTAACATAGTATTTAGCCACATGCTGAAACCTGCTCTTACATGTGTGGAGTTTTCCCATTGAAGTAAAAATGGACTGTAAAGTCAGGAAATACTTCTGAACTAATATTTCCAAGTGGGTCACATAAATGTGTGATTACCAAGTTACCGTGTTTTATTTTCCTAAATTTCAGTTTCAGATGGTTAATGCTATTGTCTGTTGTCTAAAACATGGCAGGCTTTCAACCTGAGGCATTAACTGCTAAGACTTTGGTTAATTCTGTATTTTATTGCTCTCATTGGGAATGGGTACACGGGGTGGGGGGAGAAATAGTTTTTCTCTCTGGATGTAGAACTGTATCACCTTCAAAGTATTCTGTGTCATTAGTATGTTAGTTTGAAAGAAGGGTAATGTGTGCAAGTCCTGTGAGTATCATTAATTTGTGTTGCTGGAAAAGAGCTGTAAGCTTCACTGTTCAAAATATGGATTTGGATATTTCTTCTTGATTTTAAAAAACAAAACACAGGCTTTTAAAATTCATAAGTAATGCGCACTTATAAGTGCACCTGAAATACTCAGTTATGTGTTTGTGTGGTCCATCGGTTCTGAGCAGTTGACAGCAGAGAAAGAAGTGTGTAAGCTTACTGAAGTAATCGACAAGTGGAGTTTTCAGATGCAATCTATCTAGCAATATTTTTGCTTATTACTGCTTCTGTTGATTTAGTTGTCTTGCCAGTGCCTTGGTCTGTGGAACTGTGACCAGGTAGATAAGGTTCTTGACCAGGCAGGCTGTAAGCTCCTGGACTGTTCTGCTGTATAAGGATGTATAAATGTAAGGTTCATCGGGAACTTTATTAAAAGCATTCTAAGCAGTGCTTGGAGGAATGAGTTTCATCTCTGAGGCTTCCTTAAAGCGTGCCAATCCCACGCCTATCTTCACATTTCTGATACTACAGAATTCTCTCTACTCTCTCCCTATTATCTTCCTCTGACTGTTAGTTGAGGGCCATGTTAAGGATCTTGAAAATCTGGTAGTTCCATGTGAATTGCGTAATGTTGTACGCAACCACAAACACAGGTCTTCACGTGCTCTGGCATGCCTTGCCATCCTGGTGCTCCCTGCCATCCTCTGAAAGCCCCACAGTAGTGTTCATGAAGTGCTCATGAAGTGCTGTTGCATTAGGATTGTTTATTGCTGTTTTTTTGCTGTTGCATAAGAGAGAAATGTCATATGAACCATAGAGGGAAGTAAATATTAGAAAATTTGTAAAATAAGAAAGAACAGAGTTTTGTAGAATTGATCAAAAAACTTGTTAGAAAACCTTGGGCCAGTATCTGACAGACTGTATATATACAGTCTGTACAAAACACATTTCATCTTAAATAGCAGAGACTGCAGGAGACAAACCACACACATCTATGTGGAAGTTGTTCTTGAAAAATCTTATTAGAACTAAATTTTGATTACTATCATCATTGCTTTGTTCCTTAAGAGCCATTCTATACAAGTGAAGCTGGGTTGAGGAACAAATCCAGAAATAGAGTAACACCAGTGTTAAGTACAGCACGTAGTGAAGTATGCCATTCAGTGACAGGATCTTATAAAAAAGCATCACTTTCAAACATGTCACAGTAAAAAGCAAAGCAGGATGTAGTCTAAGTACTTTCTATTTATGAATGTTGTTATGTCAATGAATACTCCTATCCAACAGGAGCAGATCCTGTTAGCTTCAGAGAACTGGGCAAAGTTTGGGATTTTGCTCATTTTTCTTACCTGTGCAGTGTTTATCACAAACACATATGAAGCAGTGTTGTCTCTTGGACATTAGTTGTTCTTATGAGCAAAGATTTCTTTGCCTCGCTCTGCTTTTTCTAAAACACATCTGTTGCAGATACAGTGGGAGATTTTATTTATGTCCTGAGACTATTTGCAGACTTGCTGAATGAGCCTGTTACTTTAAATGGATTGACCCTTGGACTAATGAGTCGTGATTTTCCGGTGCTTAAATACTAATCCCAGATGAAAAACCCATTGGCTGCTAGGGCTGTGGACTGTTGGTTCCAAGTATTTAATTTCACTTTGTAGTGCCTGTGAGACTTCAGATATTGCTGAAGCAGTCTAGAGCATGTGTCACCTCAGTCTTCTGCTAGGGGTTCGTTATCTGCTAAAAATGTCCCTCTGCCTGTTTTTAAGTGTGTAGTTCTGTATCGCTTGTTTTTCCAGCTTTTATTCTTAACAGGGACTTTACAGTCCCTTAACAGGGAAAACATCAGAGTGTGCTCTTCACTGCTGAAAGCGGTATTGTTAATCTTTAGTACAGCACTTTCTACAGAATTATTTTAAGATACAAATGCTCAGTTTATAGTTTTGTTTTTTTAACGTCTACCTATGTGAGTGATGAAAAATTAAAGGTGTGTCTCTGTTAGTTACAGGATGAAGAACGCAGACGGCAGCAACAGTTGGAAGAAATGCGCAAGCGAGAAGCAGAAGACAGGGCCAGGCAGGAAGAGGAACGCCGACAGCAAGAGGAGGAGCGGACCAGAAGAGAGGCAGAAGAAAAGGTTATGGTCTTCTGAGGGCAGCAGGAGTTCTTAGCTCTTACAGGCCTCTCCTCTTTAGCCTGGCCAGTAACAGCTCAGTTTTGGGTCATCAAGGGTTAAATGCACCAAATTAGTGATAAGGGTCATGGCCTATGGCTTAATTTTACCAATATTAAAAACAAAAAACAAAAACAGCAAATTTGCCATTTGTGATGGCTAGAAGCCAGTGGTATTGCAGAAATAATAGAGTAGGCATTCCAGCTGAGGGTTTTTAGCAGTGACAAGGGCTTGTTTGCAGAGCCTTTTAGAAGAGTAAAGGCTAAAACCTATTGCATCTCCTGGTTTTCTCTAAAATAGGTTATTCTGGTTTCTGACAGTGATGCACACCAAATGATGTGTATCACGCACTTGAAAGATTTTCACTGACAGAACTGGACTGAGGTGCTTGTGCATCTACCAACTAGGAGCTCAGTACCATCTGACCGGCCTGATGGCTTTAGAGACAAGTACAAGGAAATGAATTTCTTGTCTTTGCTCCAGAGAAACAAGACCAGATTTATTTGTTTATTTTAGGGTATCAGACTCGGTGCTGAGCAGCTAAAGTGGATATTTTTAAACATAAATGAAGAACAAAAAGAATGTTCAAAATGTCACATAATCCCAGCAGAAGTTCCAGTGTGCTTAGACAAAATATTTTTTTGTAATGTGCAGTTTCCAAGTACGCATCTTCATGTGTTGCCAAGCTACAGAATAAATTACGAAAAAAAATAAATGCATTAATTTACAGTGTGGCTTAGACAAGAGCTGAACATAATTAAATGCTATGAAGTTTAAAAACAATACAAATCTTTAAAACTGGAAAATACAGGTGCGTTTCATGGCTTTTTCAGTGGTAAATAGCCTTGTGTATCATAGGCACATTTTTTTAGAAAGGTGCTTTTTATAAATGCTTTTATAAAAAGCATCATTTGATGTTAGTTTTTAAAAGGCTCATTGTAATTGGATTTTTATGTGAAAGTAGTTTTCTTGCTGTTCATACTTGAAGCTTTGTTAGGAGTCATGTATTCTAAGGCTCTGTTGTTCAGTAAGCCTGCAGTAGGATTATAAAGTTCCATTTTTAAGACGGTAGTTAATTTTAGTTATTTTCTCTCCCACAGATTCTTTACAGCTTTAGTGAATATACCCATTATTAACTGTAGTTACATTTTCAGTAATGAATACAGGAGTTGCCCTTAGTTCAAGTAGGCAGTTAGTTGCTTTGCAATTTACACTGCCTCTAGTAAACCTGGAAATAACAGCAATGCTGTGTTACAGGGAGAAGGCCTTTTTTTCATAGCAGTAAATAATCTTAGTATGAGTTCATGTAGAAGCATTGCTTGTTGCCAAAAAAGGAGACAAAAAAAAAAAGTTTGTAGCTCTGATGGAAACTCAAAACTCCTAGATTGAAATGTCTGTCATACTGACCATGCGTTTTTTTTTTTCCTCTGGACTTACAGAGGCGACAGGAAGAGGAGTATTATAATCGCTTAGAGGCTGAAAGGCGCAGGCAGCACGATGAAGCAGAACGAAGATTGCTGGAACCAGACGAGCCTGGTCTGTACAGACCTCCACTTCCACGGGAATATGAACTCCCATCCCCAACCCCTTCATCTAACGCTCCTCCTCCCCCACCTCAGCGAAACACCTCTTACCTCAAAACACAGGTCCTCTCCCCTGACACGATTTATACTGCCAAGTTTGTTGCATACAATGATGATGAGGAGGAGGAGGATTCCAATCTAGCAGGTCAGGATAAGTACTCCAGCACAAGAAAATCTTATGGTGACTTTCCTCCTGCCACCCTTAAACCACAGCAGCCCTCCCGCCAACCTCGCCCAGTTTCAGATGGCCTCTTTCTTTCCAACTCATTCCAGTCATCTCCAGTCAATGCCAACAGTACTGCTGCCAAAAAAAGCCAGCCCCCGCCCCCACCAAACAAACCGAGTTTCATCCATGCCAGCAGCTCTAAAGGTAGACACCATGAAATCAATCTTCTCCACAGATCTGTCCTCGTGTTTTCAACTCTGATGCTGTAGATCAAATCACTTCCTTTGTGATTTTTTTTCACTTAATCACTATTTTCACTATGGTGATCTAACTTAAATCCTAATATTAATGTGAATCTTCCCATTTTTAATTGTTTTTTGATTTCTCAAATTTCCTTATTCCTTACCCCAACTCTTCAAAAGTAAAAATTCATCTTTCACACAATGAATACAAATTTATTTTAACTGTTACTCAACCAATTCAAAGTACTGTTGGTTTTGGCTCTCACTCTGTATCTTTCAGTGATTTGTTTTGTATGACCACTGATTACTCAGGGCATCTGGAAGTGTGTCTTTCTTGAACACAGGAATCTTCTTTTATTGGGTTCATCAACAGAGCTATTGTCTGCTTTTGGTTTTGGTACCAGGGTTCTCTCTCTTAGTAACATGTGCAAATGGCTTTAATATGACTTCTCTAGGTATAGCTCTTAAATTTAAGAGCACCAAGAGCTATACAGAATGTGCAGGAAGTTGAATTAATTCAGCACCATTTTTGTACTTCTGCTTTGTACAGTGCAGTTTTCTTGTAAACAGGGACAAAAATCTAAATTTCATCTGTGCACCTTGTGCCTTGTTCTTCCCCACGCCTTTCCACACCCTTCTATTTTTGTGCCTCCTCCTCTTGTTTCTCTTGTAACTCCAAGTGGAAAACCATAATGGAGTTAAATTTCAAGTAGAGTTCTAGTTGCTAGTAAATTCAGAACCATATTTTATCTGCAGAGTTCTAGTTTAGTTACACTCATGAATTTAACAGTGATTCAGTATGAAGTTTCATGATGATTTTTTTGAACCTGCTTCAAAGGAAAAATCTTACATACTTCACTCTTTGAATATGCAAGTATGCATGAATCCTACTCTGTGTGCAGTTTATGAATGTGGGAGTTTCATCTTTAAATAGCAGCATCTGACAGCATCTCCCCTACAGTTGTACTCTTGTGTATTCTTCTGAAGGGAGTGGTAGCCATGACGTTCTCCTAGTTTGATCTTTTTGCTACTGTTAGAATTCAGTGGATGTCTTGATAACCAGTTCAGCATATGAAATCATACTTCTAGAATGGAAAATAGTAAGTCACCTGAGAAAACAAAGGAAGGTGTCTATGCTGGCTTCTACCTGAACAGACAGCTTGTTGACTAGATTAAAGTCTCAGTCTCAGTGAAATGTGAAAGTCTGGCGTATCTTTGTTCCCCTTCCTGGTCACCTAATCACTACAGAAAAATACTAAATTTCTTTAAACAGAGGTATGATGTTTTTTGGTCATAATGAGCATAGTAGCCACAGATCAGGTACCATTTATCAGAAGCACTTCTATCACAGCTACAGTCATGTAGTAATACAACTTAGAGAATGTGGGAAACTGCAGAAGTGCACAATACTCTGTGCTTCTTGCCTGTATCCTTTTCAGCCAAGGCTCAAATAGTTTTCCAGCAAGAAATCCTGTTCTTTGCAGAGCATACTTGCTTCTGATGCAGACAGCTTTCATGATCACAGGGAAGCTCTGCCCAACATTGTGTAGTTTTTATCTTCCTGAAGGGTCAGAGTTCAGCTCCATTACAATTACCACCCAGCTAATACTGTTGACACTTAGCAGTTTCACTGTTGGGGGTCAGTACAACATCCTAGTTGCATAAAAGATGTCCTCACTATGAATCATTCTAAAGAAAGAAAAATAAGTTTATTTAACCAAGTATTGCCTGTGAGACCTCTTGATGTATCAGCCTCTGTAGTTTCTACATCATCAGTCACTCCTTTCTTGCTCTACCATTGGTTCCAAATCTTAAAAGAAAGTGAGAAAATGCTTTTGCTTTTCACTGCTCAGTCATTAGATGGAAGTATAAGTAGGCACACTATGGTATATATGTGCTACATTACAAATGCAGATATTTCAGTTACATGCCTATCATACAAGCAAGTCCACTGATAAACCCGCCAAAACTGTTTTCAAATCTCAGTTTTCTATTGGAAGTAGTCTAGTTTTCAAACTCATTATGTTGCAAAGAATTAAAGAATGACAAGAACTACACATAAAAGGTTTTCTTTATACACTTAGACTACACTGCCATCTGCCCCTTAGGGATGTTCTGAAACAGGCTACTCACATGGAACTTTTGTGCTGTATGCATGTACTGAATTTTTGTTCTTTCAAAGTACTTTCTTTTTCTAGAAACTCTTTATTTGACGCCGACTCAAGTATAAACATGCCTTCCATCACAGCACATACAATTCCAAAGGCCCTTTCTTCCTTTCCTTATTTGGCATTTTGAAAGCTGAATATGTAATAAGTTAACTCTAGAACTATCCATCACTTGTTGTCACCACCACTCTTGCTGCCTCCCATCATCCAAAACCCAGAATGCCATTTCATATTTAACTGCATCTCCCAATCCTCCTGCTTTCTGTTAACTTCTGTGGAAATATGAATCTCAGGAAAATGAAATGTTCAGTGATACTTTGTGTGTGCATGTGTTCGTTTTCTGGAAAACATTCAGAAGGACAACCTACAAAGACTTAGGTTTTTGGTAACAGTTACAGATGTACAGTAGTATGATGCTTCGCCTTTAATAACCTAATTCATAAGCCATACAACTAATTCTGAATACTCTTATTTCATAATTTTTAAATTAGCCATGAGAACAGGTTAACCTCACCTGATTGCTCAAGCTTCTATGAAGACTGCCTGCGTAACGTACAAAGCCGTTTGCACAAAATGCAGAATTCACTGTGCAGTTTACCATCTCCCATCTTGCTGACTCTTGTTACATTACTGTCCTTTACAGTTCCTTTCTGTTCTGAATGCTAACTCTAGTAAACCACGCTTCTGCAAATTTTGCTCTCGTGACCTTCTTCCACTGGGTTGCTTAAAACCATTGGCTCCATCAACTAGCCAAGAAAAAAGCCAACACTAATATCAACACTTCTGTTAGAAAGTAGGTGGAACATGTGGAAACAGTATGTTCCAAGTAGGGAAGGGTGGTACCAAATGCATGTAAGACTCATGTCTGAAAAGAAAAAAGTTCTTAATTCAACTGGCATATGTATGTAGTATGATTTGACCCACTACAAATTTGGAGTGAAAAATATTTAGTCAATAATGTGCTTGCTAAGGTGTCTTCCAGCCTTGTACCATCTCTTTTATTTTACTGAGTACCTATGAGAAGTTACGTATACCAGTGGAAGAAGCAAACATTTCCTTCTGTACAGAATAAGGTTCACAAGACATAACGTGCAGTATTTGAGACCAGAACTGTCTGGAGACAAATCTGGCCCTTTATTTTTCACTCATCCAGACAGTCATTAGGAGAAATACAGTCTTGAATGCAGTATAAATTTAGTAAATTTTTCGATTGCAAAGGAAAGGTTTTGTCTTGTGGCCTTTAGAAAGAATTAATGTGATGTGTAAAACCTGTGTGTTATATCAACTTAAACTAAAGGTGCAGTGCTGCAAGATTCTTGCTTGAGATTTAAAACTAAAGTCAGGGGTGGGGGCATCTTCTGATGCATACATCTTGTGTGATCAGACAAAATAGTAGAAAAAAGCTCTGATTGCTGAATTGCAAAGATGTTGTATAGTAACCATAGATTACTTTTCTCTTTCTAAAGAGAGCAGCTGCAGCTAACTAATTTCCTGTAGAGTTTGTTATGGGGTAGTGAAGCATGTTGCTCTTTCCGTCAGTCTTCTCAAAATTTTAATGTCTGTCTTGCAGTATACCATAAAAAGATAAAGACCACAATTCACTGTGTGCAGAGTAATCTAAAAAAAAAAAATGTATTTCAACTTAAAATTAGGAATAAAAAATTACAGCTGTTTTGAGAGGGCGTGGAATTCAGTAGTATTGTTCTTAAATATTGCACAAGTCAGATGACCTCTACATTTAATTTCCAATTCTGGTTTGAGGTGATTTCTTGAAAGGAGCACTGCACCTTTTTGAAGAAATACAATATAAAACTTCTGCCTTGCAACTGCTGTCCTTCAACTTACTTTTTCTTTTGCACAAGGAATAAATTCATACACTGGATCTTCGGGAGCAACGGTTGGGGCCCATGAAGTTTATCGGGATCCAAGAGACAAGCGATCTAAAAGGTGACACACAGGAGTCCCTTAAGCATTAACTTTGAGTCATGGGACGTAGCTAACTTCTGCAGTACTTTCTGCTGCAACATCTCTGGGGGCTACTGAAGAGTTCTGCAGTTGTCTGTGGTATATCTTGGGTTATGACGAAGTGCAAATACCACACAAGTATTTAGGTGATCTAAAGTGCTACTTTACGGCAGCAGATTTCAGTGCTATAGCAATGCAAACAGAATATTCTAAATGAAGAGTTTGAACTGTTTTAGGTGTATTTGAAAATTGGAACAGCACCTCTCAAGTGGAATTCTTCCCAAATTTATAGTAAGCATAAATAATATGGACTGTATCTTGTAAGTTGCAATGGTTACTGTCCTACCTACTGAAGACGCAGCTGGGCTTTGGATATGATTCTGTAGAAGCTGCTAGCTCTCTTTTCCTGCATTTTAAAACACTGTTACTGTTTCAGTAGAACATGCAGAGCAGAGAGCTCTTGGAAATTGAAATACATGTTAGTTTTATTATATGAGAGGTAATCACATACATAAAGTGTTGTTACAGCTATGACTAAAAGTGATTTGAGATCTTCGTTGTGGTGGCCAGAAGCACTTCAAATTTTAGTGTGCTTCAAGGGTAAAGAACTGTTCAGTACCTTGGGCAACAATTGCACTCAAACTTAGCCGTATGTACAGAATAAAATACAGGGGTGCTGGATTGCAGCCCCTACTACATAATTCAATACTAGTAGCTTTGTTTACCAAGGCATATGTACAAGTTTTGTATCTGGTGCTTTTTCTAGGCATTTGCTGCTGTAGGAAGCTGTAACAGCAGTGCTGTGCTGTTATAGATAGAGCCTTAGCTGCATCTGTTCTTCACTTTGAAAATAGGCAAAGTAATATAATTTGTATTTACATGCCAGAGATGGTTGTGATCTGCTTCTGCTAATCTAAACAGCAGCAGAATATCAGAATTGAAGGTACGTGTGGGGGACAAAGCCTTGCGGAAGACTAAATGAAGACTTCTGCTGTAGAAAAGACTCCGCCAGTTAATGCAGATCACTAAGAATTTTATTATATTTAGTGATATTGTACATGAGAATTATAACAAAGGCTTTCTTTTCCCTTTCCAGTCAAGATACAGATTTACCTGGAGCACCAGAAAATTTGACGTTCAGGGAACGCCAGCGACTTTTTTCACAGGGTCAAGATGTATCCAATAAAGTAAAAGCCTCTAGGAAACTAATGGAACTGGAAAATGAGTTGAACACAAAATAAGATTAAAGCACCTTATCAGATGTAACTGAAGATCTCTGAATTGAGGGATTGAGATGAGGGGCACTACTAATGAACAGAAAATGAATATTTTCCGAAATGAGTGACTTTGATTCCTCTATATCTAAGACTGTTAATTAAGATTTAGAGATGTTGCAATAGCAAGAAAACTGATTACTTTGCCAGGAGCTTGTGGTTTATACAATGAAAGCACTGTAAAATTTTAAAGATATGAATCACGTGAAGGTAACTCTTTTCTTTCTGTTTTGGGGGTTAAGTTCTTGTGCACCAGACCAAGTAGCACTTGTCAAAGATAAGTTCTGTTTCCTGGTGTTTCACAGACACGCTCTTTTTTTTTTCTTTTCTTTTCTTTTTCTTTTTTCTTTCTTTTTTTTTTAGCTGCTGAGCAGAGAGAGTGAGAATAGCTTGAACTGCCTAAACTAAACTGTGCACTAGAAATTAGTATTTTAGGTTGTTTAGGTAAGAAGATGATATCTGGGCCACTATCTTAAGTCGACTCTATATGCAAGTTTGCTGTACTCTCTGGTGTTCATACAGTGATCAACCTATCAATACCATGATTTAGTATTGGGATAACTCCCATTCTGTAGGTAAAACCTGGAATAAAGCATTTCTATTCCTACGTATTTGTTGGATCTAAAAGTGGAATTTATCTGTAATGATGGAAAAGTCTGTGTTGATGCACCCATGTTATTTGAGCATCAGGCTTTCAGAAATGTGAAGGTGAAAAGCCTAGGGCTATTTATTACATAAGCAATAGATAGGAGGCTACGCTAGTTGTCATTCATCAGCTAGGACCAAAATGTTTGTCATGTGTTAAAGACAAGGATTTCCATTTCCAAAGTTAGTAGAAAAGATAGGTAAGTTTTCCTGGAACAGTAGATGAGAAGTTACTAGGCAAATAGACATGGAATGGTATTGATAAGTCTGCTATTAGCAGTTCAGCAATATCTTTGTTTTGGGGTTGTTTTTTGTTGTTGTTGTTGTCCTGTTTTGTTGTTGTTTTTTCCTATGGAGAAGTGAACTGGCATATTAAAGTGTGGTGTGAAGCATTGAATACACTACTGCTGGCTGGGAGTGGGAATGTTAGTAAGACCTGGTCTGCTGGCAGCAATCCATTTCTACTCATTCTGAAGAAGCAGTGCTAGTAAGCTCTTCTTTAGTCTAGCTAGCTTTACTAACATTCTGTCACTGTTGTACTGAAAATATTTTTGGCAGTTCAAGCTATTTTTTCACACTGTAATAGCCTTATTTAATTTTAAATTGTTAATCTTTTTCCTCCCACCATTTCCTCAGCTACGCTTATGTAGCTGATGATGCTGGGAATAAGGACCTCATCAGAGTTTTTTTCATTGTGTGATGTTAAGACAATATATATTGTGATTCCAAACAAATTTTCTATTTGACAAAGCCCTTTACTGGCTTTAGATGATTTTTTCCTGTATCATATTGTTCTCTTATAAATATATATTTAGGGAATTGTGCACACTTCCAAATACAAAGGGGTAGACTTTCACTGCCTTAGGAAAGAAATCACTTTTAATAAGAGTTGTATGATAAATAAATGCAAGTTGATGAAAATTGGAGTGTAAATATTTTTTACGTACTTCAGGTTTCTTATTTGAAAGTGTGCTTTTACCGTTTCACCTGTTAAATATGAAGTAGAAGATTAAACTGGTTCAAAGTGTTAATGAAGGATCTGCATGCTTGCTATATCTGTTAATCAGGAAAAGCAAGCCTCTCCCAACTTATCTTGAGAACACTAGCAGCCTTACAGTGACACATTTTTCTTAAGGAAAAAAAACTTATGCTGTGGCTGAATTACTGTTGCTGCTAGAATCTGAAAAAGGCTTAGCAAAAAAATATATATATATCTATAACCTTCAGTTGAGTGGATTTGGCCGCTATTGGGCATTCGGGTCAAGTGTGAATATGTGTAAAAGTGCTTTTCATATTTGTCTGTGCATTATTATGAAAAACATCAAAACTGCTGTAGTTTCCCATTTCTACTGTATTTCACTTGCAACCTATTTTTAATAAAGTTTGTATTGTATTTAACTTTGCATTAAATGGTTTTTTGTACTCTTTGTTATTTGACTCTGCGTTCACAGCAGTGTTACCATAAACACAAGTGGCTATTTTTAAGGTAAAGGCTATTTAAGGCTGTTTTAAAAGGTAAGGTTTACCTTACCTTTTAAAATACAAGCCAAGTCAGTGCACCTCATAATGATGGAAACCTGAAATGAATTTCATGTAGAGAACCAACCAAAGAGGCTCATCCTCGCGGATCATCAGGGAGAATTTAATGTTCAGTACCTGAACAAGTGATTTCTACAGCTTATCCAGCCACTTGTGAAACAGTAAGTATTGGTGGGATCAAATATGCAGGCTAGCCCATGGATTCTGGTGAATGTACTGTATTTGTATTCTCCTCCAGTGCAAAGTGTCTTTCTGAGAACGAAAAGGAACCTGGGATACAACTTCTTTTTGAAAAAGGTGATAGTGACTATTACTGGAACTGGAGACTCCATTGTGATTGCCGTGGTTAAAAGAGCATTTGAATGATGTTACTCCTGTTGCTGCATTAATAACACCACATGGCTTGCTTCTTGATAGGAGACAACAGTTGAAGCTCTGTTTGAGAAGGGCAGAAGTGGGAATTTTGTCACAGTGAAGTGCTGTAGATCCCAGCTGCTGTAGCCGAGTGTCTGCTGCAGGTGGGGTTGAGAGCCATGTGCACCTCCTTCCAGGTGAGTACCTTCATCACACGCACAGGGTGGTGACACACAAACGGGTTGCCCAAGGAGGTTGTGGATGCCGTCCCTGGAGGCATTTGAGGACAGGCTGGATGTGACTCTGGGCAGCCTGGGCTGCTGGTTGGTGACCCTGCACATAGCGGGGGGGTTTAAACTAGATGATCACCGTGGTCCTTTTCAACCCAGGCCATTCTATGACTCTATGATCTCTCCAGTTGTGAGGTCTACTCTCCAGAATTTTCAAAATCACTAATGAGGATGTTCTGAATTTTAGAAGACTTCAGGACCTCAAGGTGTGGCTGAGTGGGACCTTGTATCAGTGCTTTTGAGTCTGTGGACCATATTCTTATGTGACCATAACAATAAAGCTAAAGGAAAAAAAGGTATTTGAATATTGAATGCGTAGTTCAGAAGAAAAAGGAAATAGCATTCCCTTTGCTTTAGGGGTATGAACAATCATCCTTAGCAACTTTGGGTAAATGATAGATGCGTATGCAGCCAGGTCTGCCACCTCCATAGACTCTAATTATCTTAAATTTCTTCCACATTCTCCCTTTTGCACCTATCATTCCCACATCACACTTCTCAACTGCTTTTACATGCCGCTTGTGCTATAGCCTTGTTGGTAGCTAAGAAAAGGGGAGGAGAACTTAGAAACTGAGAAAGTCCATGAGATAGATCCTGTTTACTGAAATAATATTTTCTTGATTGTAAGGATTGTTTGTAGATCAAGCAATGAGTTCAGCAGCACAATAAACACATGAGACCTTTCTCCTTTACCTCCCAATTCAAGGAGTTAATTGAGTTATGAGATATTACAACAAAAACAGCAATAGCAATAACCTTTGCTAAGAACGGTCTGAAAAAAAATAAAAAATAAAGTAACCCACAAGAGTTTGCTAATGAGAACAGGAACACGTTTGGCACTTCCTCCTGTTGTGTCAGATAGTTCTGTCGCAGTCACCTGGGGGCTGTGTGGCTGAGAAGGCAAAGCCTCACAGCTTAAGCAGTCTGTTGATTTGTTTCCTAGCTGTAATGACAGCTAAATAATGACAGATAAACTGCTTAGGAAGACCAGCAGTGTGCAGTTAACCTGCTTGGACAATGCCCGTGTATTCTTAGTAGCAAATGAACATTCAGGATTGCCCTACAGTTATTGATGCAAATGCCTTGCTTAAGTTGAGTAATTAAATATGTATAGCTTCACTGAATATCATGTTTGCATGGATGGGTTAATTTCACTCGTGCTTTTATTGTAAACATAATAATGTGTGAGGAATGTTAAATCCTCTAAAGGTACACTTTTTGCTGTGGCTGTGGACTAGAGCTGCTTCTTTCAGAGCAAAGCAAGCTCATTCTCTTGCAAAAATCTCTTCTGTAGACAGACAGTATCATTTCTCTCTCATGAGGTCGGGCATCTTAATGCTTACTCCACACTCCCTCCTCCCTCAGTATAGTTGCAGGAGCTCTAAGCTGCATGTAGCTTGTAATTATCTTCCAGTAGGCAAGATGATGCCGGGGAAGATTCAGGCAGGATGTTAGGAAATACTACTTATCCAAAAGAGTGGTATGGCACTGGAATGGGCTGCCCAGGGAGGTAGTGGAGTCACTTTCCCAGAAGGTGTTTGTTTCCCTTGAAGGAATATTTGGATGCTGTGTTGAGGGACATGGTTTAGTGAGAACTATTGGTGATACATGGAAAATTGAGCTTGAACGGTCTTCTCTTTTCCAACCTTCATGATTCTATGATAGCAGGGGGAGACCCTATGTACTATTCTTCTACAGCAGATAACATTAGCAGATGTAACAATCAAAGCTCAGGGAAAATCTGTTCAGGCAATCCCTGTGAGATCTCTTCACCCCATGGCTGCGTGTATCGGCCTGGGACAATGAAAGGCATTTAAATAAAATTAGGTTGAGAAATTAAGTGTACAATGTTTTAGGGAGTTTAAAAGACCACGTGCAAAACATTAGCCTTAAATTTCTGTCTGTTTGACATGACAAATGTGCTGTCACCTGGGGAGCAGAAAATCAGAAGGCACGCAGTGAGCCTCTTGGTGTTTGGCAGAATGGACAATTCCTATCAGAATACTGAAGCTGGGACCTCAGTCTTTTGTTTTCACTACGAGGGTCAGCATGAAATGCATCAGCAGTAGCTGACACAACATTTACATTTAGTAAGTTTACAGCATTTACATTTAGTAACGTTTAGTACCTCAAGCTTCCATAATTCACCATTGTGTTTCACTGATGTTAATGGAGTAGAATGTGCAGTAGATTTAGTCATTGTCATGAAACTTCCAGCCCTCTTGATTCCCTGGAATTATCTGTAACAAGGCCAGATTCTTCTTTTGCAGACAGGAGGCAGACAGGATCAGGTTGGTATACATTTGGGGAATAAAGGAGATTCTTCAGAGCAGAGGACCCCATTAGAAAAGCGTGCTGGAATACAGCCTTACAGCATTTCCAGGAGACAGATTTTTGGTTCCTTGCCTAGACCTCACTGATACTGCATATAAAAATCAGAGCTCAGTGTCAAGAACTGTGAGCTACACCCCTGAGCTACTAAAATACTTCCCCAGACTGGCTGACGGTGATAAAATCCTGACTCAGTCAGTGCCAACATCCTTTAAGGTCAGCAGGAGCACAGTGCTTGGGGACTTTTTTTTTCTTTTTTTTCTTTTTTTTTTTTTTTTTTGCCTGACTCCATTCATCAGTTTTCGTTATCCCATCAATACAGAGCGGGGATGAACAGCTGAGAGGCTTCCAGGCGGCATGATTTTGTGCTGTTTCTTTAAGGAATAAAAATAAAAGCTGTGGCTGCAGGGGGTCGGCGGTGTGGAAGGAGGCTGCAGTACCATAGGAGCCAGTGGGCTGAGGAGGCTGCGCAGAGATGTTTGGTGCGGTCCGAGCCGGGCGACGGGCAGCAGCACAAGCGGGTTCCTCTGTAATTACTCTGTAAGTACGGCTGGGCACTAAGCTGTATTACAAACAGCTCGAGCTGTCCAGCCCGAGCCGGAACGAACAGCTGAGAGGAGGAGTTCGTCTCGGGCAGCCTGTTCATCCTCCCCGCCAGCATCCTCTCCCCCAGCAGCACCGACTACACGACCTCCCACAGCCCGTTCTTTTCCAGGCGCGGCAGCCGCCGTACGAGTGCCGATCCCGACCCCCGTCAGCCCCAGCCGGAGGCGGCCGCTACCACGGTCGCCGCCCGAGCCGTCGGGAGGCGGCGCCGTCAGAACGGCAGCCCCGCCGGGGCCGCGCCCTCCTTCCCGGCCGGCCCTCGTAAGCCCCCGGGGATTTAACCCCCGGAGCGGCGCCGCGCGGGGAGCCGAGCTCCGATCAGAGCGGCGCGATGCGGCCGCGGGGAGCGCTCGGCCCCGGCCCGGTGTGGGCGCAGCGCGTGCGGCAGCTGGAGCAGAGAGCGCGAGTGAGCCCGGCTCGGGGCGAGGAGGGGGGACGGGCAGAGGGCGGGGCCGCAGGGGAGGGGAGAGGAGGGCAGGGCCGCCAGTGGGGCTGAGGGCCGCAGAGGCCGGGTCCGCCGCTGTCTGTTAAAAGTGGGGTCTGAGGTTTAAGGGTGAGAATCCTCAAGGCGGCGGGTGCTGTCGCGGTACGGCTCCTAAACGTTGTTCCTACCTGATGAACCTGATCTCTTTCATGACGAGGTTACCCATCTGGTAGACCAGCTGATGAAATCCTTTTGGACCTCAGCAAAGCTTTTGGCACTAGTTCAAAGCAAAGCTGGATCAGACCGTGGGCAACCCGATGTAGCTGTGGTGTCCTTGTTCACTGCAGGGTAGTTGGAGTGAATGACTTCAGAGATCCCTTCCAACTCTAAGGGTACAATGATTCCATTTCTCACATCATCCTTCTGAACACGATGCCCGGCACTGAGCTGGACAAAAATGCAGTGTGATGAGTGAACCCTTGGCTGATGGGTCAGGCACAAGGGGTAACACCGATGGGGTGATGTCAGGCTGGTGCCCTGTCGCTGCTGGGGTGCCATAGGGCTCCATTTTGGGGACAGCTCCCCCACCGGCACAGGCTGAGAGCTGGGGGTGGGCAGCCATGCACAGAGAAGGCTGCTGGGAGATGTGAGAGCGGCCTGTCAGTATTTAAAGGGAAGCTGTAAGAAAGAATTCTGTAGCAGGATCTTCTGTGACAGAACAAGGGGGAATGGATTGAAATGGAAAGATTCAGGTTTGAGGCTGGTAGTCCTTTGATTTCTCGAGACCGAGAAACAATGGTGCACAGCAATGAAAAGTATTAATGAAGCAATGTTCATCAGACTCGTGTCATTTTTACTTCTGTGGGTTTGCATGCGTTTTTATTGTTTTCTTTTTTTCTTAGGCCCAAGAAGAAAGAATAATTGCCCTGGAAACTGAAAATGCTGCCCTTCATCTAAAACTTGCAGCGGTAATTATTGTTTGCTTTTCCAGTTAGGACTCTTCATAGACTGCAGGAACCACATAGACATGTGCACAGACAAAGGGTTGCTCAGTTATATGTCATAATAGCACAAGTACAAAGCTTATCCAGAAAAGGCAGCACTGTGGCAGAAATCAGCTACAGAGCACACAGCAACGATGGATGCCCTCGTTTCCTTATATCCTTTTTCAGAGGGGTATGTTGCTTCTAGAGCATTATTGAAATGAGCAGCTGGCTGCGATAGCATTTGGTGTCTTCAAAGGTAAGGCTTCAAAGGTTTAGAGAACTGTGATATTTATCCACAACTCCAGACCAGAGCCAGCTGTGAGAACTGGTTGCAAAAGAGCCTGCTGGCCAAGAGTTTCTAATCTGCTCTGCCGTGTCAAATGGTTGGGTGACCTCAGGAAAGCCACTTGCCCTCTCTTAGGGTCTGTTAATACCTGTGGATAAAAGTGGGTTTAACGTTTTCCAAAGCCTGATTGGAAGCCAGACGGTACATCTGAAGCGAGTTTTCCCAGTATGCTGGAGAATGCTGTAATTATTCTGAAGGTAATGTTTGTTGTTTTTTTTCTGTTTCATCATATTAACCAAAAATATTAAATATTTCAGCTTTTTTTTCTCACTCTCTCAAACACAAGGCAGAAATTATTCTAGCCACTACAGTGTATCAGATGTAAGACATAGTTGTCTGAGTATTAGATAATAAAAGCTTGTTTTCCATGGATTTGGGGATTGTGGTTACTTATTTTTTAACGGCGTTGTCAAGAGCCCCTGTTATACACAAGGAAATACGCTCAAAGTACCTACTGACAGAGAGGGGAAAGGTTTTGTGTAGGTATCGAAATGCATCTGGGATTTACCATATGGCCTACAGCTGAACAAGCTTTGAAAATCATTTAATCCACTTTACCCTCAAGAGTTTTCTATTGGCTGTCTGTTATCACAGCATCTGCAACTCTAGTTTGTGCCGCCTCTCCCTTTGCTACCTGCACCCCCACAGCCACCCTCTGCACCCATTGAATTGATCCTGTGTCTCTCAGTGGTTTGTATGTTCCCCACCTCAGTACCGCTCACCTCTATCACTTCCCTTTGTTCTGCCAGGCCAGAAGCAGTGGATGGTGCCTCTCACTAGGTCTGGAGCCACGTGTTTTGGTTGCCCGGTGAACCAGTTCCACTTACCTTCCAGCTGGTGAAACACATGGCTTTGGGGGGACATGTTTCAATAATGCACCATTTTGAGACCTCTGTTTATTCTGATAAATGCAAGAACTATTTTATTGGAGAAAACCTCAAACCCAGGGAAGTATTTGCAATAAAGTAGTGGTTGTGATGAGAACCTGACTTCCATGAAGGAAGAGCTGACTCTTTGCATCCTTCATGTTGAGAAATAAAATGAGGGCTAGGGGCACTTATGCAGATGGTTGAGAGTACATTAGATGTTAAAAAAAAAACATTTGGTTTTAGCTAGCTTGAACTTATAACAAGGCTTTGGTACTTCAGCTGATTGTATACATACTTATCTTTTCATGTGTGATTGGAGCTATTAATTCTGGTGCACTTCTGTGCATTTCTGTCAAGCATGTTTATAAATACAGATGTTTTCATGAAAATCCCCAGGGTAAAGCACACAAATGCCCGTATAGGAGCTGTCTCAATTACTAAAGCTTCTAATAAAAGAGTTATTTTAAAATAATCTCCTCCTGCTGTTCATTTTCCATGTAAGCACTTTATATATTAGCACTGATGTGTTTTATAGCTATGCAGGACCTCTGGTTCCATTTGTAAATAAGAAGACCATGAAAACTTTGTTTAGACAGGTGAAATATTTCTCTTAGACAATATATATTTTCTTTATCCTGACATCTCCCAAATATCATGCTGTTGTTTTTGAACATGTCATCTGTAATTAACTGCAATTAAGTCCATTTAGTTTTTGCCTATTGTTATCAGAGGACTGGAATCAAGCTCCATTACGTGAGGAGTGAATGCCATTGTGTTTTTCTATCTTCTGTTAATTGAAATAACGGAGAACTGCAGACCAAATTTCTGCTCTGAATAAACTAGGAAATAATTATGTGCTAGAGACAGCTGCATTCCCAAAATAAGGGGAGAGGCTGTAAGTACTGGTTAAAGGATGGTGGATGTCAATATGCTGCTGGGAAGAGCAAGTGAAGAAGTTACAGCTAACAGGATTGTCAGTAAATGACAAACGTGCAGCTTCTAACATAGCATAAATTCTGTCATATTGCAGAATTTCACAAGTCCTCTGCGTAGATTTAACTTCTGTGTTCTTGCCTGTAAATACTTAAAGTTACACTCTTCCTATTCTTCTTTTGATTTCAACATTTCAAAAAGTTTGTCTGTAACATTACTAGAAAGCATTCTTCTCCACATCCCTTAGAAAATTGCTTTTCTTGCTTTGATCTCTGAAGACTCAGCTCAGTGCTTGACAAGTACAGTTTTGCACTGTTGCAACTTTACTGAATGCAGCGGAGTCAATACTGGGAGAAGCTAAAGCAATGAATGCGATGCTGTGGGCTGTGTATAACCACTGCTTTAACACTTCAGCCATTAACTGGTTAATTGTTCTTGTTCTGTTAAGTCTTTTGAGAGAGCTTGCCAATTAAATATAGTCACCAGAAGAGGCTGATCTGATGCCAGCTGTGTAAATGGCCCTGTGCAAAGGCACAGCTTTAACTTAGATCCACCTCCAGCAAAAGTATGGGGCTATAGGCACTGCAGGCACATTTTAGTGTTCTGATGTTGAGGTTTGCAACCAAAAGGAAGTAGAATAGTGGTGTTAGTCAACTTAATTAGAAATGATCCTTTTCTTGACTCGGAAAAATGTGAAAAGCAAAGAAATTACGTTTGCAACATCACATACAGCCAGTTGATTCACTTCCAGAGATGTTTACAGGGACAGAGGAGATAAAATGTATCAAAGATCAGGAACAATTTGAAGTGATTTTTAGGTGATCTTTTCTTTTTTTTCAAACAGTATCAAGGGTGGGCTGGAAGAAGTGTTGACGAGATATTACAGCTCTACTCTGCTCATGGCCAGCCGCAGAAATTGCAGAGTTCTGTTGTAATTCACCTACATGAAGCAATAAAGGTAAAGATATTTAGTAGTAATGTTGGCATAATCTATGACATAGACATATACATGTTTATGAAGTACGGTAAAACCAAGAAACGGTCAGATTTGAACCTGATCTATAGCTTTACTTTATTTACAGCAGTACTTGCAGCAAAGTGTAGCCATGTCTGAGTTAGCTTAAAACTGCTTTGCAAGGGTAGATAACGGCGGAACAAGGAGAAATGGTTTTAAGTTGAAGGAGGGAAGATTTAGGTTGGACATCAGGAAGTTCTTCACAGCATGAGTGGTGAGGTGCTGGAACAGGCTGCCCAGAGAGGCTGTGGATGCCCCATCCCTGGAGGTGTTCAAGGTCAGACTGGATGGGGCCCTTGGCAGCCTGGTCTAGTATTAAATGGGGAGGTTGGTGGTCCTACCTGCAGCGGGGTGATTGGAGCTTGATGATGCTTGAGGTCCCTTCCAACCCAAGCCATTCTATGATTCTGTGATTCTAAAACCTGTAGTGGTTTTGCTGCAATAGGCTGCAAATGTTACCTGGAAAGCTGGGCAAGTGGCTGCCTCTGAACTCCAGTATCTCCTGTATAGACTGCTATCAGTGCCTGGAATAGGTGTATTTGTAGACAAAACCTTGTTGTATCCTTGACAGGAGAAGGTAGATGTCTACCAGGTAGATATCTCCTAAGACACAATACTTGTTAGACACTTTAACTAGATAGCCACATGCTAACAAGATCACTGGTGAGCTCTGTTGATGTTGCTGGAAGCTCTCTGTTCTGGAGGACCTCAGAAGCAATAGTAGTAATCTGTATGCTCGGTCATATTGTCTGAATTTGTAACAGAGATACCAGAGCTGTTCTCTCAGTGATAGTACAATAGTATTTCCTTTTGTTGATGTACTTGTTTCTTAAGTTACGTCATTGAACAAGGAATTCCTTTCAGGGACACCAACAAATGCCAGCTTTTCTCGGAGTAGCACTGAATAGCTCCGGGTGGCAAAAATATCTCAAAATAATAATAATAAATTAAAATAAAATAAAATAAAAATAAGTTACTTCCAGTAAAAAAGATTTAGCTTAATTATAGTGATTCTTCTTGGTAAATCTTGCAGTGGCATTTTATATTTCAGGTTAGCTAGAATGGCAGAACTGCTCATGATGAGTTACCAGTGGACTGAGATGTTTTTCTATCACAGATCAATCAAGGCCAGGACAGCAAAAAACTCTCCAAATGAAAGTCTAAATTAATGCTAATCCTGTACCTGTAATTAAAATAATAATAATTAAAAAAAAATAATCCTTCATACTTATGTTCTGAGAGGAAAAGCTACAGCAGTTTTCTCACCTTAGTTTATATTGTTGTGTCACTGAAATAAGTTAATTAATTCAAGGTTACAAGCACAACTGAAAAAACAAATGTTGCAGAATAATCTGAGTAATGAAGCATCATGAACTTCTAGAAGTTTCATTAATTTCATCTTATAAATGGCTTTATGTATCCTCTTCAAGACTTAGTTGCCAAGAAATCTCCAAAAGTCCAAAAGTCAAGTGAATTTATTTTTAATTTATTTGGACTTCTAAATGAATGTAAGCTGGTCTTGTAAACATTTAAAAGTCACGTCGTGTGTGTTATGCTGCATTACATTAACAAGAAAAATATTTTTATGGGCTGTAAAGGTTTCTGACCTTTTCAAAATACACCATTCTCAGAGGAAAGCATGGCTTACCTAAGAAATGACCTTAACAAATACCTCCTGATCAGAGTGGACATGGATTCATGGATCACAGTTTTATATTGCTAATTCTGGACATGTCTTATAAGTGTACAGAACACACACACTTATTTTTGTTTGATGGAACAACCTGAGGCTGTGTTAGGGTTCAAATCCATAGAGCAAGGCGATAAGGATCCTTAAAGTCTTGGTGAAATCTTTAATAAGTGTCACTGGTGAATGTCTATCTTGATAATCCTTCTTTAAACATGCTGAAAGATGCACTCTTTGCATCTTTGAAAGTCTTCCTTTCATCAAGTAGAGGGTTCTTCCTGACTGTGATATCTCACCATAATTATTTGCTCTGTGGTTATATTGATTCTCTTCCTTCACTGCTGGTTTTGTGTTTTTATAACATATTTTTTCTTCTTGTTGACAAGAGGCTTAAGCAAGACATGAAGAGCCTCCATTCATTTGCTCTTGAGCTTTCAAAAGACTTTCAGCGTCAATACAAGGCTTGTCTTTACCAAGTTTTGACAGCAGTCCAAGGGATACAGCTGCAAAATGAAGCAATGCAAAGTAAGGCTTTTACACGTACAGTCCAGTCACATAATACCAACAATGTCATTCTTAAATATTAGTAACACTGATAGATTGAATTCAGTTCCAAGATACAAGCTCTTTTTTCTGTTGGGTGTTAGATCATCTAGTAGTCCTGAGGTGTCAAAAAGGAGTCAACCTGGATTTTTTCAGGGCTGATAATTTGAGTTTAGCCCTTGTGTTGATTGCAGCTGATGCCAGACTGCTGAGCTAGCTTAGCTGTAACATCTTTATTCTGTAGGTCTCAGGCTTTTTGTTGTGACAATTTTAGAACAGCCCAATAAAGAACGTGTCACCTTAGCTGAGATTTGCCTAATTTGGGGTATACCAGAAGAGGACTAAGGTGATTTCAGAGATTTCTGAAACATAAGGAATGCTGCTTCAGAATCCAGGTCTTCATTCATGTGTGTGTATAAACAGACCCTGCAGTGCAGTGGTGCTCACTGTTGTTACCACTGAAGACCAAGTGCGTTGGTCCTGTATCTGGGTCTTTTGGTATATGCCTTTGCTTTGCCTTCCAATGTTATTGATTCTAATGGTGCTCCTACCAGATGTGAGAACAACATGACAAGTAACAATCTGATTGTGAAACAGGGCTTAAATTGATGTTTGTGAGGCTGAAGAACTACAAGCAAGTATACAAATTTATAATCAGAGTCCCTGCATGATTGATACCTATGTATTGCCATGTAAAAATAGGTTGTACAGCTGCTGTACTTTTTATTTGAAATGATTCTGAGACAGGTTTGATTCTGTTGGGGCTACTCTTGTCAGTAACAATAAATAGCATGATCAGTGATGTGACAGATGTCTGCAGAACTTGTCTCTGTATATTATGCATAAACTTATGATTAAAATGGTAATCCATTACTGTGTTATCCGTGAGAGATAACTCACAAGAGAAAACACTTCAGAAAGTTTAGAATTGGAAAAAATAAAGTAGAAAGTTAAATCAGGGTGAATGTTCCATTGTTCCCTTCAAACAAAACAGGGGCCTAAAGGAGCAGATAAGAATTTGGATTTGGCACGTGTGCTGATGTGGTGTACATCATTACTAAATATTCCTTATGAGGTCTTGCAAATTCCTGTTGGCTGAACCAACTTCATACCTTGTTAAGTATTTCTGTATGAATTCAGAACCAGAGAAGCTTCATCGTATGTAGCAAGTGTGTGTTGGTACTTAGGCGGGTGATGTTTTAAATTTGGCCATTGTTCTGTTGCTCCTCAGTTGTTTTAGATGAAGATTCCATTGCTAAAGTTAAATACCGTGGTCAGAATTGCCAATGTGAAATTACATGTAATATTTCCTAAGCAAAAAGCCCAAAGTGTGTAATTCAGTGACAGCATATCTTACCAGTTTAATCCTAAAATAGAGATTGAAAGTGAGAGAATTATAGAAGAAACATTCAAGCAGGCTAATTTTGAAGTTGTAATGGGCATACAGCAAACTGTAAATCTTCTATGTAGTAGCTGAGAAGTGTCCTGCTTAGCAATATTTACTTACATCTGAAAATAAGGCTATTGCCATCTTTCCCTGTGAAATACATATAGAAGTAATTTGTAAAAGAGAGTAGTGTCCTTTATTCTTTTGTTATATGTAGGTCTTTTGCATGAGCGGCAATTGTAAGCTTATTTTGAAAAGTCACAGTTTTCAGTTAGTTCTTTAAAACAACTTCCTTCTTCCAGTGTTTCAGATGAAGGCTTTTGATCTTGAGCAGTCCCTGCAAGAGGTGACAGAGAGATACGATAGAGAAAAGCAAAAGAGGAGAGCTCTACATAACAGCTTAGTTGTAAGTACCTTGAAAGACAAAGCGTCTTCTTATTTTGATTTAATTATATCCACAACTTCTTCACTAATGAAACTAATTAACGTACTTCTCCTGGATGTATCACTTCCAACCAGCATCTGTCAACATGTGGTACATTTCTACATGTGTACATTACAATAACCCCAGACCATTCTTTTTACATAAGCATCCACATGCATTCCTGGAGTATTTTGTCCTAAGGAGTATCATCCATCTTGAATAGTGTGCAAAATTTAAGTTTCTTCATCCTGTCTCTAATTGGAAAATACCATTTCTCATCTGGCAATGTCTCTACAATATGAAATTCCAGGTAAATCAATTCATGTGTGATTAGTATAAAATGCTCTTCTGCAACTGTTTAGAATTCTTAAAATGATCAACACGAAAATGCAGGATTATCTTCATTTTATTTTTCCAAGCATATCTTGCTGTACTCACTCAGGCACTAGTGATGGTTCATTTGGGAGTGATTGTTTTGTTTTTTGTTCTTCAACCTCACTGCCTCCTCATCTCCCCAGAGGACTAATTAGGGGTTCAGGACCTCACTTTTAGAAAGGCAACATTCAAACAAAGTTCTGATTATTTTTTTCCTGCCTGGGAAGAAGAAGCCCTTTATTGGAAAGCACTTGCCTCCCAGAATCTTTCTTGTGTTGCAGTTTGCTGAGAGGATGTTCCCCAAGGCAGTGTGGGGAGTGTTCACTGCTCATGACAGGCAACCTGCTTTCAGCAATACAAAATGAGAAGAAATGATTACGAACCAAAAGGAAAGAAAGGCACCAGGTTAGATAGGGAAAAGTCTGAAGCAGCCTGGAGAGAAAAATCAATACTGGCTTTTCAGTCATATATGAACACAGAGTGAAGAGAAAAAAGAACAAAATATTTTATATCCTACATCTCCCTTAGGACTGCTGGAGGAGACATGCAGTGTTTAATCTTGGCTGCTGTGTTAATGTAAGTTAAGAAGATCATGTGAAGAGGAAGGAGGATGAAGAGGAGAAAATGGCTTTAACTGAAAGCATCTTTCATTTTTCTTATAGACTGAAGAGGGCTATGCCATTTCTGAGCTCTGAAGAGATCATTCTTTCTCAAATAAAGTTATGATACTGAGGCTATTTTATCTCCACAGAATCAAAGGCTGTGCAAGCTGTTGACCGCTTTTTTTAACATATATAAATTTCTGTATGTGAGTGTGTTTCTCCTCCCCAGTATTTGATATTAAATCACGTTAATGTTCTAATTCTAGGAGCTGAGAGGAAATATCAGAGTCCATTGCAGGATCCGACCATCACTGCCTTTTGATCATGCTGCTGGACATTCAGTATCACAAGATAGGTAATTTATTATGGCTGTGTTTTATCTTCTCTGATTCACAGTTAATGTGAAGAGAAAACAATAGCCACATATATATGAGAACAATGATGTTCTGTTTTGTTGTTTGTTTTTTTTTCTTTTTTGTTTTCGTATGTGTGGGGATACTGTGACAGAATCATTAAAAAAAAATACACACTCCTCCTTCTTTCTCCTACTAACTTGGCAATAGCCAACCTTATCCCTTCCTCTGAAACTGTGTCCACCTGAATAGAAAGACATAACAGTTGAACAATCAACAATTATCCGTGGTTTGGCAGAAGTAACACAGCTGTAGTCAATGCAGAGTACATTCACCATTCTTACAGTGATGTAATAGCAACTGTCAGAAATCATAGGTAGAGAAATGCTCTCAGCATTGCTGTGTTTTTTTTTGTTGTTGTTTGTTTGTTTGTTTTTTATAATGCTACAGAATGGATTTGCTGTCAGCACAAAACACTGGTGATTCTATTTCAGTATAATTTGGCTATGCATCCCTAATTTATAATACACTTACTGTAACTGAAGTGTCAACACTACTCAAGATCCAAAGGGAAAAGAGGGATTAAGTGCAAGTATGTGTCATAACAAGCTGAATTCTCCATAGATGACTAACACGAAAGAAGGTAGGGACTGAGACATACACAAACAGAGAAAGAAGGGGAAAACTAGGTGGGTGGCTAAAAAACAGAAATATTATCATCTGACCTATCAGAACATGACTAATTTGGGAGTTTATTTTACTGACTACTGACTTTTTACTGACTACTTTTTCTAAAAGAGTACATACAGGGTTTTGAAGTTTGTTCATATTTGGCAAATGTTTAGAAAAAACATTCAATTATTTTAATTAAAATAATGTAAAAATATCCGACAAGAAATTTCAAGGAGCCTAAAGGAGAAACCTGCATTAACCTGTACTTGATATACGTGGGGAAGAACCAATGCTGTTTTTGTTGCTGTATGGAATAGAATAGTTAGGCACCAAACTACCGTGTAAAGCAGGAACAAACACATAATCATTAAGACAAACTTTTCTTAATATATAAAAAAAGAAATTTAATTAACACTTATTTGTAAAACTAGGGACTGATTCTGAAAACACGTACACACACAAGTGCATCACATTCCCATTCATTAGTTTTTGACTAGCAGTAGATACAGAATTACTTCTGACCGCATTTGCAGTGTCAGGACCAAATACCCACAAAGGTGTTCTTCAGTTTAATGCAGTACAAAGGGGAAACCTCTTCTTACAATCTCACATTACCATCGCAGAACAATACAACGGTTTGCATGTGAAATATTCTTAATTATAGTTGTTCTCAATTGCTTTTTTTAAGGAGATTATTTTGGTTGATTGAGCTATCATGATTCGCAAGTAAGTGTGGTTCTAGCCTGTTCATGGGTTACAGCAGTAATGGAATTATGAAAGGTGCTTTTTAGATAGATAACGTGCCATTCATAGACATTTTGAGCCTTGGCTTTCTGATCTAAATGGAACATTTAGGTTTGCGAGGTATTTTTTTTTAATTGTTTTTATTTCTTTCTTTTTTTTTTTACCCCTCTTGATTTCTTTTTTTTTTTTTTTCTTCCAGACACAGAAACTCTCTAGAAAATGTGGCATATGCCATTGATGATGTGAGTATATTTCATGGTGAAATTCACACTTACTGATATTTGTAAAGAGATACAGAAGGGATATGTGAACCAGAGGTATAAAAACTAATAGGATAGGGTGGCTTTTTTTGTCAGTTGGTGCCCACCCACACATGGTGCAATAGCAGGTGATCTGTGCTGTTTTCATCCTGACACTTGGCAGTAATCATAGCTTGGTGTTTCTACTGCTGCAAGAACTGGAGCTTTGGTGTTTGCAGCAGTCAAACTGTTGCAGAATCCCCACAGTCAGTCCCTTTGAGCCACTTGCATTTATTGTAATCATTCCTAAATTACAGTAGGCCTTTTTCATTTTACTGTTAGAGAACAACTAATGCATTAGCATGGAAATACAATATCTCAGCAACCACAGTAGCCTATGTAGTACTGCAGTCAGTCGTATTGAAGTCTTGGCTCGGATCCATCAGAGGAAGGAGAATGAGCATTGAGGTTGCAAATCCAGATGGTGTTACAGCATTAATTGTGGCCATTACCAAGATATAAAATTTGAGAAGACACAGTAGCAGGAGCTAAGGTCAAAGTATTAAATTAGTTTTTGATTTTCTTAGCCTCCATAGTTCTTACACATTTGCTATATGGTGATTAGCCAAATTTTCTTAGTATAGAGCTTAAAATATTGCTGAAATGACCTAAGGTGTGTTATGCATTTAAATCTCCCAAATTATAGCTTCATTAAGCAGATCTCGGTTGTATAAAGTGAACTGTTAGAGAGATATATATGCAATTAGGGACTAATGGAGCATATGAAAAGTCAGCTAAGAATGAATAAATATGTCAGGAGATAATCAACAGGGATCTGCAATATTAGATGTAGTATTTCTGGATGCCACGATTCATTTATTGCACTATAAAATTACTCACCTGTTTCTGACCTGTTATTTTATTGTATGAAGATGAAATTAGGTTATATTTCGATTGTTTTATATAGATA
The DNA here is from genome assembly GCA_035772895.1 of Perdix hodgsoniae. Lineage (NCBI taxonomy): Eukaryota > Metazoa > Chordata > Aves > Galliformes > Phasianidae > Perdix > Perdix hodgsoniae. Next base: position 1,892,646 of record JAPSGF010000056.1, on the reverse strand, counting down.
GAGATATCCCATATTTACTGTACTTGTATTTTGACAGACAAAGCAGTGTCTGTTTGCCTATGCCAATAGGCATAGAGTTTTAGTTTGTATGAAACAGCGATTAGGTACCCTTCTATACGTTAACCTGTTATCACGTTTGAAAGTCTGTATGAGATAACCTAGGAAAATAAGCATATGCATGGACTTAATTGTGAAATGAAATTTCCAACGCCGTAGAATCTTTTAGGTTGAAAAAAACGTCTTAAGAATTTCAAATATAAAGATACCATTTTCCTGATTTTAGAAAATGTAATACTGACTTGCAGTGCTTTATTGGTTTGCCTTGTATTTGCCTTATTTATTTATATTATTAAGATGCTTTCTAGTTCTGACTGAGCACCTTACATATTTGTATTAGTTTCTTTATATATATATATATATATATCATTTTTAGTGTAAACGTATGTGTGAGAATGAAGTGATGAAGTGCAATGGAATTTTTACAAAAACAAAAACAAAAAATAACAAACAGCCACTTTAGGCTAATCTAGCAGCAGTAAAGGAAAACAACATGTATTGCCAGTTTCATTTGCTTTTAACTGCTCTAGGTGTTATGCTTGTGGCTAAACTCAAGATGCAATTTTCAGATAAGATCATCAGGTTTCATTCATTCTAAATCTTCCGGTTGCAACACAAAGTTCACATTTGTGGAAACGAGTTACCCGTTTTCCAGAAGAGTATTTATGATGTAAAGGAAGTTTTAGATGTATGTGAAGGAAGACCCTTTGTAAGAAAGCTGCTGAGTTTATTCATTTTTCTTTTTGAATTATGGCTGTTTTCCCCTCCACCTTTTCTTGGGACAATTTTGTCATAGATCAGGTAGATACAGCGTTAGTAGTTGGTTATATTATCACTCCCCAGGAGCTTATCTCCATCCTCATCTACAGGTTTCTTCCCTGTTACTTTCCCTGTACAGGGAGCCCTTTAGGCTGTCCTTGTCTGCCTCAGTGCTGTGTCTGCCTTGCAGAGGCTCTGCTGTAGAGTGATGTCCTTTGGAAGGAGGGCAATAGCCTCCAACAGATATGCAATAACAAGTGATGTGCAGTGATAATTATCACAGCTGGGTTTTTTTGACCATATGTCTATATCCACTCATTTGAATTTGCCTCATTTAAAATTATTTCTGTGCCTTACTGATTTTCACTTACTGAAGAGCTCCCCAGGCTTGGGTGTCAGGACAACCTGTGAATGTTAATGAAATATTCATTTGTCATTTCATTGATTCATGTTGCCCTTAAAAAACTCAGGGCAGGAGTATTCTGTGGCTCTAAGATGGAAAGAAATGTTCTTCAGTGTTTATGTGATAGAGCTGTGGATTTCATATGCTCTACTGACAGGGAAAGCTGATGAGGTTCCTTATGCCAGCACCTGCAGTGGATATGTTAGTCTGCAGTGATCTGCTGAGGAAGGAAGGGAATTACAGATGCTTACATAAAACTTCTGCCTGTTAACAATGCATTTGTTTCTGTATAATGCCAAAAAATTTTTTTTTTCTATCCTGTTTTCTCATTTCTAACATTATGGAAGCTGGGTTTTTTTTCTTTTTTTTTCTTTCTTTCTTTCTTTCTTTGCCTGGAGGCAGGATGTACTGTTATTCAGTCGCTATTGGCTCAGTTCCTTACTGCTTCACTCAATGCCTACTTCACTATGTAGGTCACTCCAAAAGTAATGCCTTCTATTAATTTCCACAAAAAGTGCAACAGATACAAAGAGCACAATAACACCCGTTGATAGAGCAAATTCTCAGCTACAAAGATTGTTGTTCAACATAGTCACCACCATTAACTGGTGGTTTTTGTTAGTGATAAACAAGAGCCTCCATGCTGTGCTCATAAAAATCTGCAGCAGTGGAGATGACCCACTGTTTCCATGGCCAACTGCTGTTCTGATGGCATTGTTGCTGAAATGCACCGCCCTCCACCTCACTGTGCTCACATCCACTGTTTGGTCTCCAGAAACACTCAGCAAGCATCAGTGAATGTCAGTGGATGTCATTTTTTCTGCATGGAGGAATTCAGTGCCACGCCTTTGCTTCATATGTGCTTCCATGTCAGACACTATTTTGTCAGACTGCCCCTCTTCTGCCATCTGTCACAGAGCAACAACATGTAATGGAGTAGGATGGGAAGGTTCAACCTCTACAGCCATACCACTGACATCCACCTCTGATGTCATGGACTGACAAAACAAAATAGGAGACATTACTTTCAGAGCATCCATCCTGGTTTGAGGGATGTAAGTTTAACAGCTTGCTTGTTGGAAGAACAGTAAAAATGTCAGCACTTCCATCAAATGCGGTAACATAAGCACAAGACAGTAAGCTAGGAAACCTCACTGAATGAGATGAAGTATTTTGTGTGCTGAAGAGATTCCAACTGAATTGTTGTAAGCACTCACATTTAATTCTTTACTTTTATCTACTGTTAAGCAAGATATGCCATGAGGAATTTGAAGGTTACACAACTTGCTACTTAGGGCATTCCAGACTTCTGTAATTTCTTTGGTAATCATTCAAAGAACTGCTTACACATATGTCCAGCTTGCAAAACTGCTATATATTCCATCTGAAAAGTGGATTCTACTGAAAATTGTGGAAATCCAGCAATTGTGTGACTTCAGTTCTTTCTCACAGTTGTGGAATAACATGATATGCCAAGAAATGTGCATCTTCTGCCTCAATTCTAGGCACAAATATTTATGAAAACAGTCTGAAAAGACAGCGTGAAAACTGTCCTTACAACGAAGAAAGAAAAAAGAAAAGAAAAGAAATCTTTATGCTGTTTATTTACCTGTAATGGTGATTAGAGAGGTTGGATTTCTAGGCGTCTGGGTTTTCTGGGCACTTAAGAAGCTTAGGTAATTGTTTGGATCTTTCTTATGAAACGTGTATTTTATTGGTTGTTAATAATCTGAATGTGCTCTAAGATCCTTACTTGTGGTCTTGCTAATTCACTGCAGTGCAGTAAATGTTTCTGTTTTATACACACATTTGTGACATTAACTGTAAGTATTTTGTTGTTCTTGTAGGAAACTGTCCTTGTAAAGTGTAGCCGTCCTGGTCATGCACCGATAAACAAGACTTTTCAGTTTGAAAGGTGAGTAGACCCATGTAGCTGGAACATTTATGTAGTGAAGAACTATTTTTGTAGTCACTAGTTGAAAGGAAATTAAAAAATAATAATTATATATATATATATATAGAGAGAGAGAGAGAGAGAGAGAGAAAGAGAGAGAGTAGTGGCATGTGAAAAAGATGTGAAAAAGTGCTCCTCTGAGAGAAAATCTGTTATGTGAGCACTTTCCTTGTAAGATGGCCGAGAACCCACATAAACAAACATGAGAGATTTTGTATGCAGGAGTAGGAAAGAAGGGTTTTAGTTGGTCTTTGTGTCTTATTAGACTTACTAAACTTGATTGAAAGTCAAATGCATCCAACATGTATTATATGGTCTAAATTAATGCTCTGAGCCAGTTTCATCTCAAGCTGCTGTAGGCTGGCCTAACATTTCCAGTAACTTGCTTTCTTTGAGGTGTCCTTCTAAGAAGCTGCCTTTTTTCTGCTCATGAAGCCTGAGGACTGCTGTTGTGTAGACTACCAAATGACTGAAAATTCTTGAGATAATGCAAATCTTGGGGAAGCTTTACTCACCTCAAAGGTTACAGGACTCCCTTGCTACAAGGCACATGCGGCCTCTCACATGTTTGCAAAGTAATTCCTTTCACCCTCTCACTATGCCTAATACAGACATACCAGTTGAAGTAAATCCAGAATAATGCTGGAATTCAGTTCCACAGAGCAGCGCAGTTAATGGTATTGACACTGGACTCCAGAGCTGCTGGAGTACCACTCTGTACATGTGGTGCAGATCCTGATCATCAGGAAACGGGTTAAAAAAAAATGTAAATCCCCTAAAGAATGCTGTTCTTGGGGAATGTTTTTTCAGTGTCCCAGCACAGCTCTTTTTTATAAACAGAAGAGCATATGGTTCTTATGAACTCAAAAATGTTTATTTTTTTAGCAACATTTTATGGAACTAATAAATGTCAAAATATTTGATTTCAGCTCAGGAAGAAAATTCCAGCTTTCAGCATGTTATGCTTTTATAATTTTATTGGTGAATCAGTTAGCAAAATAAAAAGAAGCCTGGAATTTTCAAGGTGAAATTAACATTAATCACTACACAGGGGCAAATCTGTCATCATTCAGATAAAAATAAATGGGCTTATGAAAACAGATTCTCTGGATTTGGTGCATCTTTCATGGTCTCAGATAGCTAATTGTCTTCCATGCCTTTAGCCACTGTGATTACAGTGTAGCATAAACCAGTTGAAGCCAAACTGAAAATACTCCATTTCAGCATTGGTAGAATTTGAAGCACAGGAGCTAAGGAGAGGCAGTAAAAAAACCTTTAGGAAGTTGAGTAAATATTTGGAGTAGTTATTGTAACATTGAACCTCGTGCCTTTCCTCTGAACTGCTACAAGTACCTGAACCTGACATAGTGAGCTACAGCTATGTTGATTTGTGGTGAAAGCATAGCCCACTAAAACTGGCTGAGTTTAGCTCTAGCTGTGGCTGGTGACAATGTTTGCAAAGAGCAAAAGCCCTCAGTAGCAACTGAAGACAAATTTTTAATGTTCTTATCTCATAAATACCTTTTAAGTTTGGTGGCTTGGTTTGTTGTTGTTTTTTGTTTTTGTTTTTTAATGCAGTAGCTCTGAGGGAGATGTTTTGCCGTGTTAAGAAAAGGTATCATTTCAACACAAATTGAATTATAGCCTGAGTTGCTTAAAATATAGGATTTGGTACTAATGAATATTTCATTGATTGCAGATGATAAATGAAGCAGAGGAAAGTGTCTGGAAGCACTTTTGCTCTTGTACTGACCTTGAGGATGTTATGTGCAAAGATTACAGAAGCATGTTCTTGTATGCATGCAAAGCAAGGATGGAGTATTGCTATTCGGTGTCTGTGTCCTCCCAATAAGAACTGTGCCACATCTCTGCGTATTTGTTGGTTTCTCAGTTTAGCATGACAGCATGTCAGTGGAATGGCAAGACAAGCAGTATTTGTTCATCAAGCCAGAAAAGTGCTCATATCCTGATTAAAGAGAGTACATTTTCTACAGCTTACAATTAGACTGTGGAACACACTGCCACAGGATGTTACGCCAGGCCAAGAATTCAGAAACATGAAAAAGAAACTGAATGCTAATGCTAATCATATTTGTTTTTGAAGCAAAGATTCAACTCATGTTTCAGCTTTGAGACCAGTTTGCAGCTATTATTATTAGGCAGAGATGAATTGCTCTGTCTCCTGCCATAGTGTTTTTTTTGCTGCTTCTTCTTGCCATTGTCAGAAGCAAAATATTGAACTAAGTGCTTTATGTCTAATTCCGTATCTGTTCATCAGTGATCCCTCTGTATAGTCGTATTTATGGAGAACACAAATACAAAATCTATGTTTGCGCAGTCTACAGACTGTAGTGATCAGATTCTGGTCAACATACAAAGCACTTTGAAGAAATGCTAAAGAGCCAACCATATTCTCTATTCAGTTAAACTTCTAGCATAATGTATTAAAGCCAGGTGTACTAGTATACTATATACATAGGAAAGTAACTGTACTTTGTAATCGCTGCTGCTACCAAAATTCCTGTTAGTTATTTGGCTATAAAAAATAAAAAGCACGCACTACTGACTGGAAAACAGAGCTTAACAGAAAACAAGAAAAACATTGCAACAGAAAGATAGCAGAAAAGGAAGCTTTTTCCAAAGAAGAAGATTCATACCTCAAATTTCTAAGTGTTGACTATGATACTCATTTTGCAGATTTGGACCATCTTCTATAAGCCGTGTTTGTTGCTGACTGTATTCTTCTGGAGGATATTTTTTTGGTATGCTAGAGAAGCAGTGAATGAATTAGGATGCCTACATTTTATAATCATAATTTCTTCTCTGTAATGATTTCTTATTTTCAGCTATGGGCTTTTTATTGTATGAGGTTTATATTTGAGGAGGTTGGAGGAAAAATTTCTTTGAAGAGCCCTGTGTTGCCTTCTTTGTTTTTTGAACGTGAAAAAATGTTTGCAGTGGTTCTACACATAATTGTTTTGGCCCACAAATTATATTGGCATTGCTCTTTTTCTAATAACCTAATCCATTTAATTGTCTTTCATTCACTTTAAAACTTACTTTGAAATACACATCACGGCTTCAAAAAAGCAGGAGAGACACTTGAAGTTCTAATTTACAGTCCCCTGGACTGCAACACAAAAGAAAAACAACCAAAAAACTTATTTGGTGAATTCTGGCCCCTCTCCTGCTTCAAGATTCTCTTCTGTAATGTGCCAGAGGTACATCACATATTCCTACACAACCTGTGGGACATGTTGATGCATCACTTTTTTTCCCTCTAGCCAATTGAACAACATGGTGACTCCCAAGGAAGCTCAACTCTTCCTCATTACCTTTTAATTTCCTGGCGTAGGAAGTCAGGTTTAGAGCAGCAGTGAGTAGTTCTGGTCTGCCAGCTTCATATTGCCAAACTAAATATTTCCTTTTTTAAAACCCAATCTGTAAGTGCTATTGTCATAGAAGTGTCAGCAGGTCACAAGCTTTATATCATAGGCCAACATTTTCCGTTGTCTGTGCTCCTCATTGATGCCAACATACGTACCTACATCTTTTCTTCATTGCACTTTGCTCCTCAGGGTTTACAGTGCTACTGAGTCTCAAGACACAGTGTTTGCAGACGTGGCCCCTTTGCTAACATCTCTCCTGGACGGGTAAGTTAAAAGGTGGAAGTAAAAAAGCTAAACGGCAATTCTGTACTGAAATCCATCCCTTAAGAAGGATCTGCTCTACTTGCCACTTTCTAACTTGCACAATGAAAGGATCCTGTCCTAAATTTGGGAATTTTATATTCGTTTAGGAAATGTTCTGTTATTGAAAACAAAAAACTGTCTTGTTCTTCTAGAAGTAGCATTTAAACAGAAGCAGATTTTCAGAGGACAGAATGTGCATATTAGCCATGTTTCTGAGCAGCATTCCCATTGTAAATGTGAAACAGACTTACTTGGTTAGAACCTTGAATCTTTTTGCTGTTCCTGATTGTTTTGATCAGATCTCCAAAGTGGACTGAGGCAACTTTAAGCTTAAGTAGAAAGGAGCGCTCCAGTTCTTTTCTTTATTTTTCTTTTCTTTTTATTTTTTTATTGACTTGTTTATTTATTTATTTTTTTTATTTAATATAAATATCCAGGGAGAAAAGATCATTCCATGTTCAAAGTAGATAACGTACAACAAGCTTCAGAGTTTTCAGTTAGCAATACAGGGCCACCAAGGAATTAAGATAACATTTCCCCTTTCTTCATAGCATTGAAGATTCAACCTTATTTATTTTAAGGAAGGAATCCCTATCCTTAAGGAAGGATAAATTTCTCCTTCTTTAATTTCCATTAATAGCGATAACTTTCCTCCTAGGGATAACTTTCCCATTTTAAACAGCCCTACTCTTTTCAGGAGAGCAATATTGTGAAAGTATAGGTAATCTAATTTGACAAGAAGATCTCTTCTAAACAGTAATATAACTAATGAAGTGTGGAAAAAGAGAAATGTTGGGGGTACATAGGAGAATCATAAACAGAAAATGTCAAATTAGAAGCCTGAGGTTAGAAGTGGCTTCATGTTCTGTTTGAAATGGTTATGTTGGAAACAGAACATCAACAAAGTGAACTAGATAAACATACAACAACAGTCTTTTTTGCTGCTTGTCCTCTTGTTGAATCACCCAACAATTCATTCTCTCTTGTGTCTTCTTCAGATATAATACAGCTCTGGATAGTTTCAGTTCCTTTGGACTTAGCAAAATACCATTTTGACTTTGGCAGAGAGATTGTCACTGGCCTTGTTCATGATTTGTATTGTTAAGGTTACTAGCACCTGACTACTTAGCTTTTGATCAAATCACCTGTATCTTGTCAGAACTATTCTGAGTATCTAACAAAAAGCTGTGAAGGGGAATTTAAGTAACTGCACTATATGGAAGTTAAAAGACTTCTGAGAAGACTTCCATTCTCTTTTTCCTATGGACAAAAGCCACTTGCAGACTTCTGGCTCCCTTTTTGGTTTCAGAGAACTCTCTTTGATTTTGAAGAGGCACTGGAAGTCTCAGGGAGCTATGACTTGGCCAGGCAGTGTGCGCTAGGGAGCTGAACTATGAAAATCACTCATTCTTAGCCTAGCTGAAGACTATCAAAATTATTGGAAGCTTTTCCACTGTCATAAATGCAAGCAGAATTATGTCAAAAGTGAGTACTTAGGGATATCCCTTGTTTCAGATTTACAGTTCCAATTTGTAACACATTTTGCTCTTTATTTTCAGTTACAGTTCTCTCCTTTACTTTGTCATATCTATGTCTAGACTTCCAGTTTATACTCTTTGCACCCTAAGGATTAGGGGAAACTTTATCATAGGTTCACTGGCTGCAGCTTTGACTCCAAATTCCCAGAAGGGATATGAAGGAATTTGTTGCGTTGCCTACATTGCTTTCTAACAAAATAAAGCTTTGTTAGTAATCCTCTAAAAGAATTGCTTCTAGACATGTTTAATATGCAAAAACAAACAAACAAACAAAAATCCACAACCCAACAGACAAAAAAAAAAACCCTGCAAATATATTTATCTGCAGTGGTAATATAAGGATTTGATGACCAAAAACCATACATCTGAAACAATTAGATGAAGGGTATTCAGTGAAATTTGCTGGCATGTACTTGAAACAATATTTTTTGATATGAGGAAAAGCATCAGATAACCAAAAGCAGCTTTTCAGATCTGCCACAGAGGAGCTAGAGCTCAAGCAGTAAAATTTTGCTCTTTTCCAAGGAAGAAGCAAGCCTATTTTTGCAGCTCTGGTAGAGCAGAAAATCCAGCATACGGCAGAACACTTCCAGTGTATGGAGTCTTCTAAAGTTGTGTCTCTGAACAAATAAGCAAGATAAACAGATGTACGTTTTCACCTTCTATAGGTCCATAATGTACCAGTTCCTCTCACCACTACTCCAGAGTAGCCTCCACTGTCTAATCTTTTCCAGTGGCTGAGGGCTCTGACTGAGGACTTCATCTGAAAAGACTGTGAGAGCTGAAGAGTTTACTGCTCCCAGCTGTTAAGATGTTTGTGCTGCGGTTTGCAGCATAGCACTGTCAGACAAATCAAATGCAGCAATGGTTTACTTTAAAATGCTGTACTGTAAACAAGAGTGGTTCAGGAGCTGATTAACAAGCAGCTCAGCAGTGCATGAACTGGAAGTTGGACAGACAGGAGGTTTAACCTCATCAATCACTCCCAGCTAAGCAACCCTGCTTTTGTCAGTTACTTGCCCTTCAAATTTGCTTAAAAAATAAAACCTGTTTAGGAGATGTTATGAGCAGTACTTTAATTTGTCAGATTTTGAAAGCTCCAGAAAGAAAGCTGCAGGTGTTGTGTATATTTATCCTTTCAATTAGTGTTCCCAAGTTGTTAGAGTCTAAACGTAGCACCTTTCCCTGTTTTGATGGTAAGATAAATGAAGGCCCTTTTGAATTTCAGATACAATGTGTGTATTATGGCTTATGGACAGACGGGAAGTGGGAAAACATACACAATGTTGGGACCACAGTTAGAAGAGAACCTTCCTTTTGTCGATGAAGATGAATCAGAGCTTGGAATCATTCCTCGTGCTACCCAGGAACTGTTCAGGTAATATTAATCTGATAATATCAACCTAAGCAATGGATGCTTACAGACTTTCCACCTTAAACTTTACAGAAATGATGAAATGTTGGTAATGTATTTATTGTTACAGTTTTTAGTTTCACAATTATTGTTTATAGCATTTCTGGCTGCCATTTTGTATTTCAGATCTGATTTCTGACCTCCAGCTTAGTCTGTTTTTCTAAGGAAATAAGACTATACAGTTTCACTGTGTACGTATGTCTGGCTTTCAGATTCCTATAATTTTTCAATATATTTCAATCATAGTAGTGTAAACTGAAAAGAAATTAAAAGTCCTTACCAGTTTTGTGAAATGAAACAAAACAGAACAGTTGAAATAGGTGAAAAGGATCCAGATGAGAGCTCAGTCCCAAACAATAATTACATTTTAAACCATGATCTGTTTTCACTTTGAGAATGCTTCTCACCTAGTTTTTTTAGTTGAACCTCATGTGTGATTTGAACTGATGTTGTAATAGAAGAGCCCTTAGTTTTTTTTTTTTCAGCTAAGCTGATTTCTTTTGGAAAAAGGTGTAAGCTAAATTGAAACAGCCAATTCTGTACCAGAATAACAGTGTCTAGCTGGTAGTATGGAATCTCTTATCTGTTAATTGCTTGCACTGTGGCAGTTATCATATCTTGAGCTCTGAATGCAGTCACCTTCAGCAGAGAAATAGCATGAAAAAACCTTGAGGAGGGAGTGGGATTAGAGGAGAAAAAAAATTGATGCTGGCAATGCTGTTTGGAAAATGAATGTTTTGATTCTTCAGCTTAACATTAGCATCTGGGTGAGGCAAAGTTCTGATTGTTGATATTTAATAAGCAGTTTTATCAGAATGTTGATTAGATTACAATTAAAGAATAATTCTATTTTTACAGATTGTTCACTTGAGGTTTGATTTCAGCCTTTTCTGGTTTCATTCATTTGCTTTATTCTACTTTTGTTCTCCAGACTTATTTCAGAAAAGCCACCAGGAAGTTACTGGGTTGAGGTTTCTGTTGTAGAAGTATATAATAATGAAGTTTTTGATCTTCTGGCCAAAGACAGTTGTGGAAAAGTTTTTGGCATCAAGCGTGACGTTGTCACAACCAGAGAAGGAAAGAGTGACGTTCCATTGCTTACATATGAGTGAGTAGACAATTTCATCCTTATCATCCAGTCATGACTGAATATTAACGTGATGCCTCACTGTCCATAATTCCACCATAGATGTCAGAAATTCCTTCTAAACTACGAGTCCTTAGCATCTGCAAAAGAAAATACTGGATGGTTCCCTCTGCTTCCATTACCTCAGTCAATTAGACTTCAAATGTAAAAATACTTTCAGCATTAACAGTACAATTATTTTTGGTTAAACTTATGCATTGGCAACTTTGATTCTTATTTACTCATGGGGATGGCAAAGGGAGACCTAAAGAAATTAAGGCTAAAGCTGTACTTTAATTTTTTCTTGTATGTATGTCCTGAGTATTACAAAAGTTTGTTCCAGTGTACATGGGAATAATTTTTTACATGCATGTAGTGTTGTAGAAAATTCTTCTTAAACATAAAAACCCGTTAGCTAATCAGATGGCAAAAATATTGTGCTTATCTCAATTGGTGCATTAACAGGAGCGAGTCTGTTTCAGATATTTTAGTAATAGATGTCTTCTTTATGCTGGTATTAAGTCAACATTAATAAGAATAAAAGTTGACAAGCAGCACTTGTGACACTTGAGGGGAGAGGCTGCCCAGTGGAATTAAGCTATTGGTCATCTCTCTGTGAGTACCTAAAATGTGAACAGATCCCTAAAGTGCACATTTCTGGTTGTGCACAACAGGGAGACATAGAAACGTAGAAAAAATATTCTATTATTTGGATAAATAAATAAATTTGTGAAAAGAAAAAACTCACCCTAATGACGTGTTAAGCGCAGTATGAGAGTGCTTTATGTTTCTGGAGGAAGAATGATGTTTTTCTTCACTTCTCTATCGCGATGCTTGTCACAATCTAAACTATACTTTTCTAGGAGGAATTGAAAGTCAGTTATGAAAAGCATTTTCCTTGTCTCTGTGTTAAAACAAAATGCATCTTCAGTAGGAAGGCAGTACTTTTATCTTGTGGGACACAATCATGTAAGCAGTGATTGTTCACGTGAGTTCACGCTGTCCTCTAAAAGCCTTGATAAAAATACAGCAACATTCTGGTGGGTTACGCGGATTCTGTTCTACCTAGTGACATGCACTACATTTTCTAGCCATTGAGCTGCTCATAGAAAATGGAATGCCAGAGGAGTCATAAAGTGCTTTTCTTCATCCTGGGAACTATATACATCTCCTTTCTTTCTATGAAATAATCATCACTGTAATACTGTTGGAGAGTTTAACGTTTTTCTCTGGGGTATGTCTGCTCTTCTTGAGGTTAAAGATGATTTCCAGACAAATTCTGCACCCTTGATTGCACTCTGTACACTTCATAAGAGTATGGTATGAATTAAAAATTGATGGAGCTTGAAGTGATGAATCCTCTTGCCATCTCTGTCTGTATTATGCTGTGTGGTGGGTTTTTCTTGGTTTGTGTTTTTGAATTTCCCCAGCTGTGGCTCTCCTCCAACTCTTAGCATCTGGTTAAGTCTCTGTCAGTAAAAAGAAAAACTCCTTCAGAAGTGAGTGGTATGGAGCCTAACCCATTTGTGCTGAATCTGTTTCGAAGAGGCTGATCTCTTACTTTTGTCTAGAGAACGAAGGAACAGTGTGACTCAGAAAAAAAAAACAAGTTAACATAGTGTGGGTATGGTACAAATTAACTTTTTAATAATTCTTAATTATTGTATTTCAGTAATTAAGATGAAGTTCTGGATTCATTCCTGAAGAAAGCCTATGCGCTTTCCATATGGAGATTTTTATAGTGTGCAAGTGACCCTTCTCTTTTCCTGGGCTTTGGGGAAGGGAGAGGTGAGGGGTAGCTGGACTTGTGCCACAGAGAAAGAAACTGCAATCTGCAGTAAGATTTCATTTCTATTTCTAGTTCATAAAATTGATGCAGTATTTATTTCTCTCAATTTTAATTTATGGTAACAGAACCTGGTGCCTGGAGCTAACCACCTCTTAAAAACATAATCAATCAATAAATACTCTGTTAGAAAGCAAGTATAAATTAGAATATGGGCTTGCATCTCAATTACAATGCAAACAGCAAAGAAGTCCAATTCATAAACAAGCTATATTAATAATTACACAGAAAGGTTAATAAGAAAGAGCAAATCCAAACAAAGTAAGGGAACCACTGAATGAAGCCACCCAGCTGCCTGAAATCTAAAATAAACAGCTGATGCTTTGAATAAAAACACATCCTCATTTATGATATTTCATCTAGAATATGGTAGCCTGCTGGATCTCATTGACTTCCCCATATGTCCATTAAAAAACAGTAGTCTCTTTCCTGCTAACATGTAAATCCCCCTGAATCACAAAAACCTCAGTCTCTTTCTTCTTTTATGACTTAGTTGACTTTGGAGAACGCTCAGCATCAAATTTTTAACCTAACCACACCAGGGCTTCTCCTTGTAGAACGTGGTTCCAGAACACATGGTTCACACAGCCCAGTAAGGCAGTAGAGGCTATTACCATCAGTCCTGCTGAGGAGCTACCACCATGGCAAGCGTGCAGCACTGTGCTGGGGATGTTCTTTACCTCCAAAGTCAACTGCAGCTGCCTAGTAGGTGACCAGTGCTAACTGCATGCCCTGAGGCTTATCTTCTGTAAACTCCAGTTAAAGCACAGCAGTCCACAGCCTGAAATCTGTTGTAATCATTTAGCTCCCACAGCCATGTTTTAGAGTGTAACTGAGCTACACAGGAAACTGCTTTTAAGTGGCTGCTTCTTCTTTTAAGCGTGTATCGGTATGAAGCCAAGTGTTTTTCTCTTCTTCAGATGCCTTTGGTATAGCTTTTTCCTTTCTCTGTGCTCTTCAAGTATTGCTCTTCGTAGCATGAATTATATTTGTGTCTAGTATGTTTTTTGCTGAAATCAGACAAATCTAAGGCAAGATGGCCTTGTCTTTTATCATATGCTTGCTTTTCTGACTGCAGTGATATGGAACCAAGGCTGTAGTGGGCAGTCTGTCAGGAAGGGATTTAGGGATTCTGCTGTATTACAAGGCATTCAGTAACCAGGCTGTTATATACAGCCATAATAATTTATATCCCCCTTGAGAAACTAATGGTTAGGTGACGAAACTTGTGTGATTATTAAAGAAGGCAGTGACACGAAAGGAGAATAAAGGCAAATCTTGCATCATTTGTTTTTAACATTGCAAACCTAGGAACAATCATAGCGTTTTACTTAACCAGTTGATTTCTGTTTCAGATTTTCTTCCCTCCAATAGGCTATATAAGCAGTGTGTCTTTCAACTGGAAAAGAAAACTGATAACATAAGATAAAATTGTCTATAGAAACTTACACTTGACTGTTCTGACAGTGCTGAGTTGAGTTCTACTGTTTGACAAATAGCAACTCCAACATTTTCTCAAGGATTCTGGATTTAATTCCAAGCATGAGCTGCAGTTTCCAAAGGTTCAGAATTATTTTTTTTCCACTTAATTCTGTGCCTCCAAAAAAAAAGCAGAAGCTACCTTAACATCAACTGGACAGTTTCACATCTGTAACACCAGAGATGCCAGGAATGTGTAAATCTGTCTTTCCATTTCCCCCACCCCCCCAGAATGTGAAGAAGTAGAAGTTTCAAGTTTCAGTCACCCCTAGAGCTGAGATACTGTATTTAAAGACCTACAAGGTTGGCGGGATGCTTCCTTCTTCCTCAGCACTTCCACTGCTACATAACTCCTTATGAAAAAAGCCTATACAACAGCTGTTTGCACAGCTCAAAACTGAGATTAGCTTTCAGAGGTAGAGTTAAGAATAGTACAGGGAGTTAGAAGACCAAGGAAGTGTAAAAGCTGAAATTCACACCTGAGCTGCCTGCTTTCTCATGTAACTTTTACTGTGAATCAGTTAAACATTCTGCTTGTTTGTTTACTTCCTAGGACTGTTGCAAATGCATCTGAATTTTTGCACCTAGTTATCAAAGGCCTACAGCTAAGAGTCAGGCATCCAACACTGGTGCATGCTCATTCTTCTCGTTCCCATCTGGTGGTTACTTTGACCATAACCACAATTGTCTCTGGAGATAATTTTGGTAAGTATTACTAAAATACACCAGTTGTTTCTGAAAAACAGTATACGGACTGTGAGGCTTTCATATTGCTCTTTCTTCCTTTGCTCAGTGCTTAATACATTCCCTCAGTTATTTTTCTTTACCTTCTAAATGCTGTCTTAAAAAACTGACTGGTTTGATTTCTCACTGCTAAGGGTTTTCTTACAGGCTTTCATAGAAAGCTCTCACTTCACATCTCTTGACTTACAGAGTCTTTGACATTTTATAGCGTGAAATGGCTAATGAAGTAAATTTTATCAGAAAGATAAATACTAAATAGAGTAGTTAAATCTGTTTGTATGATGTATCATTTAATTATTCATGATAAGTTTGAGGTAAAGCTAACCATGTCTTTTAGGGGTCAGCATAAGCTGTTAGTGGTAGAATTATTATTATTATTATTTTTACCTGCTGCCTTACAAAAAAGTCCCTTCCATTCAGAATGCCTTGAACTGCTAACAATAGGCCACTGTAGGAATAGACAGCATAGGCATCTTAATATGGCTAATCCTGTACTTCTACTTTTCATTACCACACCAAGACAGACCAGTTTATTGCTATAGGAGTTACTTTGGCTTTTGAGGGTTAACTTTGTTTTCTTTTGCTCATGTTGTAATTAGACTCTGTTTCCAGTGCTGTGGTCTGTCTCCTTCATACTCTGAAACAACAGTACGGTTCAAAAAAGTGGAAAATATTTAACATTTTTTCCCCTAGATTGCTATCGGAAATTAAACCAACAGTATTAGCAAAACAGAATAAACAGTACCCTCATTTACCTGCTCCTCTTGCCAAAAGACACAGTTGCTTCACATGTTGCAGTTTTAACATTCCAGATGTTAGTTCTAGCCAGTTCCAGATTCTTGTCAATCAGGCAGATGTTGCTTCTCAAAGCACAGTGTTTGCACTGTAGCACAACAGCCATCTTGTCCAGTCCAGGTTTCCTTCTGCCATTTCTACATTCAACACTATGACACCACATTATCCGTCAACAGAAGTCTACAGATATGTATAATTTATGGTGAATGCAGAGGAAGGTGAGAAATAGAGGTAAAAAAGCAGCACTGCAAATGGAATCTCGCTTGTAGTAGTGTGTAATATTTACAGAGAGCAATTCTGGGTCTAGGTCTAACTGGCAGATATCTCATAAGCGGAGATCTACAATCACTAAATATAATGTTTTAAAGCCTGTGACTAGTTGTGCACTGAAAACTACAGTTGACAAATAGTTCTGCTGCAAATCTCCCAACACTATATTTCTGAAATGTCTATTGTTTGAGGAGAGCAGTTACTTTGCTTCTTCATCTCAGACTTAGGAGGATAAAGAACATCTATTTCTTTAATTACACTGTCTGTCCTAAAGCCATTTAGCTAGCTTTTTAGTGTATTAATAGCCTAGCTGGAAAGGCATGGACTCTGCAACCCAGTTCAGTCTGCTCTTTACTGAAGTTTTGCAGCTGTAATCTTCGTATTATTGCAATTAGACTCTTAAGTCCTCTGAATAGATTCTCCTGTCTCTGTTACTTCTAACAGAGTGCGTGCCAGAAGGCCCTAAGCCCTGTCTTTATATCATGTTAAGGACAGAACCAAAGAGGCAGGATGAACCTTTTCCCTTTTTCTTCTTTTACTTCAGAATACCATCAGAGAATATATCAAATGCTTAAAAACAAGTCTTCAGAGCTGACTGCTCCCAAACATCTTTGTTTGCAGTCAATATAAAACATGAAAAAGTACCTCTTAATGTCCTTAGTGTATTCCTGTGTCTCGTCTCCCACACTGAAGTATGAGTGATGGGGATGTTACATACAGTGCAATCTATAACAAGCCTTATTACCAAAAAGCATGATGGTTTTGATAAGGAAAGCCTTAACCAAGACTGAAAAAGTCACACAGCAAGCCCATGCCATTGATTCTGGCTCACATAACATTTCAGTTAGAACAGTCTGAACTAGCAGAAATTGTACTCCCCACTGATAACAAACTTCCAGTGCCAGTGAGAAGCTGGAGTTTTAGTGGGGTTTTTGTTGTTTTTTTTTGTTTTAGTTTTTTAGGTGGTTTGTTGTTTTTTTTTTTTGTCCTCCAATTAAACAGGTACTTCATGGGAAGATGAACAAATCAATCAAAGAATGAATAAAGAGGTTTCCTACGCCTTGCCACATAAAAGAGACAGTAAATCTACCTCTTCTTCCAGAGCCTCTTCCCCAGCACAACTCGAAGCAGCTGAGAAACTGAAGCAAGTCAAAACTAGGCTGCAGCTGGTAGATCTGGCTGGCAGTGAATGCGTAGGTAAGCAAACACGTCTGTTTACGATAAAGCTGAAATGGTGGGTATGGATCCTCCCAGATGTGAATTCAAACATTTTTCTTTAGCACTTTAGGAATGTGGGGATACATGCTGCCCTGCTTTCACACAACAGATTCTGGCATAAAAGAAACATTGAGGCCTGATTGTTCCAGTTTGAGGCTGGAATGGTTTAAACTGAAAAATCCAACCGTATGCCTGAAAGAAACCCGGGGCATTTACCCCATCATCAGTGTATTATTGGTTCAGACTGGTTTTATTAGGCCCACTTTTCTATACTGAAAATTACCAGGCCTTTGAACAGAAATGTTTAAAGTGCATAAATTATTTAAATATTACATATCCGTAATAAGGGATATAACTATTTTTCTGACTTACTGTGGAGAAAGTCTTGAAGGAAGTTAGTATTGAAAAGAAAATATTGTTTTTGTTGTTTCTTCAAAACGTTTTCTTCCTCCTCCCCTCCTCTACACACACAATAATTTCAGAAACTTGATTATTTCCTAAAGGGCAAGATTGCTTACCAAGAAAAGCCATGCAGCCAAATGTACCATTCCAGAAATAATGTTTTGATAACTGAACCAGTATTATGAAAGAGTCCTTTACATTACTGCCAAGAATTCTTGCTGTTCTTCACTGTTAAACTTTTGTTCTACAGAAAAGCTTAATATAATACAATATTTTTTTCATCTGCTCTGAGCACTGGAAATTGTTTGGTAAACATGTAATTGAGCAACACTGTGTGGGTTTGCTCTCTCAGTTCAACCAGGACAAACATTTACTTGATTTAGGCTCACTTACACATCAGTATTAGATGTGGCCCCGCACATGTGGTAGACTAACTTCTGCCATTTGGCTGCATTGCTGGAGATTTGAAAATGCCAGACTTACCCTGATGAAAGAGAGGGACAGCTACCAATGCATAATTGTTTCAAAATGTAGACAAATAAATGAGCAGAATTACAGCAAACATCACACACACTGAAGATGTACATCAGCACCTGGTCTTGCTAGCTCCACAGCCATCCTGGGTCATTTACCTGAGTTACAAGACAAGTGATCCATTTTTAAGCAAACTCAGGTTCAATTTGAGAACAGATATATACCTTATGGATGTTCAGCTGACCAAATACAAATCTTAGTAGTTTAAACTCTAGCCTCTTGGCAGTTTCCTGTTTCAGAGTGATATCTACTGAGTTAAGAGTCTCTCTTTAACTTAGGAATTGCTGTGGAAATAGACCCAGTTAAAGCAGGTCTGAAACATTCTTTCTCTCATTGTCTACCTGTGGCAGACAAAGCTGTTTCGCTCTGTTGAGGTTGCAGCACTTTCTAAAATTAATGCAACTTGGTGTGTAGACAACACCCTTGCTTGAGGTCCATATGGTTAGTTACATACCAGTATGGTATAAGAGCATCAACCTGCTACAACAAATCATACCATAAAGAACAGCATCTTACAGACCTACGTAACCCCTTGAGCTTAAGGCTGCTACTCAACTTTGTTTCTGGAACTTATGCTATCTGTGTCACTCTTGTTCTTCACAAGCAATGCAAACTGGGCAGCTGTTACAAAAATGGTGGAACACAAAAGTCTTCTCTTCCAAGACACCGTGGACTGGTGTTTTCAAAGCTGGTGTTGTCTCATCTGATCTTTTGTTCTTCCTACTTCCTCAGTTCCCTATTCATGATACTTGTGGAGCCAAGGTGCATTGTACAACTGAAGAGACCAACTTTAACAGGAGATGCTATGAAGGTTCAGGCATTACACCTTCTTTGACCATTCTTCAAAAGAATACAAATACTGAGCAATGTGTTGGTAGTCTAGGGTAAACAACCACTGCATCTTGCTTTTGGCATAGGTGAACTAAAAGGCAGAATTTGCATTTTGAAAGCATTGTGTCAGAAGCAGGTGTTACAACAGCAGAATTTCTCATGTGTTACATTTGAAGCACGTTTACTTACTTTTACCATTGCCTTTTCTGCACTGTATTAGGTATGTCTGGCGTGACAGGTGCAGCACTGAGAGAAACATCCTTTATCAACCGCAGCTTGTCTGCCCTAGCAGATGTCCTTGGAGCAATAGCAGAACAGCGATCTCACGTACCGTATCGAAACAGCAAACTTACGCATCTCCTCCAGGATTCTGTAGGTGAGGAACTATTCTGACTTTTGTTTAATAATGGAGATTTCATCTCCCAGTATATTCCCTTTCATTGTTGTGCAGAACTGGAGGATGATCCCATGTTGACACTCCTCCTATCTGGACCCCTGTTCACAAGCTCTGGCTTCAGAACACTGTGAGTGCACTGCTGCTTTCCAAGGTTAAGTAGTATATTTGGAATAATCACATCGCTAATAGGATAGCAAAGGGTAATGATTGCATCTCACTGGCATTTCCTGCCACATACACTCTCAAGATAAGTAATCTTGTACAGCGTTATCATGTCATACACATTCTGCACTGTCGCAGAAAGACAAAAGAGGAAGACTCCAGAACATATGCCTGGTGCTATACTTAAACTTCTTTTGTATTTAAGTCACCTATTCTTTTCTAGCTTCTCATCTGCACAGAAATAGTTTTAGGGCAAATGTAATTCCTGCGGGTACAGTCAGAATAGTAGCAATCCACGCAGTAGTCCATTTTTCTTCAGCCAGAAAGCATCAGCCCTTATGCTTTCAGAGACTGAAGTAATAGTTTTTTGGAGCTGCTGAAAGACTATTCACTTTTGCTTGAACCTCTGTTTTTCTCTTACTGCTGTGGTCTATGCTGTGAAAAGGGAAAGCCAAAGAAACAAGTCTAGGAGCTAAGCTGTATGGGCACTGAGCCTGATTTTAACTGTCTTGCATATGACCTGGTGACACTATTTAAATGAAGTGCTGAAAGTGGCGCTTTCTTTATTTGTTTACTCAGTCTCTGAACTTTTAAAAAATGTGTTTTGCATTACTGTCATGAATGAGGCAAGCGAATGTCACGCAAAGGAGACCATGAATTTTCTAGAACTCAACAAATCTTAATGAAGTGTCCAGATCCATAACTACATTCAGGCTAACTGGTGCTGTTACAAGGGAGAAGAAATCTACATTACAAATTAGGAAATGTTTATCCTACTGGAACAAACATCATATCGTTAGATACAGGCTTCCTTTTAAGGACTTGCCTGTTTCCAACAGCTCTCTTTGTGTCTTCTGCCTTGTGCAAGTGCAGTATATGCCAGTTGCTATGTAGATTAGTACATACCAGTGCTTAATTTACTGAAAATAATGAAATAAATAACCATATTCTGTCTTTTTCCTGCTTCTAGGAGGTGATGCTAAACTTCTGGTAATGCTGTGCATCTCTCCCAGTCAGAAGTACTTAACGGAATCAATGCAGTCTTTGGGATTTGGAACTCGTGCTCGGCAAGTTCAGAGAGGACAAATCAAGAAAAGAAATCTCCCTGTGCTGAGTAAAACAAAATAAAACTTTAGACTCCTGTGGATTAAAGTATTATTAATGAGTTCCTCAGACTGAAATGTATATTGTTATCCTAAAGCCATTCTTTTAGATATCAACTGCCAGATAAAATAAGCAATCCTCAACATAGCATTAGTAAGCCATAAACCTGCTGATAACATTCTTGCTCCAAAGATAATAATAAGTATTGACAACAGCTACCAACTGCGGTGGAATCACATAGAAATAAATCAGGCTTTTTAAGAAAAGCTACTTCAGGGCATAGTTTTGGTGATGCATTTCCTTTAGACAAGTAGAACTAAGTCAACAGACTCCACCATTTAAGAGGGCTCATTTCTGAAAGGCCAAAACTGCCCTCTGCTTTCTCACTAGAAGACAGGAATCTGAATAGCATTCCAGTGCTTCAAAGCAGCAAATGAAATACTTCCTCACAGCTTAGATTAAAATGAGACACATCATCAGGGCTTGATATAACGTCTAACTTGGATGGGGCGTACCTGTCATCGTGTGGGAACGTAAAGGAATCCATCAGCTATATTGAACACAGTGCTGCTGTCAGATTTTAGGTAATGTAATAATGGCACTAGTGAGATGGAGAAAAAGGATTAAGGCTCCAGCTGGTATCCCTCTGGAATGTAGCTTAGGAAGCAAGTGAGGGTCTTTGAAAACACACTTATGTTAAATGGTTGGAGAAAATATCAGCTCTGTTGAGTTCACTGATGGGTACAAAATAAAAGGAAAATAATATTAAAAAGCCCCCACAACTCTGACTGCTGAAGGACCCTGAACTACATATCTTAGTGGCTCATAAGAATTAACTTGTACAACCATTTTAGTAGCACCCTTGCTTGTTGTTTCATTTTCATTTCTGAAGTTAACCACATCACAACATTGAAGTTGTTTGCACATTATAAATGCCTCCCATCCATCAAATGAATAAAACACTAAGAACTCAGTGTACGACAACTGTCATCCTCAAGAGGCTTTTATATTCATTCACCAATACTGAAAAACAGCAGGGTTTATGAATGAGTTTACACTGACAGAAGTTTCAAGGAAATTTAAGCAAGATGAGAAGTGGTTCTGAGATGAAAGCTGGGTTCACCATAACATCTGATGTGTTTTACAAACTGCTTTGTTGCTCAATAGAGGTCTCAGGATTCACTCTGAATTTTTACCTCCAGCAAGAATTCTGCCTCTAGACTGAGAGAGGTCAGTGGTAGGTCACCACCAGAAGGCTTGAATTGCAGTGGCCTGCCCAAAAGGCTGAAGTTTATAGTACTCCTAGTCACTTAAACTTCATAAGCACAAATATTTACCCAGAGATTATATAGCATACTATTATCGGAATTTCACCCTTGAATATATAACAGCTGCTGCTATGTTGCATGCAGTATTCTAATGCTCACAGCATTGACACTTGGAGAGCTGTAATGTTTTCCTAAAAAAAAAAGTATATCGTGATGGCAAACATCTCAGCTTTACCCAATTCCAGCAGTACAGTTGGACACAGGACCACATAAAGTTGAATAGTCAATAAAGGAATCCCAGATAAGAAAGTGTCAGACTAAGGAATGTTGGCCTGTTAAATGAAATTTGGGAGCAGACAGCATCAAGCTTCCCTTAGTCTCATGACAACAACTACTAAATCAGGATTAGAGCTCTGTAAGAAGTTAAGTGATGAGAGGAGGTTAGCTGAATCCATCAGCACCCTGAAGTTCCACAAATATTTTTGAGGATTTGGCACTAAAAGTTACTTGCAATGAACTGTGCTTTGTTTTCTGGAGCTGCTCTTCAAAACTTGGCATTTATTTACCATCTTGGTGATGGGGAAAGAAGGAAAAAAACAACAGAACCAACAATCCTTATTGTTAAAGCTGAGAACTAAAACCTTCAAATATCAGCAAATAACAAAAGTTTAAGTTTCTACACTAACACAAGCTCTGCCAAGCTGTGCATAGGCAGCAATTCCTATTCCTGTTCTTGTCAGTGTAGGGACACTACACAATGAAGCGTACAGGATATACAGGGCAGTGCTGTTAATATTTTGATATAACAACTTGAAGTTGGGGAATTTTATAGGTTACAAAGAGTTGATCTCTCAATCCCAGTATCAGCTTCAAGGCACTGAAGGAAAGAAGGGTGGAAGGTGCAAGGCTTCACCCCAGCACCTAGAGTTTTGTTCTCTCACACCTCAGGCTGTCGCCTTGTTCACTGCAGCACACAGCGAGCTAAGGCACTGCACAGCCCACCTATCTGTCAAACTGGGCTTCAGATGCTCCTTTAGAATTTCTTCTGCCAGACCAAGCTCCAAGTCTAATATCAACAAGTGTTTGTCTAGGTAGAGCATACAGGTACGCATACACACAGACCTATGCAGAGTCAGCAGAAGTCTAGGCATAGAATCAGACAAAAGCCTTCAGGGTACAAGTCCAAAATAGGGCCCCAGAGTATGTTTCTCACTAAGTTTATCATCATAGATGGGACTTAGTCCTCCAGTTGTCACCACCCTTCCTTGCAATCAGAGGAAAGGGAGCGTTAGGACAGAGCTTCTGGCGGTCTCCCCAGTGCAGGCAGGGAATCCAGGCAACATGTTCCAAGCCCTGACTACCAGCTCACCACATCTGGAGAAGCTGGCTATTCAAGGACCTGATTTCAAAGGATATGCAACCACTGGGACATCTCATTTTATGTCAACCTCAATTCCTACCTCTGTATCCAGTTCTGACATTACACTCCACAGCTCTGGCCCAACATCCCTTCCCCAGTCACCTGCAAGGCCCAGCTCCACGCACAGCATACCATATAGCAGCTGCTCCCCATTCATCCCACACAAGGACATTATGTGGTGCCTACAGGGAATGCAGGGCAGCTCAAAGAACTCTGTGTCTGCAGACAAGCCACTGAACTTCCTTGTGGCTGAGGAGTGCACTTGTCCAAGTCTGAAACAAAACCTCAACCTATGCTGAAGTCGGAATGTGATTAATTTATTTCATTTCCATGCACAGCTTCATGCCTTGGCAGCAGCCACACCACAAAGAGAGGTTGCTCTTGGTTATAGCTGGGCAAGAGAAGCCATGACTAGCATAGGAAGGCTCACAAAAACATTTGTTATTAAATAGTCATCATTGCCATGTCCATTTGATGAAGCAGTTTTCCAAGCCTCTGCAGAAGGCACAAGCAGGACAAAGTGGTAATCAGAAAAGGCTCCCAGTTCCTGCTGAGGACAACTAAGGGCTTGTAGCCCCTTCTCCCCCTATGGGAAGCAGCAATGTCAGCTGACAAAGAGCCGAAAGCCCTGAACACTGAATGCATCGCAGCCTGTCTCAAACTCAGTTCAGTTTTTGGGCAGTCTATAAAGACAGCCCTGGCCAGCCAAAAACACAAGCCACGTACTACGGACAGGAGGGCAGTGGGTGAACTAATTGAAGGGCATGACTGAGGGGAATCATTGCACAGAAACTTATTATTTTCTTGCTTTTTATAAAGCGAGGTTTTGTCTTGCAATGTTTACCTTTTTATTTAGTTTATAGAAGAGATACAATAAAACTTGTGCTGATAACTCATCTTTAAGCTTCACTGCAAATCCCTCCTTGAGCTCTTTTATGGGGAGTTTCTGACAGGTTGTTGGAACAGCCTCCTTGCTTCATGGTACAACTCCTTTCTGCATGTTTTTACAAAGATTCCAAAGAGAATCACAGAGAAGAGAAGTTACAAAGATTACAAAGAGAAGGGGTCATCCCTTTTCCCCCACAACCTAGAGTTTGAGATGGATCAGACACAGCATTTGGAAGAGTAATCCCAAACTCAGCACTTGACTAACTTGATGTGATGCTCCAAACCCACACTGTGGGTTCAGCAGGACATTTCTAAAATGCTTATATGATGAAATGACCAAAGGCATTCAAGCATCAGCACTAACAGCTCAAAAACCACAACCTACATTTGGCAACAAAAAGAGAACTATAAAACTGTACAGGCGAGTATTAAGCATCAGCCTCAATAGAAACAACAAAAGAAAACCCAGGCCACTGTTAGGTACCAGACCCCAGACACAGGAGTTCTGCCCATCCACAGATGTAGGGTTAAGACACCATCTTGTTGTTTCCCTGGGGAGCCAGGCTGAGCTGCCAGCCCCATGCTCTTCCAACTCCTCCAGCCTCCTGCTTGCAGGCACCTCCTCCAATAAGTGTGCCCTCTTGCCCTTTTTCTGTAACACAGAATTACTGTCCTGGCAGTACCGAATCAGTGCCCAACTTCACTTAAAGGCAGGCACCAGAAGGAGTACCATTCCCTCTCATTTTCCTCTGGTCTTCACCAATCTCGTTCCCTCTTCTAAACAGTGACCAAAAGCAAAACAAAAAAGCAAAACCATTGCTATAAAAAGCTTTGGAAACCACAGCAGAGGCTTTGAAGATCCAAAAGATAGAAGATGGTGCTCCCTCCCTCACTTCAGGGGGTAGGAAGAGGTTACAATGACTGATTGAGCAGGCTGTATCCACACCTGCACCAGCTTGACCTCCTGAACAAGGAGAGAGGACTTGGGGTAGACACACTTAGAACTCAAACAGCCAGGCACAAGAGCACACAGGATGCCCACAGCCAGCCATCCCCTGGCTCACACATGGTGCCACTGCCACAAGACAAGGGAAGGCCTCACTGCAGGTCTGCACATCCATATCCCAAGCTTCACCTTCACCTGGCTGCTAGCCCACAGCTCTCCCACGGGAGCTCCATGCACAGTGTGACAAGACCCACAAAGAAATAATAGAATAAGGACATTAAGGGGTACAATAAACTGCAGTCTAACAACACAGCTCCTCCTGATGACACACAGACTCTCATCAAGGCATGACCACATTACTGCCACTCTCATCCATGCCACTACCTCCTATGTTATTCCTTCAGCAGCATGTCTGAATTCCGGGGAGGAGCCAGTGGCTCTACCAGTAGGCCACTCCAGGCAGGGCAAAAGAAAGAAACAGCTTCCACACCCCATCACAGTAACTGCTCTCTACAGAGAACATCACTTCAGAGAAACTGAAACACAAACAAATCCCTTTCCACCACCCCAGGTGGCCTCTCCTTACCTCTTTACCAAGCAGCTCACACCAGAATCTACTGGTAACTCTTCCCCCTGCAAATCTGCAGAAAACCACTCCCCTCTTCAAAGAGTAACTGATTTCCTCTGCCTTAATTGCACTCATCTGCAGCACCCTCCACCTGGCCCTGCTACCACCTGCATCAAAGAGCTCACCTGGGCTTTGGGCTGGAAGGATCCTGATCTGTGAGTGGAGGAGAGCTACTGAGGGATGACACCAGGAAACCTAATGCTCCTACTGGCCTGAGATCATGGAATCATAGTATGCCCAGTTTTGGAAGGGACTTCAAGGATCATGAAGTTCCAGCCCCATTGCCAAGGCAGGGCTGGATGTGACCTGGCTGCAAGACCTGTCTTAAATCTTCTTAGCCTTAAAGGCATTGAGTTGTCCAAATGCTCAGACAGTGCCTTGACAATGCCCTTGGGAAGTCACCAACGTGAGCTGCAGTCCTGCTCTGTTGGACTGCAGGAAAAGAAGAGGGGATAAAACCAGTAAAACGGCTCTAGGGCTCTCCTTTCACATGTTAGTCCTCACCCTGTATTTTTCAGCAGTGATTCAGCTTTGGCTCTCAAAGTGGTTTGTACTGAAGCAAACTGAAAAGGAAAGTTTTGTGCCCTCTCTATTATTTGCAAACATTAAGCAAAATTGCATCCAGCTGTTCCCAAGTAAATCCTGCTGCTCATTTACTGCTGCAGGACATGGCCAGCTGAATGCGTGTGCTTGTAGACAGTCAGGCTGACTGCAGCTCTGCTGAGGTCCTACTCTCCTGAGGAAGCCTAAGCATCTGCACACTTGTCCTTGAAGTATTCATTCCTTAAGTGTGAGTTTGGTTCTACATGTTCAAGTGTTGGAACAGGCTGCTCAGGGAGGTGGTGGATTCACAGTCCCTGGAAGTTCAAGAAAAGGGTAGATGGTCTAGGGCAGAGGCATAGGTTGCTGCTTGGACTAGAGAATCTTAGTGGTCTTTCCAACCTTAAAGATTCTATGAAAAATATGCCCATGTTTGGGGTTCTGCCTGTCTGGACAGCCTTACTCCACTTTTTCTTTCAGCCAGGTAGGCTGGGAAAGGATTTTTGTTTTCCTGATTGCAAGCAAGAGAGTCTTATGCAAGGATATGAGCCAGGGACTTGGGGCTTTCAAGAGAAAACATCATGTACTACAACGCTCATGGTATGTGGAGTCAAAGCTGACAATGTTAATATTGTCTGTACAGCTCCAGGTGCTTCAACTGCCTTAACGTATGGGGTCCCTCTGTTCACATCTGTCTGGAAAGAACACAAGCAGAAAGTTTGTTTTCAGAAAGGATGAGAATGGCAGCTGGGGGAGTCCACTGCTGTTGCCACAATCATCAAAGAATTCAGGCTGTCTGTGAACTGGTCATGGCAGTGGGGCTGAGTGTTTTCTGCGGCCCACACCGAAGTGATTTCTCCTTTGCCAAATGGCTTGCTGCCTCTGAACAGGCTGATGTGGCTCTGTGCAGCCTGATCTAGTGGCTGGCAACCCTGCCTGTGGCAGGGGGGGGTTGAACGTAGGTGATCTTTGACGTTCTTTTCAGCCCAGGCCATTCTATGATTCTATGAAACATTCAGTGGTATTTTCCATGCAGTGGGTTGAGACATCTAGCACATGCCGTGTCCAATTATCTCATGGCATATCTAGTGCAGCAATGGTTGGAGGAAGAAAAATAAGGATTGATATAAATGTATTCCTAAGATTTAAAATAAAAAAAAAAAAAAAAATGTGGGGCAGATATTTCCAGGAATAAAAATAAAGCAGAATTTTAAAATACCACAGCTATGCTCTTCAATAGCCCGCATTCAGCTGCCCCTGCAGTCTACCAGAAAGGATAAATATCGTTATTTGGTCATTACGCCTCCGCGATAGAACAAGAAACTTCCAGTAAAAAGGTTTCTATGGGGACTTGGAACCGCGGGGCGGAGCGGCGGGGCCCGGCTCGGAGGGCAGCGGCCACCGCGCTCCTCGGGCGCCTCCCCGCGGCCCCGCTCGGCACTGCCGCCACTCGCCTCGCCTGGCCCCGCACTGGCCGGGAGGGGGCGGCCCGGCGCCGGGCTCAGGTCGCCGCGGATGGAGTCGCGAAGGGGTCCGCTTCGCCCTCCTTTCCTCACGGCTCCGAACACGGCCCCGCCCCTCCATCGGCACGAGTGGGCCCGCAGAACGCGAATAGTGGGAGGACAGGGATGGGGGCAAGAAAGAAGAGCTACCAGGAAGAACCTGGATAAAGGGAGCAAGAGACATCACACCTGCCCCAGGGAGCACCGCTGCTGGCAGGCAATCAGCTGCAGCAGCTCTTGTGCGCCTCCATAAGACTTTATGGCCAGTTCTTGCTTGAAAGTATTCAGACTCCTGAAACGCCTCACCAACTTTTAGTTTCTCAGTCCTCACCACTGTTACTCCACCCACTGTCCCCTCAGTCGGCTTTAGCAAAACACGCTTTGCTTAAGCGCCATCAGACCGCAGAGCCCCATGGCGCTCCTGCACTTGGCATGCCTCTGCACCAAGCAGGTGCCACAGCAACACTTCCCCCATCCTGCCCTCGGTCACTCTGTGAAACCTGCACGGAACTCCCTGCCACCACAAGAAATCATCCTCAGAATCAGGCCCATCCACATGAGCAGTCAAGAAAGTGCTACGACTTGTCAAGCAAAGCAAAAGAGAGATATTAAAGACAGCCTCAGATTACTGAATATTTGCCTTATTTAATTATTATATAATTTGACTTCATACACAGCTATATCTGTAACTAAACCTGAGAAAAGAATCACAGATCACCATGGTTGGAAAAGACTTCTAAGACCATCCAGTCCAACCACCCACCTATCACCAATATTTCCCACTGAACCATGTCCTTCAGTACGACATCTAAACCTTTCTTGAACACCTCCAGTACAGCGACTCCACCACCTCCCTGGGCAGCCCGTTCCAGTGCCTGACCACTCTCCTTCCTGCATTCCCCACCCAAAGCTGTATGAGCCTCTGCTCCTTGAGAACATATGAAGCAGATACTCAGCAGGTGCTGGACCGAAGAATGAAGCATGAAAAGGAAAAATTATAAGCACGGTGGTAATACTATAGTATTAAAATACATTAAAAAATAAGTTTGAGTTTGTTGCTTGGGGTTTTTTTTTTTCTTCTTTACTTAGGATTCTTTTGAACACTTGCATTAGTAGCCCTTAACATAACCAGAGAAAAGGAGTAGAAAAAGGACTTACACAGAACTGCAGCCAGCAAGCTCTTTTGAAAAGAAATGTGAAGTTATGCTATTACATTCCTTCAGAGATTTCTATGTACCAAGAAAAGCATAACTTTCCTCTCTCCATGCCAGATACCAGGCCAGCAGGTTAGGTGACTTAGGGCAGAGAGCTCTTCAGCAGCACATCCCTGTGTGCTGTCCTCAGAAGCAGCCCCAGGGCTTGCTGACAGGATCTCTCTACACCCCTGGGAGTTGTCCACACGCTCTGTTTTCACAACTAACCACCACGAGCAGCTTAATATGACTTTTGTCTGGTTACTTACATTCAGCTCCCATTACTGCTCCTGCTGACTCCAGCTGGCTGGGCTGGGTCCCCAGCATGTGAGCGGCCCCTTTGGCAACCTGTTGCTGGGACTGGCAGCGAAGAAAAGGAATTATTGTAGCGCCTGCAGTGTTAATGGTTTTCCAGATGAAGCTGAGCTTACATGGGTTAAAATCTGGCAGGAAATTTGCTTCTACAACCTAACCAGCTCAAATGGAAGATGTCGCTGATGTGCATCTGTAAGGGGAAATAAAATTACACAATGACTTTTTTTCTGTCCATACTTTATTGCAGGTATACATATAATTACTTATATTTTATTTTGAACAAGAAATTCCTTTCATGGAAAGGAGAAATTTTTACCATTAAAATAGAGTGATTATACCGTGAGTATATTACAAATATATACAAATATTGGCAGCCAGTTTCTAACATCCGCTGATAAATGCTTACACGTTACCCTCTACCAAACTAATCAAACCAAAATAATAAAAGACAAATAGTAGATACAAAGACAAAAAAGATCTATTACTACCAGGAACATTTTTCCATATGAATACAAAAACTTGCATAATAGATATTCACAGTGCTTGTAAGGTATTAATTAGTTCAGTCTCAGTCTACGCATTAAAAAAAGTCCAGTCTCCCCTTCACACATATATTTAACTTACAATACTGGAGGGAGTTGTATGGACCACTGAATGATGGTCAGACTTGGAGAGCTTGTCTTCCCCACCAGCTGTGAATAAATACAAGGAACACGTACATACAAGGCAAAAAATACTCATTAAAGATCCAATTGCACTGCTGTCAGGCACTGGTACATTTTGTGAATCAGCAATGCCCGGACTGTAGCATTTCACTAGTACAGAAAAATACCAAGAAAATACTGAGCTGCTTAATGGTAGTACATGCTTCAGTAAGCTTGTAAGGTTGAGGCAGCTACCACTGCCATCATCTTTGAGACACGTGCATGGATGTGAGCACATGGCACACGTGTGTTTTATGACACCAAACAAAGATATCTTTTGAATTTTGAACTTTTTCCCACTTAAGCATTGCCAGAACCACGACCTCTTGTATGTCAGTATGCATGGAAGAGCCATCACTTTAGACCTCTCCACCTTTTTCATTGGAAGAGCTGTCCCTCCAGCTCTGTGGTAGGTGCAGGAGCGAGGCTGCCACCAGCCTTCTGGACTTTTGGGGTGCCCATCTCCCATGGCTTAAGGCAGACAGGCCCCAGGTTTCAGGGAAGGCAGCCAGATAAACTCATCTAAATGGTGAAAGGACCTTTTGAATATAATAAATATATCTCAAGTACTCAAGTACAAAGCATTTTGGCTTTGCTTAGAAGAATGGAAAAAAAGGCTATGGTGAACATACAGACTAGAATTGCCCAGGACAGGAAGAAAGCAGTGTGATGGAAGAGGGCACAATCAGCCAATTTGTGGTTACAGAGAGCTTGTGTCCATCACTCATTCATCAAACATAGTTAGGGTTTGTGCTGGATTCATCTATGAGAATGTACAACCACTGATGTCATTTCAGTAAATGCAGACATCTGATGGCCTGATGTTACATCTCTGCACCACATACACTGAGACAGAAACAGTGAGATTAAAGATTTCATTGATTTGCTAGGAACAGTTTGCAGGAATGTAATGTACTTGCCAAGCCAGCAAGTTCTCTGTGCAAGCAGCTTGAACTCTCCTTGCATTCTGACTCTGCTTTTCTGACTGCAGCCATCTTCCTATTTTGATTGATTAGCACTGTACAACACTCACTTCCTAAATCAGCACAATAGCATCATTCTGGTTCAGCATTTTGCCATAAAAAATAATTAGTTTTTGCCTGCAAAGTTGTAAAAAGCTGGGCACAGGTTACACGTGGCAGGCTCTAAGTACAAGCTTCCTAAACACTGGGAATCAATGGAGAAGAAGTACTAAACACTGAGGGAAGACAGAGAAGAAAATCAAACAAATATACATGTATTTGAATGCAAAAAGATAGCAAGGTGTTTCCCACACCAGACAATGCCTTAGGCAAACAGCATACCTGTAACTACTTTTCTAGTAAATGTCAGCACGGCCAGCTCCATGGGACTGAAGATCACTAAACATGTACCCTTGGTTCCATCCCACCATGCTTCCATTATCACAGGCCCTACAGCATCACTCACTCACACGACCTATCCAGCACTAGAAACTTCATCCATACAAAGCAACTTTCTTCAGTCTATGGTTGCCTCTAAAGCAGAGTAAAAATTTCTAAGGAACAAATGTATTAAAAACAAAGAAAAGAACAACATGAAAGTATGATTCAATATAGGGGGCCATCGTGCCTTGTGAAATTCTCCAGTCACAACTCCTGACTTGAAGAACCAGTTATTTACTGCTCTTAAGTTGTCCTCCGTATGCTCAGAAGTGGCCGGATCATTTGTCCCATCTTTCCCCTCTAATCTCCCTCAAGGACAGAACTATTCATTTACCAATCACATTTACCATACACAGAACTCCAAATATGCTGAGTATATCCTGGCCTGACAGCCATTGGCAGTGTTGCAGCAGCACAAGCTTTGAACAACCCAACTATTTGCATACTAGCATCAACATATAGACCAGAAGAGAAAGGCATTAAGCTAAACTGACGTGGACCTTTCATATTTATTTTTGATAAATCATTTATACACAATGTTTGTTTCGCCAGCTAAGTATCAATTTTGGCCTACTGTTTTGTGGGGTTTTTTTTGGTCGCTGCTAATGGTGCAGGCCACTTCCACTTTCTGCTCAACAGATACTTCAATGCCAACATTAAGTGCTACACTCCAGTTGATTTGCCCCGTAGACAGGTCTGCAGAAGTGATGCCACTTACTGATTAGGGAGTTGAGTAACAAAGCTGCTCAATCTCCTGCAAGAACCAGTGACATCACATGTGTTAATGAGGTATATATTTCCACGACGAGCTGTTTCCTTGGGTATGGAAGAGCTCCAATTTTCTTACACCACAAACTCCTCTGGCAGCTGGTCCTCTCCCAGAAGATCCAAGGAGAGGCAGTTCATGGATCGCTTCCCATAAAGGGCAGACTTGGTTTTGCAGTCTGCTGTGGAATAAACACAGCCATAGACAGCCAGTTTATCTTCCAGGCTGCAGCCAAACGTGTAGCTGTGGGACGTGTCCGATGACAGCGTGGCACTTAGTGGTGGATGCCGGTGTTTGTAGAGGCGAATGTCATCCAAACTCTGGCTGTGCTGGTCTGTGCAGCTCCTGCCCTTGGGTGACTTGACCTGCCAGTTCAGTGAGATGGACATGAATAAAAACGATTAGCTCAGACTGCTCAAGGATGCTAGCTATGCATGCTTCAGATTTTCCAAATTGTTCTTCCATTCCTTCAAACAGCCCCACCAACCTTCTGATGAAGCTGTGAAGCACTGAGACATTAAAAGAACATTCAGCTGCCCTGTCACATCGTACTGGATCCTCATCTCTTTGCACTGTGTCCTCAGTGTCCAGTACAACAGACAAAAAACTGGTCAGGTTATTAGCATCTGAACACTTCTTAGCACAACTGTGCAGTTAGCCTGCCAATATATACATTGAAAAATTATCCCAACTGCTTGAATACACCAAGATGGAATTAATGAAAGTCTCATGAGCTGGAAGGAAATTCAGAAAGCAATCATGCAAACTAAGGGGTTATGGCATCCAAAATTTGCTGAACGCAATGTACACTTTCTTCTACATAATGCTTTTCAGAAATGAAAACAGAAGCAACAAAACAGCAGTAACTTTCAGAGACAGCTGTCAAACTATACAAGCAGTAGTGATGTGGCCTCTCTGGAGGAATTACCAATCATCTAAAACATTTCCAACTTTTCCACAGGATTTTTCTTGCTCCGTCTTTAAAACCAGCTTCTAAATGCTAAGTTGAATACTTAATTTTAAACAAAGACACTTCTGTTACCAACACAGAAAAGTGCCTCCCGGTAGCACTTCTCTCACCTACTGGATGGAAATCAAAAAACCGCTCTCTCAGAAATAGCCACACACTAAAGCAACCCAGAATTTGATACGTAAAAGTAGCAGCCAGGAGGATGAGATGCATCTTCAATTGCTTAAACAGTCCTTATGAAGCCTCTTATAAAACAGATGCTTCCCAATCACTTAGCACCACAAGTGTGTGTTGGTAAAAGCATTAATGTAAAAATGGTGCTTAAATAAGATACATGCTCCTTGCCTAGCTCTTAAGTCATTCAATGCAAATATAGAAGTAAGCTCATTATGATTTGTACTGTACTGTTCAGCTTTGGAAAAATAGCTAAGATTTTATCTTAATCTCCTATAGCACTTAACAGAGTACTTCCCTGATAAGTGAAAATTCCTTATCACTTCTGACTGGGTATAGTTAGAAGCACGAAAAAGAAAATAAATCTTAAGTGACTGCAGTCAAAGTTCAGAAAGAAGCTGAGAGTAAAAGGGAAAAGGATGAACAGATTTTTAAAATTCTTTTAGCAGATAAAAGGCTCATTTGGACACAGAAAAAAAAAAAGGCAGAGCTTTTTTTTTTTATGTAAAGTATAGCTATGCTTCAAAAAGAGATATTGCTTGGCCTTACAAAGGCATCTTAAGCTTTTTGCTTTTTCCACAGTGCAACTTATGATACAACATATTTTACCATATATAGTTGCCTTTTCTCAAGAGTTTGATGAAAAGAAAATGTTGACAACACAGACTTTAGCACACACATACTATAATCACACAAATGATAATCACACAAATTAGAGCTTGAACATCTGGTTTTGATCTGATGTGAGCTCCTCCCGGCTTCAGGAGGATGAAGATGATCAAGTTTGCAACCCACATCCAATCTGCGTGGATGGTCTTGGCTCTAACATTACACTGAAAATTTGCAAGTGGTTTTTTTTTTCCATTTCCTGTCCAGAAGCCTAAAGCAGATTATGGCAAGATTCCCATGTTGGTCACTCCAAACCTCTCTATACTTTTCTGGACTCAAACATTGCTCTCATCCTATTCATGACAGCGGCTGCCATCGAACAGCTGTTCTTGGTTACACCATTTAAATCAGTCAAATACACTTATCAATTTCACCTGATTTACAGCTGTATTCATTACCCTAGACTTTGGTTCAAGGCCCACACACACCTTTTTGTGCCACACACCCACCTGCTGAAGGGATTCCACACTTTGACCTCTCATTTTTATTAGCGTGACTTGCACCACAGGCAGTGATTCTTGATTTATAGCTGCAAAGGAAAAGAAGGAAATAAGAAGCACTGCAGGTTTGATTTTTACTGGCTGAAGAAAGTGGAAATTGTTCTCCCAGGCCACATTTAAACAGCGCTACCCAATAAATATAAGCATACTTCACTAAGCACCTTCAGTGCTCTGTGTGTTTTGCTCACAAGAACATCTTTTTTGCCCCTAATGTTCAAACACTCACAAGAAAATAGCTTTTCACCATGTCCCATATTCACCACCCTTGCTTTGCTATGAAGGCTATATGACTTAAAGGCAGACAGCTCCTGTATTAACCTACCATCCATCCTTCTCCTGTAGCAGGTGAAGTTTTGTGGCTTACACTAATTTATGTGACTAGCCCGCTAATCTATTCTTGAACCCCTTGATTGTCTTGTGTTATACAATCTTTTAAAATAAATGCCTTCACTACAATAGGTTTACATCAGTTATCTTTTTGTTATTAATGGAATAAAAATACAGTAATTTGTTAAATTTGGAAAGGGGAGACCTTGAGCACAGAGGCGAGCAATGCTGCACTGCTGGCCTTCAATCTCTAGAGAAGCTGACTTCAAATACAGTTGCAGTAGGACAGTAATTAGCACTGGTACTTCATATGGAGGAAGACACAGCTTTCTTAGATCTATGAGATTACATTTGGCTTCTCAAACATCTTCCTGATGCTACAGCCTAAAGAAAAGCACTGTGCAGTAGCAGAAAGCCATCTCACCTTGGCAGCTAGCAGCATCTAGAGGAAGAGATTCAACAGATTCTCCCACAGTGGCCTCCTCTAACTGGTCTCCCTCTAAAGGCTCATCTACAGGTACCTCCTCTGGCTCATCTACTGCCAGCTCAAGATCTAGGAGGAAAAGAGTAGCAGGAGAAGTGTTAGCTTTACACTTCTGCTCCAAGCTGCTTCACATTTTCTCCCTATTCTGCTGCAGAAAGCAGAAGCAGGCTTAGAAGTCATTCCACATCTCCAAATTCTTTACCATCATCCTGAGAGTCATCTTCAGCCCTTCCTTTGCTGCCACTGTCAATGCCAGAGCTACCATAGCTGATGGTTGAGCTGCAGGATTTCTCTTTCCTGTGCACCCGGTCAATACCAAAGGGCTCATCCACTGACATTTCTACTGACACACGGTGCCTTGAGTCAGCCTCGATGCCTGATGTGTGAGAGCTGCCATGACTCCCCGTGGACTGGCGTGAGAGACGATTATCTCTCCTGCTGCCTCCACTGCTCCCACTGCCACGTGAGTTCTTATCACACGGGTCCAAGTCCATGTCCAGTGTGTCACTGATATAGGACTCCCGGTAGCGCTTCTTCTCTAAGGAAGACAGAAGGAAAGGTGGCAAAAACATCAGTAAGTTCTGAGACTAGCACAGCCTGATGGTGAGACAACAATTACTGCAGCTACTGAACAAATAAAGGCACAAACAGCTTTGTATTCTGCTTGCTCAACAGACAGTGGGATGCTCAGCCGGTTGTAACAGAATTACAGTCATACTTACAGTAAAACCAGCATCTCCTCAGTTAGGTCAGGCAGCTAGAGGCAGTTACAATACAGAAAATACTGGCTTCCAGAATGAAGGACATGTGAAAAAGCAGGAATTGCTTACCTAACCCAAGTGCTCAGTCTTTAAAACAGAGCACACTGGTGACTGTTTTGAGAAACAATATCATAGAATCAGAGAATAGTCTAGGTTGAAAGGAACCTGTTGAAGATCACCTACTTCCAATTTTCTGCCATGGGCAGTGACACCTTCCATTAGATCAAGTTGTCCAAAGCCACATCCTGTCTGGCCTTGAAGGCTTCTAGAGAGCAAGGACTTGTTTCTTAAAACAAAGACATTCTCCCTTTGCTGTTCTCACACTTGTGCTTTCTGATCAGAGTCTAGCAAGGCAGAGACCATAAACATTTTCGACTAATGGACTTGAAACAAATCCAACATGTCTACTTCCTCACTGTCTACCCAATAAAATAGAAACACCATTAATTAGACAGGGAGCAGCCACTGTGAAGCAACAGCAGAGTCTAACGTACTGTACTCTAGCCTCACCAAAGCCACCTGCTCTTTTCTCACGTACCTTCAGCCTCCTCCAGCTTTTGGATTTGCTTCAACACTGGCTGGATATTTAGAAAGAGCCGATGGCTGTTGCTGAGGAGCTGCAGCAGGTGCCGTGACCTGAAGGGGCAGCCTGTATAGTAAACCAGTTTCCGTGCAGAGGGCAAACCATCAGGCTGGATCTCAAATTTTTTCCCCTGCATAAAGAGGAGAGATGTCAGTGAAATGAGCAAGAACACGTTTTCAGCCACATGGCTGAGGTAAGTACAGTGTTGTGTGTATGAGTAAGGAGACTTGTTGTCACAATTTGGGCAAATCAATGATTTTGCCAGGTCCCAAGTTGACAGCCCACTGCCAGATGGACGCTGTTCTGTCATACTCACCAAAAATGCTAGCTTCCCGATGTGTGACCAGGGAAAGTCATAAAGGAGCTGACGAACATGGTTCACCTCCTGCAACACATCAAACTCTCAGTCACGCAGGGACTGGCAGGTACTGGGTGGAGTCAGTGATGTGCAAAGAATTTGCAAACAACCAAGAACGTGAGATATGCGGAGCCTGGCGCTCACAGGGGAGGCAGAGGAGCTGGGGTGGGGGGAGGACAGGGGAGCTGGACAGAGTTAATGCTACACCAGAAGTCTTTCATGGCAGTCTGTTACCTGATAGATGTGCATTCCTCTAAGGGTCAGGCCCAGGATAACCGTCGGGCGATCCTCCTTCTTATCCTGAAAGAACAGAAGAGCCTGGAGTCAAAGGTTAATCTACAAAGACCATGCTCTTGTTCTGGCACCTACTGCAAGAGAGGTAGCAGGACTACTCAACAGGCAGATGCCATCAGCTCATTTGCTTTTTATTGTTTCAAAAAAACACCTTGTCTTGTTGATCCCTGGAAAATTCTGAGATCAGAAACACCTACAAATCCCCTCGTGCTGAGGCTTCCAGCTTTTCAACAGCAGCAGATGCCCTAAAGTGCTCTGGAGAGGGAATCCTACAGCTTAAGTGATTTGAGAGCACGGACAATTACTGTTCTCAGAAGCAATTGGTAAAAGACTCTCTTACTACCATATTCTGTGTCTGCTGTATGCATGAACATTTCAGACTGGATATTAGGAAGTATTTCTTCTCAGAAAGAGCAGTTAGGTATTGGAACAGGCTCCCCAGGGGAGTAGTGGAGTCACTGTCCCAGGAAGTGTTTAAGGAAAGGGTAGACATAGTCCTAGGGACATGGTTTATTGGGCAATATTGGTGGTAACTGGACAGTTGGACTACATGATCTTAGAGGTCTTATCCAACCCTAATGATTGTATTCTCTGTGATTCTATGCACAGCTCACACTCTCCAGGTGACAGAGAGCCCAAACCAGAAGTGATGCCTGTCCCCTCTCTTTGTCACTACACAGCTGTTCCCACCCTGGGATTTACCAGACTTCAGGCATGACATTTGTCGGGAGGGAACTAATTATTGTCCAAAGTTACAGGAACTTTCTCTCCCAACATTTTTATCTCAACAGTAGATGCTTTTAGGTGTTTAAGTCTGAGCTGGAAAACTGCCTTGTTTTTCCACATGCTGTACCTCCATACAAATGCTTTCTTGGCAATTAGGTGATTCCTTTGCTTCTTTGCTTAAGACCAAAACAAAAAAAATTATCCAGAACCAGTTAACTCAGTCTCTCTCCTGACATGGCAGATTTAAATTGGAACACCTATTTTTCTTACTGGGAGGAAGGGGAGGAAGAAAACTATTGGGTAAAAATTTCTGGTGTCACAAAGCTCAAAACTTTACACCAAGACTTCCTCGCCTGGCTTGTCAAGATAAAAACCTCACACCAACACATTTACTTCACCCTCTATCCCTCTACTACAACACGTGTCCAGCAGAATCAGAACTCCAGCTTAAAGTCACTAAGAAATGCTTTCCACCTCCTAAAGATAAAGTGCTTTAATAAATTACTGTTGGTCTACGGTTGGGAGATGGGGCTCAGCACTGCCTTTGCTTTCTTTCAGAGTCTCCAACCTCCAGAGCAGCCAAAAGGAGAGGGTAAAACAGAAGTGACTGCTTCTGAAATCCCAGGGTAGCTGATGCACCTACACATTCACCCAGCACCCTTGTGTGTTCAGTCAGGAGGATCATGGCCTCTGGATTAGAGATCAAACTTGAATTTATCTCCTTTGTGTTTCTGCACCTTCCAGACAGAATTCTGAGCAAAAACAACCAAGAAGTTTAATTATCTGTCTGGCAAAACAGAACAACTCCATTTGAAAAAAGAAGTCCCTGCGATTCCTAATTGCATGACCAGGTTTCACTCACTGAGGAGGAATACAAAACTGCTCTTCACTCCTATTTCTAGACCTACATTCTTAGCATAACAAAATGAAGCAAATCCTGTTTAAGCAAAATGAAGCAAATCCTGTTCAAGCAGGCTTAGGTAGAAAGGCAAAGACTTAGGAACACGCAATGGTAAAGGAATCCAAGAGTTACAGAGAGCTGAAAAAATATCAGACACTCCAACAGGGTTGGAGTAAGGTAAGAAAGCTGGGATAATTCAGTGTCACCTCCAATCATTACATGGCATTTGCATGAAAGCTGACTGTCATAATTTCAATGGACTGCAACAAAACAAATTTCTCAGTGACTTCTCTGGCATTGACTTCGTCCACTGACAGGAAGAGACTAAGCAAAAATTAAGCTTTGCCATTCCTGTGACCAGTTTCTTGGATGAGGAACTAAATAAGGTTCTAACTACATTGGTTTGTTTGTGGGGATGGCCTCAGAGCCTGGAAATTTGTTTGGCCTCCCCAAATCAGAGGCAGCGGTCCCTCAATTAGACAGAAAGTAAAAAATGAAACAGTGCACCCAATTAAAGAAGGGAGAGATGTTTTAAATAAGCTCTTTGTTTAACCTTCTGCAGCCTGTAGAAGTGGACAGGCACATCTTCCAACAAGCAGGACTCCTTAATGAACTTCAGCACAGCTTCCTTTGCACTCAAGCCTTGCTGTTCTCGGTGCATCTCTGGGGCATGTTTCAAGATGTAATCACTCCCCCTCTTTGCAATTATCTGAAGGAAAACAAACAAGTCAGCAACTCTTCAGTGAAGCCCACGAGAAGCAGCTGTGATCAACAGGAAAGCCAAGACTGGAGGAGGAGAAGGTTCATACATTCTCTCAAGAAGTTTGTTCGTGTTTACCTCTATCCTCCTGGAGGATAAGCATTTAAAGCAGCCCAGATGATACTGATGTCTCCAAACAGGTCCAAGATGGCAAAATCATAACAGACTGGGACTACAGAGCTTGTGTCAGCCCTTTTCATTCTTAAGTGTTGGAATCAGTTTTCCTAACTGCTTTCCCTAAATGCTTATGGGCAGATAACAAATACAGCTCTGCATGCCAACATAATCAGCAGCAACATCTCCAAACACTGCAGAAATGCTTTATGGTCAGGGTGGGGTTTGCTTTTTTTTGCTGTTGTTGATCCTTTTTTTTTTTTTTTTTTTTTCCCTAAAGACCAGAAACTACCCATTAGGCTTATTTAGTATTTCCATCCTCAAAGGGGAGGATAACATTATCTCAAACTATTTTGTCTGGAGTGGTTTTCAGGCACACAGCTTTACTAAGCAATAGAGAAATGTGTACTGGACCTTTTATTCTTGCCCTGCGAGTGCCCAGTTTTTGTGCTTGGACACATGCTCTCTTCATGGAAAGCAGGGCACAAAATCCCTTGCTACTCAGGGCATTTAAAACCAGATCCCACCAGTTACCGGTGAACATATTTCAGAAGCCAGCTGTCTGTACCTCAAACAATCAGACCCCATCACTGAATCCCCATTTCCATTTTAAATTAAGCCCCTTGTTTACTAACACCTCTTCTCTCTCTTTGCATGCCATGTCAGATCAGTCATCCTACCATGAGGAAGACTGGGCTCCAAGAAGAACAACACTGATGCCATCAGCTGTGCAGTGTCAGCAAAAAGAAGTACCAGCTCCACAGTTCAAAGCTGGGCTGCTCACCCCAGGGGCACCTGCCTTTTCTCAACAGTAGGTGA
The DNA here is from genome assembly GCA_035772895.1 of Perdix hodgsoniae. Classification (NCBI taxonomy): domain Eukaryota; kingdom Metazoa; phylum Chordata; class Aves; order Galliformes; family Phasianidae; genus Perdix; species Perdix hodgsoniae. Next base: position 1,851,908 of record JAPSGF010000056.1, on the reverse strand, counting down.
GCTAAGGCAGCTATCGACCAAATGATCTTCCACAGTGATCTCCAGCACGTGTTGGAAGAGAACACACTGGAGGAGTACCTCCCCATAGCAGCCCAGGGGCAGGGAGAGAAGCGTCCCCATGACTGCCAGATTTTGCTCTTTGTAATGATAAATCACCCACATACTTGCTTGGGGCTGAAGCTCAGCATAGGTGAGCCAGGCTTTGACTTGGCCTTTGCAATGTTTGCTGAATGAAAAACAGTCTGTGATAAGACTTAAATGCCCCATAAACTCGGTGCACCAGACTCAATTTTTCCAGCCCTTTGTCAGCCACCCTGTGCCAGGTGCCCTGCTGCAAGATGAAGGCCTGCTGTTGAGAAGAAAAGAGTACACCAAGGCAGGCTGGGACTCATGCATAAAGGAGATTTTACTACCTTGCCTCCCTCCCACAACCCCTGCTCCAAATCTTCTCCCTGAAGCAGGGGACAAATCTAAATCAAGTTGCAGAGATGGGTATGTGCAAGTCCAGGGAAATATCCTGCTTGTGCAGATACCAACAACAGAGGTGTCCACAACAAAGCTAACTTCTTTTTCTATTTTGACAAAAGCTTGCATGACTACTTCATCACGAGAGCAGAACTTTCTGCAGGAAATCAATTCTGACAGATCTTTTTTTTTCCAAATCTTTCATTCTCAACTCATTTGTCTTTGCTTAGCAATTAAACCAACTCTGGGTCTTTTAAGCTGTTAGTAGATCTTGTAGGGCACAAACCAAGGTACACATGCTTACCAATCAACATGTAAAACCATTTCCAGGCCCTTCCCTTTTCTCTTACTGCAATTCAGACCCAAATGAACAACAAAGTAGACACCAGAGGCAATGCACAGAAGTCTATCCCTAGGGTCTGGGTCTATATATCGCAGAGGTAAGCATTACAGAACCAGGATGGAAGAACACGCTACAGATGGCCCTGTAATTTTCTGCAGGGCTTTGCTTGTGCAGTTTATTCTGATATAATATTGGAGACACTCTAAGCCACAGAAGACTTGAAAAAAAGGCAGGCTGCTGGAGTCATTCATTTGACACCAACACATTCCCTCACTAAGGACGAGTACAACCACCCACCTCACATAGCCCAAGAGGAACTGTCACCTACAGCCAGCATAGACACAGAGGGCAATTAACTCCTGAGGGAAATTCAGGGTGACACTGTCACTTTGCCTGATGATCATGGTGTAAGCTGGGGAAGCTGTATGGCTGCAATTAGGTACCAGCATAACATGGCTCCTGCTGCATGCACAGTATTGAGAGAAAGATTCCCTCAAACTTACCCATTGTGGGAAATATGCCTGAGGTTCAAAATATTTCCCAGTATGGACCTCCTCCCTGTAGTTTCCCAAGTCTGCCTGTAAACTGTAGGCAGCCAGCAGGAAGTAGATTTCTTCTTTGTGGTTGCACCGAGACATAAGTACTTGCTCTTTGAGATGGCAGTAGTAGAGCTGCCTTGCCACCTTATCACTGAAAGACACAAAGGCAGGTTTGTGTGAGGAAGAAATGCCAGGCTCATATACGGCCTCTCAAACACATCTTCCTTGTGAGAAAAGGGATCCCTGATGTGCATGAGATGCCACCATCATACAGTCAAGTGCATGCGGGAAACCCCTAGCCAAGATGAAGGTTTTCTCTCACAAGTACTGTATAAACATCAGAAAGAATAGCCTCTGTCTTGAGGAGCACTAGATCTAAGAAGGTAGGGCAGAGGGTAGATGAAAGAAAAACCATATCACACCTGCTTGGAGACTGACAACATCAAGCATTTCTGTTACTCTGGAAAGCCTATAGCAGTCAAGAGAATTAACTTCCTTGAATTCCAGTCCTGTTTCTTGCACACCTGTCCTCCTTTCCCCTCTAAACCTGGCACTGCTTTTTCATTTCACCTTGCCTTAGGCTCAAGGTGCTTTTCAACAGCTAATTCCTTGCAAGGTAGATCAAAAGATGCAAGAGCCCTGGGCTTGTTTTGGTCTTCTTCCTCAGACTACTAAACAGGGATAGTCTGATAAGGCATGTGGACCACTGATAATGAATACACACTTTGTAAGAGCTCAAGGGAATCATGCTGCTGACATGTATGTATAGATAAAGCACTGGATACGACAGTCTGCATGTAATAGCATGTGTGTATAAGTACCTCTGCACTGTCCCACAAACTCCTCCAATTAAATGACTAGTACAAGAGAAATTAGCTTGTGATGCTAAGAGATGCATACATAGGGTGGGAAAGCACTACTGAATCCCTCTACTTTAGTAAAACTAAACAAAGAACACCTAACAGCCAAACAGACTCCAGAAGAAAGACTCTCCTGCATCCAAAAAAAAGAGAACCGGGGGGGTGACGTTCAAAATGAGAACAAACGCCAAAAATTAAGTAAAGATTTTAATCTACTGGAATGATCCCAGCTCTTGGCTTGCCCTGGGGTCACAGCCACGCCAGCAGTGCTGATGCAAATCAACTCTGTCAGTTGTTCATTTCCAACTACCTCATCCTTTGTTCTGTACCATGCAGAGAGGGTGGCTGTGTTTTGAGGGCAGCCCATATTCCACGTGAATGGATCGCACTCAAATGCAAAACTCTCTAACTTATGAAGTCATTTCTTTTGTCTATTTATGAAAGTCCATTTCCAGGAGTACACTGCACAGAGCACTGCACAGATACAAAAACCTGAACTAAAATTATTAGCATGCACTTCGGAATCTAAATAGCGGGTTTTGATATATTCATCTGACGCCTTTCATACAACCAAAAGATGCAAGCAAAAGACTGTTAAACATATTTCAATACTGTTGTAATTCAACCTGCTCTCTAAACACAGATGGGAAAGCAGTCACCATCTTCCTAGGAGCCTAGGGATAAAGAGCGTGAGACTGGGAAAATATATATGGTTGCGTGAGGAAATCTGCTAAGTTCTTTTTTTAAAAAACAAACAAACAAACAAAAAAAGACATCAAGAGAAAAACCTCCATAAGATGATTTTTTGAAGAATTGTTAATAAAGAAACACAAAATACAATTACTACCACAGAAAAGAACTTACCTTATTACCCTTCCATTTTCTACGTAGTATTGTACTCTAAAGAATGCAACAAAAGGGGGGATGAATTTCTCAGTTCCCTAGAGCAGAGACAGAAGACATGTTAAATAACATTCAGCATCCAAAATTTCTCTTACCACCTTTTAACATTCTCTTCTCCTCAAGCTTGCACCCCACACTGCTTTTCATTTGCCAAATTTAGCCCTTAAGCTATTTTGGGGAGGATTTGACTATCACCAAGGCTCACACAGATGAGGCATAATAAAAAATTTAGACAGGCAGAGTGGCAAAATACCCTATGGAGAGTAGAAGAGTTTGGCTGAGAGAGGATGAGCTCGGTAAAATAGCCACAGTATAGTCTGGGGATGCCTGGCCTGGCTCAAAGTTACCTAGCTCAGCACCTGGCAGCACCCTGTACACATTAGTGCTGAACACAGCAAGTTTAACAAAACCTTCCCCAACGCATCAGGCACGCAGCAGGCAGCATGCCATGCTTGCAGCACTGTGGTCTTTCCAGCACACACCTAGGATTAACCATTTATCTCCACGCCACATCATACAGTAGGGACACATGCACTGCTGCAGGAGCTGCTCAGCCAGGCTGTACTGCCTGAGGCTGAGGTGCACCAGCCTGATATTAACTCCTTGCCTCTTCTTTGGCAGGGCTAATGGTTAGTTATTCACCGCTCCCTACAGCCACAGACCAAAGGGAGACATTGATGTCTGCTTCACATTTGAGATGTCTGTTAGCAGAAAGTCAGCAAGATATCTGTTGTTTTTACTACAGCTTTCCTTTCAGACTTACAGTCTTGTTTAAACAGGAGGAGGAGGAAAGGAACATCTTGTCTTATTAGCTCATTCTCTCATCTTTCCTTCTTTGGCACTCGCTTCTAATGTTTATATAGGTAAATTTTTTCACACAGGGAGCTCAAAATCTTTGCTGGTCAGATTCATCTCACTGTGCATGGCATTCCATGCACATTTGATGCTAACAGCAACTTCCTCATCATCAAATGTTTACTTTTTTTTTTTTTTATTTAACTGGAGCTCATCGATAGTCACCCTATTTTAATCAACAGGACCAGGCTTCCCAGAACAGAAGTCTCCAAAATTAAACACCTGTCTTACTTTGCTGGTTTCTTTCTTCCATTCCTTTGAAAAGTATTTGCTAAGCTTCTGCTCCAGGTCTATGAAAACATATTCATTATCTGGAAGGCAAGACAGAAAAGCATTTAATGTTAAAGAAGTAGAAATTCTTGTTCATGAAGTACTAAGATGACTCTACTGGTTGTTTCCAGCCAATACACTTGAAAACAAAAGCTGACCAGGGAATAGACAGAGGCAGGGAAAAGAAAGGGCAGTGGGACTCAATGCATGTGGTGCTTCTGACAGTATGAAGGAAGCTTGGGTATGCCTCAGACGCTGAGCTGGAATTTCCTAAACTGTCACAAATGCTGAATCCTTCCTTTATGAGTCACGGAGTCATTACAGAAAGAAAATATCACCTTACCAAGATGACCATGCTATCAGTGTAATGGGGTAATTTTATTAAACACGTAAGCCCTATCCAAACTTCCACTTTACTGTCATGTTGCACCATGGTCCAGAATGATATAAACAAGTAGACAGGGTCAGGTATTTGACAGGTTTAATCTTCTACATATGAATAGGATCCTGTGGAATGGTGAGGAAGATCAAATCCAAACATTCCCTTCAGAAAGTTCGGTGTCTTCTGCTCAGACCTAACCTCTTTCATAGAGCAAAAAGATGGATGAAAGGAAGGAAAACCTGACCTACTTCAAAGAACTGAAGTTTGTTCTCCATCTGGGTGAGAGGGAGTAAGAACAAGAGCCAGTCTGAGCAGCGCATCATCTTGAAAGAGCTTTGTGCTGCTTTCAAAGCCAGTGTTTTGTAGGGCTACTTACCAATTATCAAATACAAACAACTCAGCCAATGAATTTTTTCTTAAGCCTTCTCAAGTCTCATAAAAAGAGATGTGATGGGTCCTTCAGTGGCAACGCCAGCTGAGCACAGTCACCTGACCAGTCAATCTACTCCACATTCTTGCCCAGAAAAGCGTTATTACAAGTGACATAAGTCTCAAATTGAAGACTTTGTTCATAAGAAACACAAAAGTTGAGGGAAAATAAATGGAAGAAAAAGCTTCACAACCACTCCTCTGACCCAAAGACCCACCCACACTTCCAGGCTTTGGCTTTTTCTTTCTGATGTTAAACAAAAAAGGAGGAAGAAAAGAGGTGAACTGTTTCTAATAGAAGTTTACAGCCAAATGAAAACCTGCACTACCATCAATACTGCTGACGGAGAAATGACACAGGCTGGCATTATAGCAGGCATTCAAAGAGCAATGTGCTACTCCACAGCCATCTGTGGAGCACTGGTGACAGGGCAGCTGGGAGAGGTACACTGGCCCAAAACACCCATGCTTCTAAGTCCATAAAGATCAAGTAATGCTGCCTTGAAAAGACTGCCAGAAGTCCTAGCCAGCTTCACTGTAGTATAGCTATTTGTTACCCATACCCCACATATATGTCTTATTAATTAGATTAGAGACAGAACCCCAGGAGGATCCAGACACTAAGCACGAGAGCTTCAGAACACTAGTACAGTTTACATGCAAACCCCAAGAAGAGACCAGGCTGAAGGAGGAAGACACCCTAAGCTCTCCCTGGTGGTCCTGCTCCTCCTCAACCCAGCATCGTCCCGCTCCTCCCTCCCTGCAAGAATGCTGCACTGCATTCCTGCTTTAATGAAGTTAATATTGCTGGAATGTCAACCTGTGGTGTAAGCCTCCCTCTACAAAAACAAAGAGGCATTTCCCTCCCCAGCACTATGTGGACGGTGGGCTTTTTCCTTAAACTAGCTTAGTGGTGAAACTTAAGAGATCTCTGTCTGATGCTGAAACTGTTTCTGGCTTGAAAACAAGCTTCTCTCTAACAGAAATGAGGACATGGCATTGCGATGCCTCACAGCAGTGCTGTAAGGTATCATGTGGAAATGCACAATGGTCACCTTTCCAGGGAAGAGCTTGTCTAACCCGTGGATCCAACTAGGGCTGGATAATCAGCATGTATGAAGTGTCCTTGGTTTGCTGGCCTCACATGAATGGAGACAACCAAAAAAAGCTGCTTGGAAGCATGCATGCATACCAACATGCAAATATCCACTAGCAGTCACTGACACTGCATTCATCATTCTCTCAATACTGGTGGTGAGCTTGAAGATACATCACACTAGCTTCCCTTAAAAGCTTCTGTTCAACTTACTTCTTCCCCTCAGCTAGAGCTTTCAAGCACCCTCAAATTAAAGGAAAAATCTGTGCTGTAACAATCTCACTTCAAATTAATAGTCACCAGAAATGTAAACATTCAAGTGCACTGACTGCAAAATTAGCTTAGCACATTTAATGTACTTTGGCAAATACAGGATTTGAACTGTTGCAAGCAAAAATATGGGCCAACCAGAATAAAATGACAATTCTAATGAGTTATGTGGATGTACAACATGCATTATTCATACTACATGAAAAATAAGAGCGGACAATTCTGACTGTAATGTGCAAATGAACTGTGATTCACTGTTACTCTAAAAGCCTTTACTTCATGTTGACTATTGCCTCCCCATTTTGATTTTTATTTTTAGGGGAAGGCTGTGTACTTTGAGGTATAACTAAGTAATGGTGAATGTCAATAACCTGTTCTCCTCATGTGCCCATTTTTGGCTGAGAGCGCTGAGAAATGCCAAAGGCAGGTCATATATTAATCATACGAAGATGGAGAGCTCAGACCCACTTGGCAGACAAGAATGTCCTGCTAAGTCCCTTGGTTGAGTCAAGTATATTTTAGTATTATAACTATTCAGACAGTCCAGGAGATTAGGACTGAAATAAAATACGAATTAGCGCAAAGCCAAATTTCCCCATAGCAAGCATTTTCTGCTTTAAAAGAAGGGAAAACACAGTTGTCCTTGGATATAGCACTTAATTTCACCCAGATGCTGCAAGAAGCCTCACTGCAATACCACTGCTCTCTTGAGAGTCAACAGAAAAGAGACCAGGAGCAGAAGAGAGGAATGGCAGGGAGAGCTAGTATTAGGAGAGATGGTCAAGAAAGCTGAAAGACAAAGAAAGACAGAGAGAAAGAAAGAAAAAGCAAAGCAGAGACCTCACAACAAATGTGCTACAGATCTCATATAACCTGTTTAAACTCCCCAAGCACCAGCAGTTTTTGTCTGTTTTTTGAAGAGGGCCACATACTCCTTTTGTGAGATCCCTTGGCTTCCAAGTGGTGGTGGCCTGGGAACATCACTGTTTGCATGGCATCTGCTGCAATCAACCCCAGAGAACGTGTGGATGCTCCTGGTGTTATCTTCCAAGCCAACAGGAAGAAACCTTCTCAATCCCTGGTTGATTAGTAGAAGAACTTGGTTCAGGATAACCCTATGTTTTTAGCTTTAGCTCTTAAGTACATGCATGCGAAGAGCAGAAAGGAAAAGTTGTAAGAGGCTGAGAATACAGCAAAGGGCTGGCAGCGGTCCGTTAGCTGAGATGGACAGGAAAATAAAAGGAGGCAACATTAAGAAGCACAAAATAGTTCGTCTGTCGTGAACTGTTGAGATAGTGGTCCAGTCATTCCTGAAAATGAGCACACAGTACTGCAGGTATTTTGTGTTAGCATCTTAAAGCTAGCAACAAGGCATGCCCAGGCAAAACTCTCTGGACTTTCGGCAGAGTCTTCTGCACAAGAAGAGCTGCAGAACCATTCCCAGCATTCCTCATCCAGGAGAAAACATACTGTTTGCAGTCATCAGACAGGAGCGCACCTTACTGGATGACGCACTGATAGTGAAGTGGAAAAACTGACAACTGGTGTAGGCCAAAGAACGCTGTCCTGGGTAAAGATCATGCAAGTACTTCCAGAAAGCATTATATAAATTTCTGAAGACCTGACTACCTGCAAGTTTGCCCAGGTGACATGTTTCTGCGCATATTTTCCCTGCTGTGTAAGCAAGTCTTGACTGAGGTACTGAAGTTGTTATAATGAACTGTATCTTCTTTGTTTAGGATATGGGAGCAACTCACAAATGGAATACAACTATCCCTGCAGACATCTGAGGGAAAAGTGGTAGAAGCAGAGGGTAACAGGGAAGGATCGGGGTGCAGAAATCACCTGAGGGTATTTTGGAAAAATTCTGTTATCAACTGCCTTCTTAAGAGACAGTTTGGTATAACAGATACCTACATAATACAGCGTACAATGCTGTAGACTCTTCTGCCTATGAATTTCAGTTCTGAAGGATACACGGGTGCAGAAGAACCTGTAGACACAGAAGTCCTGACAGAGTTAAACACCAAGCTCCCTGCTAAGCACACAAGTAAGGAGGACTGGGAGCTATTCTTCCCTGGATCTGTCAAAGTAAGCAGGCAGAGCTGTAATAACTGAAGGATGACCCTTGAGGCAAGGGAGCTGAAGCAGAGGGATTTGGTTTTGTAAGAAAGCCAACCTGACAAACTGGTATGTGCACACAATGGCAAGGAACACTTGCTTCTTCCCAGTCAAAGGTTTCTATCTGCTTGAGTTGAGCAAGGTTTGATCCTAGGAGAAGCCCAAGACTTAGGACTGCGGGGATTTGGGTTACAACAACAAAGGAGACCTGGCTGCTCTTTGTCTGCTGACAAACAGTTTTGCTTTAAAAGACTGAACTCTGTTGCTGCATACACATTCTGATAACAGTAGGGAAAACTCTTGCAGAGCACCAGATAAGACTGACCCTACATGAGGAGCTGCAATATAAGACCCAGCTGCTGAAACCTATGGAGCCAGCATGAACCTGGAAGGACTGGAGGGTCATCACAGAACAAATTACAAGAAAAAAATGCACTTAAGGAGCAGTTGAAGACAAGGTATAGCCTGCTTGATGACCTGTGACAAATCTGAAGAATAACATATCCCCAGCTCCATGCTGGTGTTGCTTTGCATTAACGTACTTTCCTGAATATAATTTTCAAAGGGATGAAATTCTTTCTACAAATGCAAAGGTCTTTCTTCCCCTTTATAGTTGTCTGAAGTGCTTTCAATACTGAAGGGGGAAAAAAAAAAAGCAAAAGAGCAACAACAGTGAAAAACCCTGTCCTCTCATCATTACTGTTGCCTTAACTCCTGAAGCTTGTCCTCAGGATTTCCAGCAGTTGGAAATTAGGTAGAGCCCCAAATTCTCTTATCCTTTAAGCAAGGAACACTGGAAGACATGCTCCAAGACCTAGAGCTTAGATCTCACAGCAATTATTGTTTGCACAGTGCTTAGTGCTGCTATTTTCATTTTTGCCACACATGGGGATTAAACTTCTGTTTATGATTAAGGAGCCCAACTTCTTCCCCTCACACACATACTTACTATGAGACCAACTGAGCATTAGCGTATCTGTTCAATGTCTGCAGGTCAAATGGGCTCCTAATCCAGATAATCCACCCAGTGTGATTGGTTACAGTTCTGCAGAAATGCCATAATTTTCATTTTCTTGCCCCTGCTGACAGTCAGGGTTTTGTTGGCAAATTAACAGCGAAGTAATAGATACAGGTGGATTAGAATATCTTGTTCTGCATGTGGCAGTATCAGATTGTCAAAAATAAATACACACTAAATCTGTGTAATATGTCTTTATTGGAACAGTGTGGTTGTTTCTTAAAGATGGCATTTTAGAGCTGCAGCATCAGGAGGTGAAAATGCGATGCAGAAGAAGAACACACTCTGCTATGAAACGCAAAGGCTTCCTCTCTAGTTTTTGGATACCCAGTCCACCTAGACCAGCACCAAACCTTCCACACACTAATTGCAGTAAGCACACTGAATCCCTGCCTGGCAAAGGCACTGGACTTCACTCACATGACAACCTTGGACAGTGCAAAACTTACCCAGGCCTCCCACAACCAAGAAAGGCTACTTCCCTTTCTGGAGATGAAACCAAAACTCCCTGGAAAACTGACCAAGGGTGACTCAAGGGTCAATTCCCAAAGCCCAAAGATGGAGAGCACTACATCTGCAATAGAAACAAGACCTTAGATACCTCTGTCAGCAAGAGAATTATCTGTTGGCCAGGACAGGTAAGGAGGTGGAAGTCAAGTTTGGGAACAGAAAATGATACAGCTCCAAGTAAGGCAGTAACAGAAGAGAGCAGCAGCACACAGGGTCAAGTTTGCCCCCTGTCTCAAGAGTGCGCTGCAGCATTCCTGATGGCTGTCGCCATAAATGCTAAGAAAATGACTCCTGATGCTTCCCTCCCTCCTGCTGTCTGGCACCCAAAATCCAGACAAAGCAAAGTAACAAAAAAAATTCTCTTCCTCATCCAAAATCTCAACATTTGCCAGGGTGGAAGAGGTGCCAAGGTGAGCACACAGACAGCCTTCATCCAAGCAGCTTTAGAAATTGAGCCACAGCAAGCAAGAGTGAAGAACACTGAGGAAAACAGAACAGAAGGAGAGGTCCCATTCAGGCTACTCGTCATTTTTCTAAAAGCACTGCAGAGAATTAGCTTATCTAAAAAGGATGAGCATTTTTCTGAAGTGAGCGAAGATTGTTTACGTTTAAAGCTATAGGCAACATACTTTTGAGTTGTAATTAGCACTGCTTTATTAACCTAGTTGAACTGGGGTATTCAGGTCTTTCTCACTGGAAGTTGAACAAAAAACTGTGCTGGTTTAAATCCACAGATATATGTTTGTCAGCTACTGGTTTAGTTATGTCGATGGAACCTCCTGGAGACTCTCCAAACATTAGGGAGATAAACAGCTTACTCCCATCTTAGCTTCAATGCTATGCTCAGAAAAATGGAAAAGTTTTTAGAGAAAGAAGAGAAAGGAAAGTGAGATGAGAAAACTTAAACAACTTTCTCCCACATACTCATAAGCAGGCAAAATAAACCTCACTTAGGATTCATAAAGTTATTCTCATTTCACTGATAACGTCCAGAGATACTGCAGTAAATAGTGAAACACTTGAGAAAAATTTTGGAGGGAGAAGTCAACAGATTCATTACTGTTTTCTAAGAGGCTGGGAGGTGTTGATGCACACTGTCCTAGAAATTTAATATCTCCTATCAGTTTGCTCCTTTAAGTTTAAGGCATCATCTTACACTGTCACCTGGTCAACACCAAGATAAAGGACCAGCAGACTGGACTTCAATTCATGTACTAAGACATTTTATATTTCCCAGATGATATTTCAAAACACAATTTTCCTGCTCCTCATGCATTCAGTCCCCTCAAACAATCTACGTTTCCTCTCCCCATTCTTCAGCATTCTTTGCATGTGACTTCAGAACACAAATAACATTTCCAGCCCCAAATTCCTTTTAAAATTCATCTCCTGTCCAACTATTGACAGTTCTGAACTCATACAGTGACAAATATGTTGGCTAGCAAGTTAGCTATAGGGAGAAAGAAAATTCCACAAAAAGGTAGAACATAAGAACAAAGAAAGAGAAGAAAAGGGCCCCCTTCTCCCAATTTGTCTGCCCACATACCAAAGATCAAAAGAGCTCTGAGAAGCCTGTGCATAATCTACATACTTTGTGACCTTATTACAATTGAATTCCCCACAGGCATGGCCAGTGTGTATATATGCACACACTGTAAATACACACAAGCAGATCTGTGGAAGTTTGCCAAGTCATTTGTTCTGTGCATTGAGTTTGCTTACTTTTAACAATGCTGAGGCCAAAGAAGTGAGGCTCTTTAATCTTCACTAAATCACAAACTTGCTGGAAGAGCTCCTGTCCCGTGGCTTTGACCTGAAAGAAACAACCAATCCAAAATTACAGATGGCTCACACACCTGAATGGGCCAGTTCTCCTTCCTTACATTGGCCAATACGTTTTTGGTTACCAAAGCTGAAGAACTCCCAAAGACCAAGATTTGTTTTCAGTATTATCATCATAGAAAAATTATCGAGGCATTCCTTTTGTACCTTCACACTGCAAAGTGGCTCAGCTCAGTAAGATATGAATTCAGATCTCCTATTTATTGGCATTGTTGCGTAAGGAGAATTCTGGAGTGCTAGCTTTGTGCAGTGCTACTGACAGGTGCTCTCATAGAAGTTTGTAAATACAGAAATCAAAACACTGGTCTCTTGTATAAATGTTTTCTCAGAGATTATGAGAAACAACAAAACTTTCATTCAAGAGAACTAAAAACAAAAGTACACAAAGAAAGCCAAGACTGCATTCCTACATTTACCTGAAATGCCTTGTGGGGTACAAACTAGGTTACTCCCTACTCCACACAGAACAGCTTATTCTGTCTGCCACTAACTTCTGGTCACACAACAATTAAGCATCTGCATTCAGAAGCTGTCACCAATTGCCTATGATCTTTTTCCTATTTCCTTGCCAAATGGAGACTGGTCCAGCAAAAGCTCCCTCAGCAAAGTGGAGTTATGGGCCACTCACATGTGGCAAAGATGTGTACAGTGACTGGAAAGCTCCCCTATAAGATGTCCTCTCAGTTACAGCCTTGTTTTCCTCACTCTATCACACTACCTCAGGAGTACAACTCAGCAGACTAGCAAAATCCCACAAAATCCCCAACCCTTAAGAGACACGGGAGGAGTTCTGAGCCAGAACAGCTGCAGAGAGCCAAACAGTACTGAGACAGACAAGCAAAGTGCTGCCTGGGGTGCAGACAGCTGCTGTGAAACCAGCCATAATCTCTCAGCTGTTATGTGCCACTGCTGGCCAGTGCCAAGCAGCAGCACCAGAAGCTGCCATCCCAAGGTAGGAAGCAAAGAAAACAGGGCAGAAGTCTGTCTCTGAACTTGCCTGCAGTGTAATCATCACCAAATTAACTGCTGCCATAATTCCTCAAGCCCTTTTAGGGTTGGCATGCCATGCTGCCCAGAAGCAGGTTCCACTCTCCTCCATGCCCCAGAATGTACCATGTCACTAGATACGGACAATGGGAAATGAGGTCACTGACGTTTTTTGTTTGCTTGCTTTGTTTTTTTCTTCTTGACAATGCACCACCAACCAGCCACTCACTAATGCTTCACTCAAAGCTTTGAAACCTGCACTACACCAACATGTGTGCAACACAAACTTTAGGAGGAGAGGTGATAACATGCAGATCTATAAGATCCCCAAAGGTAAGGGTGTGGGCTCAGATCTAAAAGTGGTACTCGTTTAACTACCAACACCACGCAGTTGTAGCTGGCCTCCTTTCTCAAGATAGCAAGCTCTGTGCATACTCTCCTTTCTGGGAAGGACTGGGTGACCTGCCTGTAGCTGGAATGATTATGCACATGCATCAGTCACTAGGAGCACATGACTATGTAAAAGCTATATAAATAGGTATATTTTGTGACATGCTTTCACACCTAAGGGAAGAAAAACTTGCTGGAAGATACTAACTTCTATGAACTGCGCAACATTTTGCAACACTCATCTCAAAAGCAGAAATTCAATGAGGTTTCTTGCACAGCAGGTATGTGATCTACCACCTTGTCCATTCTCCTTTTGGTATTTTCCTACTGTGTCCAGTTTTACTCCCAAACTTCATAGCTATGCAATACTGATAACACCTGCAATCTCTGTTTCCTCCTCTTACATTCCCCTGTTAGAACAATCAATATTTCCTTTTGAATTTTCCATTTTTTGTGGTTCTGTTTGGCCTTCCCTCCCTTTGCACATGGTTTGTATGCCAGATTCCATTCCAAACACACTATGCATCATTCCTTCCTCTGATGATGCCTGATACTCAGCTTGATACATCAGACTGGACTAAATTTCATAGTGTGAAGAAACCCAAAAATAAGATCATGTGCCAGATCATAAAATCATGCGCTACTCCAGAGTCATTCTACATTCAAGTATTCATACATGCTTGTCACCCATATCTATTTTAGCAGTCCATATGCTTTAAAGCACCAGCTCTGCTGCTCACAGAATAACTAGAAGACTTCAGACCTATGCCTGCTGCCCCTAAACACACAGGACTACACCAGACTTTCTCTCTTTCCCAAGTTTCTGTTCACGTTTCCATCCCCCCTCTGCCAGCTTGGCAACAAGCAACAACTGGGGGCACTTCTGGGACACATAAGCACTAGTGGAGTAGCTGGCTGTTCTGCTCCTCTTGGAAGCAGTCTGACCCTCACTAGTCTAGGTCTCTGTCATTTTTTTCAGCTGCTATCACCAAAGAAACTTCTCAGAAATTTTATTGAGACAGTCACAAAATCTAGTTGGTACTGACCACTGGGTTCAAAATGAGGTAAGCCAGCACCCTGGGAGGTAAAGAAAACTGAACAAACTGGATGCTGCTCCAAATCTTTGATGTAAGTGATAGACAATACATAGAGAACAGTGTTCTTTCTCACCATTCCCCCAAATCAGCCAATATAACCCCCAGGTAGGCACCTAAATTAATACAGATCTGATGAGGGCTGAAGAAACTTTAAAATGGCTCTGACTTTTTCCCTTCAATGTCATTATCTAAGAAGGGCACAAAACGAATCCATCTTATAGAACATCTACATGCAACCACACAAAACACATATAGGAAAACTCTTATCTGGAAGGATGGAATTTGTATGAGAGGAGGAGAAAGGAATTATGTGCATAAACCCTTTTCTTATCAGGGAAAGGATCTATAATTTATTCTGCTGGAAGGATAATGATTCCTACCTACCTCACTGAGCTCCAACCTTATTTAGTATTTGCATTCCATATTGAGGAGGTTAAAAGGCTTTGGAAACATTAAGTAGTGGCATTATTATTCTAATAAATGCACAAGCTATAATCTGTGGTCGTGCTAATTAAATTTGTGTTCTACTAATATTACTGGAAAATTGCCTTGATGTTCCTTTTAGAAGATGTCTCCAGCTGCAAAATCCTGATTTTTGTTGTTGTTTTGAAGGGGTGTTGTGGTAAAGAATGAAGCCAAATGAAAAGCTGGGTTTGGTGACTTGCCCAGTTCTAAGAGGTTATGTTTCACTCTGTATGCAATTAGGACACAACTGTGTTTCGAGAACTCATGTTTTGACCCAAGCAGATATTCTCTTTCACACCCAGGTATCTCCACATACGTATTTTTGCAACTTTATGGCCACTGAAGCATGAAACAGCAGAAGTTAGGATGGAAAATGTTTTAAAAGGTCTACAGATGGATGTGGTGTCACAGATCCTGCCAGAGAAAGGGATATTCAAAGACACTCGCTCTTTGCAGGAGCTGCAGGAAGGCAGGTGGGAACAGGGACATGCTGCCTTCCCTCCATCCCCACAGCACTAATAAATATGAAAGGACATTCCTCGTGCTTTATTAAGCTGCTGCAGCCCAGGGCAATTCACAGTCATATTTTAAATACAGACTATAGCTCCTGCTGCCTGCCCAAGACTGGGCATGGGACATCCTGCTGCAGTGGGACACTGCCTAAAGACCCTGGAGCTTGGGCAGCCCCACAGCTGTCATATGCTCTTGGGACAACACTACTCAGCTTGATGTGTGATATCACAGTTAAAATGCCAGACAGGGAGCAGAGGTGGAGCAATGAGACCAGAAAGGGCTTTGGACATCTCTAGTTGACCCTCTGCTCCTTTAACGCTAAGCCAAACTAAATGGCAATGCCATCAGCCCTGCCTGCACGCGAGTCCGCACCTCAAGAGATTTAGGGCAGGCTCTGCTATCTCACATCTTTAGCCTTACTGATAAAAGCTATAAAAAGGTGAGATTTGGGGTCAATCTCAACAGACCATTATCACTGGCCTTTGCACCTGCCCTAGGAGCTTAATTAAATTCTCATGTTGTGGCTTGCACAAAACCAATAGACTGCAGAAGTTCGGAAGGTAGCTGGGCTGTATTTGAACAGACAACCCGCAAGCAGAGAGCCCCACGGTTTGCTACTGAAGTCTCGTTCTGACCAGCCCTTGTGGAACTTTCCGTTAGTGATGCCACATTTAGGCATAACAGGCAGGAGATTCCTATGTGGATTTTGAAGGTTAGCACACGTGCCATGTTTTCAGCTGAGTGCTTAAAACAGCTCACCTCACCCGTCTTCCCTCTCTCCCCAGCCCAAGGGAAAGCAAATAAAATCAAAAAGAAAAATCTCACACGCAAACTGCACACAGTCATAGGGGAGCGCTCAGCTCTGTCACCTAAGCTGAAGTGCTGCTGCCAGTTTGGTTTCTCGCAAGCTGAGGAGCGAGCGGCATTATGCAAGGAGCCCATGTGCACTGCAGTGGGCATAGGGCTGCACCAAGCAGGCAGCCAGCAGGGTTCTGCCAGCACTCCTGCACACGCACTCCAGTATTTGAAGAGCTGATCAAAGAAATGAAGCGACTTAGCTGTGGCCAGTGTGTGTACAAGTACTCGAAGGAGGGGAAAAAAAGCCTCAGATGTTGTTTGCTCTGTCTTGGAGTCTTTGAAAGACACTGACAGGCTCTCAAAGCATTAATAGCTGAAACACCAGTCGTTATTAGGTATGCTTGCTAAATCATCAAGGCATTTCAGGTTCAATATTAAAAAAATCTCTGGTTTATTAATTGTAGAAAAAAACACTGTGGGCGCTTAAAATAACCCCAACAAAATAACAGCAGAAAAAGAACAGAGGTTACCTCCATCCCAGAAGTTTTGAGTAACTCTAATAATGTTTTGAAACCACCCAATTAGAAAATGGAGTGCCAATTACACTAAGCTGGCTAATAGCCTTTGGGTCAGCAGACCAGGCTTTGAGAGAAAAACAGCAGCTAGCAAAGCCAGCCCTGGCCCGGAGCGAGGCCTCCTGGCATCCCTCGAGAGCCACTCACCCCCACAGTCAGGCTGAGCTGCTCCCGGTCAGGCAGGAAGACGCAGACGCTGCGGCCCTCGGGGTGCATCCTGCTGGACAGTAGCACCCGGCTCATGGCAGGCAGCTCCGTATGGCCCCGCCAGCAGCACCCGGCGTCTCCTCTCCGGTGTGGATGCGCGTCAGGCTCCCTTCATCCCATGCACCTGCTGGGAAGGGGAGAGTGTCAGTGAGGCTGTGGTGAAGCCCTGCAGTTGTGGTTCTGCCCTACTGCTGGCTGACTTGGCTGCGCTATGCTGAGGGGGCAAGTCTCGGTGGCACCTGACTCATCCATTTTACAAGGTCATTGTCAGTGTTTTTGATGGCATCGTGGCACAAACTGGGCAGAGATAACCTTTACATAGCAGAGCAGAGTGCCATAAAGCAATCAGATCTATGAACCCAAAACAAGACTGAGATGTACGTAAGCAATGAGACAGATGATGCCACAGGCCACTGCCTGAAAAAAAACATGAGCAAGAGGGAGTGCCACCTTCTTCACCTGGGACGTCTCCTTGATGCCACCTGGAGTGGAGGATTTTGACAAGCTGTCAGCACAGAGCACTTCATCTGAACCAGGATTCCTTCTGCCCAGCCCTGCTCCCTGGGAAACCATTGCCCTCCTACCCAAGTGAACTCATCAGCTCCCAAGGCTGAGCCACCTCTCCACATTTTTTGTCTCCTCCCAAGGGCTGAACCCAGGCAGCACAGTTGGGAGGTCTTCAGTTTTGGGAAAAAGCTGCTGGAACAGCATCGAAAATGCAGCTGCCTGGGAGCTGCACAAGCAACTCAGAGCTGAAGCTACAATAACCACAGAAACATGAGAGGGAAACTGAATTTGTGCACAGAAACACAACAGCACATATCTTCTTCCCACTGCTACGGGAGGTTATACAGCACTTCCCACAGCTACCTGTTACCACCTTTTTGCTGTTGGTCACTGCACAGCCTGCTCCTATGCTACATGCTTTCTGCTTTGTTTTTGAATCAAGAACAAGAGCTCTAAGTGTCCTACAGCAAAAGCTGCTCCATGCACCTCCTCCCTTGCTTGAGCTGGCATATAAAACATTGCTTTATTAAGAAGCAATGTATTGTTTTCTATCAAAATCCTCCTATGAGAGCAAAGCATACAAAACTTTTTAATAAAGGAGGGAGTGCCATTAAAGGACCAAGTTATTATTAATTCAGACTTTCAAGAAAAGTAATAAACCGAAACTAGGATCTTTAAAACGAATGCTCTAAATTATAAGCACACAGAAAAGACACATCTGACTTCTCGGAAGAGAAGAGGTCAAAGCTTCCAGGCAATGAAATATTTGGAGAAAATCTCTCATTCATCCTCCTATCAATATAATTATACCAATGAGCTCTCCTGCATTCCAGGCTACACACTGTGAACAGCTGTATATAAATACCAGATGTCTATAGAATGACTTGAGGGTGATAGGTCACTTTTTATTGTCATCTGATGTCATACGCTCCATAAACTTTGTGGACAGTATAAGGACCTCAGAGTTATGAGCTCAAGCTTTCCACTGTAAGTAGGTTTGTTTTGATTGTCAAACTACTGCAGTATAGCCCATGTCCTCACTCACGAGGGGAGATTACATCCACAGACAAACATTCACACAGTCTGTAACACAAGTCAGAAAAGGCAAAGAAGTAACAATAAGAATAAACTGATGTTTTTTTCCCCTGTGGATAACTGGAGAAACTGAACCCTATTTCCTCATACCCTCTGTTAATCAAGGCTTATGGAAGGCTCATCCTATTCACTCATTTTTTTTCTCTTAAAATTTAAAATGGACAACTGTAGATTGTGGGAGATGGGAAGTAAGAAAGGGAACCTGCATTAGCAGGGGGTTGGGCTAGAAGGTCTCCAGAGTTCCCTTCCAGCCCCTGCAATTCTGTGAGCCTGTGAATGGACAGGGAGATGTTTTTTTCAACGTTTTACAACAAATGAGCTCTTCAAACCCTTCAAACCCTGCAGCAGGTAAGAGGTTAAAGAAGCAACGTCCTTAATCTGAAGGGGGAGGTCAAACACAAGCCCAGATCAGCTTTCTCTTCTTCAGAGGTATGCTAGAATGTGATAAAACTTAATGAATCATTAACTTGCTAGCACTGCATGCTTATACTGAAAAAAAAAAAAAAAAAGAAGCCAAGAATAACTGCCCAACCAAAACAAGTGGCCAGAAGGAATGCTCTTACTTAAACATACACAATTTCAGACTGCCCATATGCCATTCTTTTGTTTACTACAGATTCCAACCTCTTAACCTCAATTAAACCCTAAAAGCTCTAGCAAATGCACTGCAGATGAATTAATAAAAGCTGAAGTCAATCATTGGCTTCTGGGACACTCTACAGTTTGTTTGGGTTTGCCTTAGCTTTTTGTTTGTTTGTTTTGTTTTTTAAATAACATCACTCCATGATTTTGCTCCCAGAGAAGTCCATTCTGAGATGTAATTGCTTAGTCAAAGGCCTGTCAGTGAAACAGTCAAAGATGCTTTTTATTCCTACTCTTCTGATATCAGTCAGGCGTCTTTTTAGTGCCTAGAGTTATTTAGCACTGTTTATTTTATTCTACCTAAATACACGTGTGCCAGAGCTTTGGACAATAAGCCTGCCATTAATTTCAACACTACTCCGATTAAACAGCTCAAACACGACTGTAAAAACTAATTAGGAAGAACCCTAATCTTCTGCTCCTCTACCCACAGCCCCACAAACTGCCTCCCAGCAGCAGAGCAGGGCTACAGCGTTCAGTTAGTGAAAACAGGAATTGGTGGAGTTAGCAACAGCAATAGGAACAGGAAAGTCCTTTGGAGATGAGATTAGTTGTTGCATTTCCATAGGCAAGTTTGAAATAAACCTTTCTGGCCTAAGGTGGCGAGGGGAAAAAACATTAGTAGTAGTTCCTGCTTCTTCCTGCACTTTGTAACTTCAGATCCCCAAACAGCACCTATATAAACCAGCCCATGCACTTAAACTGGGCTTCAATGTGAACTGCACAACCCTATTTTATATCAGAACACAGCACTCTTGGAATTACGTCCTAATCCTGATTTCAGCCTCCCAGGACTGCCACAGGCACACCTCAAGGGAATAAAAACAAATGGGTGAAAGAATCACACGCCAGCTCTAAACAGCAAAACAGAACAAAATTCAATCATCAAGAAGAAAGAGCGCAGGTAATTATGTGCTTCTCTCAAAACAGGAACACGACCTGAAAGCACGCTTTTGAAGGTTTATTATAGTAAAGTATCTTGGGAAAGCTTGTTTTGCTACCACTGACAAAAACGAACACTGAGCACATTCCCAATGAAACCACAGCAGACTGGCCCTACAGAGTTCTGTCAAGGACTTCTCAGAAATGCTAAGACTCTTCTTAATGTTTTCCACAGATGTCTTATGCTTCTAAGACAATCGGACTCCTAGACTGCTGTTCCACAATCAGCTTAGGTAGCTCTAATCAAGCCAGCAGTGCAGCAAGGCAGACAAGCAGCTGCCTGGAAAGAAGCCTACCTTTGTGCAGCAACCCACGCTCATGTTAACGCAACCTGATGATAAGATACAGCCTTAAAACTGAGAACCTCCCTCACCTATGCATTTGTCCCCCATCCAACCTGGCCTTGAACACCTCCAGGGGTGAGGCATCCACAGCCTCTCTGGGCAGCCTGTTCCAGCACCTCACCTCTCTCTCTGCGAAGAACTTCCCTCTGATATCCAACCTAAATCTTCCCTCTTTCAACTTAAAACCATTTCTCCTTGTCCTGCCATTATTTATCCTTGTAAAGAGTTAACTCCCCTCCTGTTTGTAGGCTCCCTTTGGGTACTGGAAGGCTGCAATGAGATCACCCTGCAGCCTTCTCTTTTCCAGACTGAACAAGGATGTAATAATGGTATGTATTAGCCCTTCCCAACAACCTGAGTCCCCATACAACTCCCTTGACCAGCCCATGAGATGGGCTATTTTCCCTGGGTGCTCCAGAAGATAGGATCCCAGAATAGATGCAGTCTGGCCATAAGAAAGATGCAACATTGTCAGCAGAAATGACTGGCATTCGGTTCATCGACTAGGGAGATGCAGCTGCAGTAAGTCTTTTATATCTGCTACATCTGAATACAGCACCCTTGCATGGATAGGATGTGGGCACAGCTCTCACTTCTGGGATTTTCAAAAGGAGCAATAGGAAATGCCTTCAAGAACTCCAGGGCTGTGGAGTCCTGGTAGAGTTCATTCTCGCCACATATCTTTGGGGACAGATAGGGAAGTTGCAGAATACTGGTCTTAGATGCCAACTAACATCCTTTTCTTTCTGTACAAACAGAACTCTCCTATGACATTGAGCTTTAACAATAGAGAGGAAAACACTTTGTAGTCCTATTGCAGGATTAGACACAGCTCTTAGTCAGGCATGACTGCCCACACTCCACCTGCGTGTTGTGAAGTTTTCCCACCTCACGTCAAGCACCAGAAGTGAGAGCTACAGCAAGAAGTGCTCTCTTGGGTTTGTAACTCTTCTGCTTTGCTCTGCCTCTCCTAGAACATGGCCAGTGTGCTCAGGAAGAAGGATTCCCCCAGAATTCCCATGACACCTATTCCTAACCTGTGATTGTGATGGTATGCCACTTTATGGGCTGCCCTACTCCTGCACAGAGGCAGGGGACAACTCTCCTACTTAGTGGTGATGCAGCACTCTTCGGAAGCCAAGAGACACATGTTTTTGTACACACACTGAGACCAGCCTTCAAGGAGGGGAAAAAGGCTCAGCTGAAGGCAAAGCAGCAAAGGACACGCAAGCTTCTGTACTGTGGAGGTGAGGAGGCTGTGAGGGCAGGATCATATAGGTGGCTGTCATGTTTCTATCTGGCTGCCCCTGGGATGAGAAAAGCACTTCAGCACTTCACTTCCCATGAAGAGAGCTCAGCATGAATCACCTGGGCTTAATCCTTCCCCAAAAACAGAAGTGAATTCACAATTCTTTGAGAGAAACAATGAGCATTACAGCCTCCAGGCAAAAGGGACAAATTAAGATCTCACGAGGGAGTAAGTTTTTCCATCACTTCCAAGTCCGTGTGCGCCTTTGAATTTCTGTGCACAAAGGTATGCAGCCTTTTAAAGTGCATTAATAGAAACGTGCAAAACTTTGCAACACACATCCTTTGAACATTAAATGTCTGCAGTGAGAACACGCATCTCCTTTCCAGCATGCCATGTTCCTGGGAAGACTTTCTGCTGTCAACACCAGAAATAGCAGCGGTTGAACAGACCCTGCCTGCTCACTGATTGGTAATGCAAATACAGCATTTCCTCATCACGTCTGACTACCAGTGTGAAGTTTCTCATTACAATGAATTTGTTTATTTCCTCACAATCTACAACTGGGGTCCTTTTACTGATTAACAGTCACAGGACTTCCTCAGGCTTCAGAAATCACATACATGAATTAGTGTTTATGATTATGTACCATGTGAAGGAATCAACTGGCTTAGGCAAATGCAGAAGTGTAAGAACGAACCAGTGAAATACAGCACAGCATGTGAAACAGCTTCAGTGTCCAGGACACAACACATGAAGCTGCTGCAAAGAAAGCTTACATGGAAGTGCAGAGCTCTGTTCTGTCAGCTGAGTGACATGAATCCTTCAGCGTCACATGAATCCTTCCAAGATTAAGCAAAGCAAATTGCTTCAGCAACCGTTCAGTCTCACCAAAAGCTTGCCCACACCCAAACACAACGACACATCCCTTTGGAGAAAGATCAGTACAGAAAGCTAACTCACAGGCATGCATACACAGGCAGCCCAGAGTGCAGTACAGACAGTACCAGGCAGAGCCTGCTGCCTCAGCATGAAGAGGAGCAACAGAAGGTACTTCGCTTTGGTGCTCTCCCTACACATCTCTGCCAAGTAGTGCAACCTTTATTTATGAGACTGCTCACCTTTTGTATGTAGGTGAAACAGGAGAAGCAAAGCACAGGTGGAGAGCTGCAACAAGGTCTTTATAATCAGGGAGAGCAATGCTTGTTCCCTGCTCCTGCAGCTGTTGGATGTTCAGGAAGCACAGTGAGAACACCGAACAGCAAGACCTGATGTCTCCTCCAGAGACCCAAGAGAAAAAGTGTGTTTCTCTATCATGCTAACAGAAAACAGTTGAGGTCTCTTAACCCAAAAGCCTATCAGCTAATTCTCTAACTGGGAACATATTTCTCCTTTGAGTCTATTGAGGCTTATAAACAGTGATTCTCACAAGTCAGTTTATTAAATACTTGCTTAATCTACTGTTTGAACTCTCATGTAATCAAACTCAAACAGCTGAGACAATTCTTCTGCAAGACAGTATTTGCAGAAATAGTTCCACTGTAGTGAAATTTCTATATTTCAGCTGGGCTGGGCTGAACTGGAACCAAGCCACCTGAAATATTTCACAGAGCTGTGAATTGTTTTTGTCAAAAACAAACAAACAAACCGAGATCTTATATCAGTTTTAGACGTAAACACACTATGAGCTATTTAAGTGAAATAAAGGCATTGTTATAACTTCAGAGGTAATACCCAGAACTGCAAGACAAATAAGAACAGACATGCTTTTACCAGTATATAACATAAGTAACACTTCAAGCCAGTAAGAACTGACTAAAGAAAACTGGTTTACTTCTCTAAAGGAGGGAGAAAGTCCACTGCCCATCTCATGGCACTCGAATCCAAATCTTAACACCCACACCAACCACTCAGCTTCTGCATCCACCTGCTTCTAACTTCTACCCTCCCCGAAAAGTACAGCCTATCTTAAACCAATACTCCTCTCTGCTCTGAATATGTAAAACAGAGGAACTTCCAGAATAGAGAGAGAAAGCTCTGACTGGAATGCAGCCTGCTTCTGTTACAAACGTGAAATCACCTATCTGCCCATACTTTGACAGAACTAACGCCAACATCACAAACAGGGCCTGTAGGAGCAAATGCAGCTTCATGGACTGCACACACTGCAGCCAGCAGCTACCTTCAGCAAAAAGATGGGGAAACAGGAAAGCACAGCCCAGAAAAAGAAACAGAATGAGAGAAAAAAAAGAAAAACAAGCGTAAGGAGTTCCTTAAAGAAAAGATGCCCCTTCCAAAGTTCTCCAAGAAGCAGCTCCTTCTGAGGACTTCAGGGTCTGGCCCACAACTTCTCTATGCTCAGTTTCTAAGAATTAAGGTGCCACTGCTGAACACCTCCAAGAGCACTGAGGAGCAGCAGGAGAATTCCTGTAGGAAAAGCAGCAGCGTAACCCCAGAGCACAGCAGGCACGCAAGTCATTTACATTGTCTTGAACTGGACTAACAGTAGGGCAACCGTGAAACTCCATCACACGGTGTCTGATGGAGACCTGCTCTGCATTTGCTCATCCTCACTTTTAAAAGGAAAGGGAAGGGTGTGTGAATAAAACGCCTTTTCCCTCTTCTGGGTCTCCACCGATCTGAGATCCGTGGACCCAGGCAAAGCCCCGGTATCACAGGTACAGCAGGCAGCGTGCCTGACTGAGAGCTTAGAGCAATTAGAGCAAAAAATAGCCAGCACAGCGAGGCCACGGCATTCTGCGGCCACTCCGAGCTTCCCGGGAACTAGACAGAAAAGATTTTAGAACACCTGAACAAACGAACAGGGACACCAGCATTTGAAAGCCTTGCTTTGGATATCATAGCAAAGGTGACCGCTGCCAGCGATACACGCGTGTTATTTTCTCTCACAGTAACCCCCGTGATTTTTAGGTGCTTACTGTCAGGGCCAGGCACCTCCGTAGCTCAGCACGGACAACGCGGGACAGCCGGAGCCGAGCAGCTCCAGCCCCGCCGGGTGCGCACCGAGCGCAGCCACCGGGACGGGCTCACACCGGCAGCGCCGGCGCCGCGCTCCTGCAGCCTGCGGGGCTCGCCCTCAACACGCACCGAGGCCGCCCCGCTCAAGGGCTCCGTCCTTTGTCCCCTGTGTCGCGAGAGGAACCCCAAGCGGTGGGGGCGCGGGACCCCCGCACTCACCGCGGGACGCCCCCGGGGCTCCGCCGTTCCGTCTGGGGCTGCATCCGACGCGTGCCGAGCCGAGAGCGATAGCACCTCGACCGGTAGCGCTCAGCGCCGGGCTCCCCCCGGTACCCCGCCGTGGGAGCAGAGGTAGGGGCGGGGCCCTGCGGAGAGGCGGGGCCGTGGGTCCCCTCCCGCCCCGCCCTTCCCCGGCGGGGGCTCCCACGTGGAGTGGCGGCACGCGGACACCTCGCGCGGCGCTCCCCCATCCTCACTCACGTCCGCCGCTCCGTCGCGTGAGCGGATTGGCGGAGCCGGGCAAGCAGTGGGCGGGACTTGCTCGCGGAGCGATTTCTGATTGGTTAGTGGCGCCGTCGATCCGCACCCTGCCACTAAGGGAGGTGTTGGGGGACGTTCCGCTCAGTAACGCCCAGTTACGCCCGCTGGGGTGCGGCGCGGAGGGAGGAACGCGGCTGTGCCCGCCTGCCGCCGGGGATGCCCCGCGGTCGTGTCTGTGGCCTTTGGTCGCCTCGGGCTGTCCGGTGGTTGCCGGGGGGTGTTTTGTCTGCGTGAGGCCGTAGTTTTATTCCCGGGTGTTGTGGCGGTGCAGTTTGCGGGCGTTATCGGCTGTCATAGAGCACGTGGAGATGGGATTTGAACGGAGAGTGATCCCAGCAGGGCACGAGAAGCAGTTCCAGGCCGCTCTCTCCTGGCCAGGGCGGCAGTGGGGTGCTGGCTACGGGGTTATAATAAAATGGTTTTAAAAGCGCAGTTGAAAAGTCAGTGTCAGATTTGGAAACACTTCATGTTGTGCACAGCCCCTGCATCTGACTGGATAAGAAACAACATATTTGGGAGGAAGGTGCTCTGGTCCTTTCACATTGATTCATACAGCTGTCCTTCCCTGCTGCCCATAGAAAGATGCCTGGCTGTCCTTTCCTTTTACTCCTTCAAATCTCCAGTCCTCTGTCTCCTTTACTCCCTTTGCCACTTTAGAGTACCAAGCGGATGCAGCTCGCCCAAAGGACGGAGACCTCAAGCTTTTTTGCTGGAAGATCAGTCTATTTTGTTGCTGATTAGATGGTCTCAGGGCACAATCCATTGTTAGAGTCAGCATTTTGTAATATCATCGCCTAGGTCTCCTCCCTTTCCAGAATGGACTGAGAATCCAGTGCCTGCATTTAAGCTTTGTTGAACTTCTTACTTATCTTGCCCAACACTATGCATGAAGTCTGCAGCAAAGCCAGCAGGGTGCTCATGGTAGGACTTTCTGTCATGCCCTGACAGCTAGCATAGAATTAGAAATGGGAATAAACAGCTCTGAATGGTTGTTGCATGCTTCTGGGCTTTGATCAGTTGAAAAAGAAAACATTGCTTGCTTACGAAATCACAGCATGGCTTTCTGTGACAGAATCCTTCAGCTATGGCAGGAGCAAAGGCTGTGTTTGGGCTGTTGAGGCAGTTATGTATGTCATGGCACATCACCTTGTCCTGTTGTTCTCCTTGTTCCCATCATCGACCTTAATGCTCTCACACCTGAGTTTCCTTCCTGTGGAATCTAAGTGGAAGGGCTTGGAGTGTGGGTCAGCTGCAGCTCCCAGGCTAGCTATGATCATAATGGAAGATAGTACAGTATGTCAGGTATGGTACTATAATTACAAATCTAACAATTTTCTGCAAATCTGGTCTCCTATGATCGGCAGCCCACATGTGTCACTCCAGAGAAAGCAAGCTGCATTTTGAGAAACAGCAGAACTGCAGGAAAATGCAGATAGCATTAGCTTGTTTGTTTTTAAAGGGGACATCAAAGCATTGGAGTCTGAAGATATCTATGATCCAAGGAAGCACTGCTTTGCCTGTTGAATATGTCAACTCCAGCTCTCCTACCTGCAGTGCAGATAAGCAAGTTTGTCCAGCTTTCTCTGTAAAGGAGAAGCTGGGAGGGGGGGCAGGATTTCTGCAAGAGTTCTTATAAAGCAGAGTCTTGATTGAGAAAATAGAGCTCCTTTTGTAAGCATGTGTCTCATGCAGAGTTTTGCTAAAGTCAGAGGGACATCAAGCAAAAGTTTGCATAAACAGATGTCTTTGCTCATGGTCTTGTCTGCACTGCATGCAGATGAAAGGATTTCACAGTGTGAAAAGGAAAGCTGGAGTTTGCCTTCACAATCATGGAAAAGAATTCATTTCCTTTTCTTATGATAATCTGAAAAATGCATGTAGGAAATAGTTTTGTTAGTACGATTTATTTTCTAGTTCACAAGCAGCGCTGAAGCTTGGGGAGAAGCATGTTTGTAGTGTCTGGAAACAAAAGGAGTTTTCACTAATGATCTCGGGGAGCTGAAGCTGGCTTCAAGCTGTTCAAGTCATGAGAGGATGACTCAGAAGTCAGAAATTTGAGGCATTCTTATGTCTAGCATTTAATCAACAGGCAAAGCATTGGCAAGTAAGAAGAAATCAATGGCAAATCGAAGAATAACAGGTCAGCTATTCATTAGAGAAAGGGTTGATCGCCAGGATATTAACAGAAAAGAAGGCATGAAATTAATCTTAAAATTTGAACTAGCAGTGGCTGCAATGAGCTGACAGTCAGAGAGCTTTTTAAAAAATTACACAACTTTTTTGTGGGAAAGGCTATTCTCAGTGCTCTGCATTCTGCATTTATATCAGTCAGATCCCTCCTGTACATGTTATTCAGACTTTCCAAACACAATGCAACTCTTGCAGGGGTTTGTTTGTAGTATTTGTCATTGTATATACAGTCATCTTAGGCATTACACACGAGATGATAATAATCTGCTCTCTACTAGCATTCACGCTGAAGCAAAATCTTATTTTGTTGTGTTTTCAGTGCATGTTGGAGCTTGATTTTGCTGGCATTCCCTATTGCTAGAAAATTATCAATGGCTTCATTGTGAGTATTCATCAAACCAAGGCTTTCATGATTAACGTTGCAAAATCAGGTTTAATTTTGAGCTCTGGGACAGAGAATGGGTTATTCCAACTTTAAAATACCACATTTATCTATAGCAGTACGCAAACAACAAACACCAATAAAATTGTGTGCAGGGTAGTTTATATGCTAATAGCTGTATTTGTCATTAATTATAATCAGTCGTTATTATACCAAAAGTTGTGTATAATCTGTAGTTATAATTAGTGAGTTTTGAGACATCCGTTTACATTAAATAAAAAACAAATGCTTTGCGTAGTGAGCACCAACCACATGATGCTGCAGGCAAGGCCAAGTGTTGGCACTGGAGCGAAAAAATGGTTGCAGGCTGTTGAAGTGTGGCTTATGTGCCTTGTGACTGCAAGGAAATATGAAACACTGCTTTGTACTCTTATTTAGCCTAGTGTTTTACAAGCAGTATGTATTGTATCTTTAATCTTCAAGAGTCCTGGTGTCCTTCCTTCAGAGAGTGTTTCTTTCATTTGCTGTTGAAACAGATACACCCTCATGTCTTTGAGAGCAGCTGCTTAATGGTGCTCCATAGTGCTGCAAAGCTTTGGGAACCATATAGGCAATCTGGGTGGGAGGATGGGCTCGTAAGTCAAATCTGGCCTAGCTCATATCCTTGCCGGTGTCTCTGTGGGACTGCATTTACCGAAGTGATCATACGCTTCATATGAGTTCTAAAACCAAACAGAGAAGCTGAGTCTTTCAGTAACCCTAAGTCATTAATATCATTATAAGCTCATGATTTTATTTGAACTCTGACCACATTCCCAGAGCCCTTTCTTGCTACCTTTTGTGCTTCAAGATTTCCTAACCCCAGCTCTGTGCACGCCCAGACCTGTATTCATTACGCAGCCTTCTGAGATCACAGCTGGTGGTGACATGGCTGTTGGCCACAGGGAGTTTAAACTGCCTGCTCTCTGATGGGACCTGTTCAATAGATATTTGTCTGTACAGGTGCTCCGGCAAGATGTTATCTGTAGTTAAATACACACAAAGTGCATAAGGTGTTGATATGAGTTCACTTTAAGGGTCACAGTAATGCCACTTCGATGACCTTACATAAAATGTAATAATCTCTAACAGTTCTTCCCCAGCGGTCATAGTTAATTTTTGCTGCGGTAATGACACAGAAGCAGTTGACTTATCTAATCATGCTCTACGGTTTGAACAGTGAATTTTGGTTATGTTAACTTTGAAACCTTGTCAGTGCTGTTAATTCCTTGCCTGGGGTTTCTTAGTGCTCACTGTGTTTGTGCTTCAGTCACAGCGTTAAGAACCTGCATGGCAAACATACGCTTCACACTGTCCATTCACTGCTTAAGGAAAAAATTATTTCCTGCTGTCTATTCCATGCAAGTTTTCTTCTCTTGGTCCCTAGGGACAAGAATTGTGCCAAAGCACTACTCCCCAGCAGTCACGGCCTCTGCTGTATCTGATGTGTTTTTGCACAGATGGTGCATTTCACACAAGCTTTGCTCTCCATTTTGTAGTCTTCTAGCTGGGTACATATTTGTGCTGCTTTTTGGAATTACTTCCTGTAATATTCTTTCCCTTTTTTTTTTCTTTTCTTTTTTTTTTTTTCCCTCTTCTTTTTTTTTTTTTCCTCTCTGGTTTTAGTATTTCTAATGGAAAAGTAAAAAGTAACACCACTAATAGGAACAACTAGGTTTGGATTACAAAAACTAAATGACTTTTAAAATGCTTTAGAAATATATTCCCTTGTTAAGCTTTTTCTTTTTTTCAAAGCCAACTATAGGTTTTATTTTTCATCTGATTTTCTGTTTTACATTTTTGTATTTTTCATTTGCATTTCTGTGTTCTTTCCTAGATCAAATGATGGGGCTGCCCAAAGTTACAAAGTGTTAGAGTATTGTTAAAGAGGCAGCAGAACCAAGGGATTCTTCTGCAAAATCAGTGGGGCATTTCATGGCAAAAGCATCATTATCCTTTCCTGGTCTTTTGTCTTTCTTTTTTTTTTTAATATGTGTTTATGTGTTCCCTTGGATTCACCTCTCAGCAAATTGGGATGTGAAAGAAGTGCAATCTTGGCTGATGCAATCTTGCATCCTCATGTGAAGGAGAGCTGGTGTTTCTGGTGGGGGACTAAGGGGGGAGCCTGCAGTACATCAGGAGTTAAACGTGCCTGAGAGCAGGTCCACAAGCTCCAAAATCCTACTTGCAGGAAACAATTGTCTGAACAGAGGCCACCACCTGCAAATGTGCTGGCCTTTCTCTACCTCGTGCTACCAGGCAGCATTTCAGATTCCCCAACCTTGGAAAATCTTGAGCCTGGATGAGAAAATTCTGGCAAAAGCAGAAAGACAGAAATCAAAATATACTGCTGTAAGCTTAAGGGACAAGAATAAATAACCTTACGTGCTGTGTCATCCTGCTTCTTACATAAGAAATCATCTATAGAAGAAAAAAAAAAAAAAAAAAGGGCTACATTTACACTGAATATTTCCATGAAGTAATGGCACAAAGATAATTTGAATTGCCCACAGGATGAATTTAGCCTGACGTGTAAAATCTATTTCTGCCATTATCGCTGCTAACCTAAGCCTATTCAGAGGTAATTATAGTCAAGTGCTTACTCTGTTCTTGCTCATCTGTTTTTCCCTTCTGCCCATTTAGTAAATGCATGAGTTATGCATTAACAGTGGTATGTTGTGTCAAAGCAGCAAGAGCTTTGAAATTAGACAGCAGGAGTGGAATATAATAACACAGGAAATAACCAGTGAAATCTGTAAACAAAGGGTTGTAAAAATAACAATTAGAAGTCAGCTATGTTCCAAACAATAAAGATTTTGGAGTGAAGTAATTTGAATTTACAACTGTGTCAGTGCAAATGTAGGTCAAATTTAGTAATTTTGACTAAAATGAGTTTCTAATTCTCGCATTACTCGAGGCAGAACAGTTCCAAACATGAAGAAAAGGCATTGCCTCTACCTGACTTAAAACCCTATTGGATTTCACAAGAAACTGACTTCTGCTACACAGATACATTCCTTAAATGTTCTTGTTCTCTCCAGCATGTTCAGGATAAAATTACTAAGGTGTATCTGTCCCACTGCCTTTCTCATCATGTTACCTGTGTGGTGAACAAGGGGTTTGAGTGAAATCCCAGCTCCAGTTGTGACAGAGGAGGCAACGTTAGGAAAAGTGCCCTAGGTTTGGGGTTTATTGTACCCAGAGTTCATATTTTGAAGTAGATGAACGAAACAGGCATTTATGCCTCACCTCATCACATTTCATCATGTTATAAAAACAACTGAGGTATCTTATAAAAGGTCTCGAGCAGTGAAAACTCCTTGTAAATAAAGAATGTGGCTGTGAAACACAATCCTTGGTGGAGTTCATTTCTGTCCTTTAGGAAAGACAGCACTTCAAGACAAGGTAGAAGCTGGAGATGAAGGGAGGGAAGTGAAGAAAAGCCTAAGGTAATAAAAAATATGCACATAGAAGTTCCTAATCTGCAATAGTTGCAAACATGTCTTACTCTTTTCAGCTTTTAATAAATCATGCTATTTATATCGAGGTTATCTCCTTTTGTCATCATACATCAAGTAAAGATGAGAAACAGAAGTCAGCCTGGTTCACTTACAGTTGTTTCCAAAATGTACTTAGAATCTTGAAAAAGTGTTCTCTAATTCTAGATGTGTGTTAGTTTTGTCTCATAAAAACTGTAACTGCTATTGATTAATTTCAGTTTTATGGTTCAAAGTTGAACATTGAGTTTTAGGGTTTTTTCTTTCACTGGGCTCTGGACGGTGCCTTGGACGTAGTGCTGGGTCAAAGCAGACATGAGCAGGAAAGCAAACTGCTGGAAGAAGTTGCTTGAGCAGCTACCAAATCATGTTCAGACAGGTGTCTTAGTCTGTGGGCTCCCCTTTTCTAAGACACTGAGAAATGCCATAGTAAGGTCCTTAGCATATTACAATGCCCACTGCATGGTTTGTTGCTTTGGTTGGATTTTTTTTTTTTCAGTTGTTTGACTGGCTTTTAGATGAGAAATACTTTTTCCCATCACTTTTGATGTTGTAGAGAGTTACAAGAAAAGTAGAAATATGCAAGAGGATTAATCTTGTGGGAAAATTAACCAGTTTTCTCACTATGTGCCAGCTGAATTCAGGCACCTCGCTTGAAGGTGACCTACCCAGCAGGATACTGGGAGGGGTGGCAGGGATCTAGAGATGGAGATGTTGTGGGGCCAGGCAACCTTTCAGCAGAAACCACTGTTAATTAAGTTTAGTAACATGTCTTAGTGGTGCCTAACCCACAGAAATAAAAGGCTGAAATCTCTGGCAATTGTATGTTTTTTGGATCTGGTTTGAAGCAAGACGCAGGAGTAGATAACCAGGGTAACTGCAGATAGAGATCACTCTGTCTGTGTTCCTAATACAGCCAACACAGATGCTGCTGAGGAGGGAGAGTACCAAAACTTATGTGCCACATCATTTCTCTCTTGGAATAGTTTTGTCCATCTACACCTTCCTTTCCCCAGCTTACATTCTCTTTCCCTTCCTCTGGAAGGAACACAGCAGGCAGTTTTACTAAGAAACTGAAAATACCTCTAACTGGCCTTTCTTCCTTCTGTGACCCTGCAGGTTGCCTCACCTAAAATTAAGCAGCATAAATAGTTCTCAGTAATCCAGGTATGCATTACTGTGTAGATACTTGACCTCAGTGATTTAAAAGAATTTAGGTATGTAAATAAGACTTCACTGTCTGTGGATCCATAGCTATTTGGTCTGCATTGCTAGCAATTAAACTTTGGAATTTCTAGTTTAACTGTAGGTCACATGAGATAAGGGCTTGGATTTGACACCCTGGATGTGATGCCTTCAGGTTCCTAACTGGAATCTAGGGGCCAGGAAGAAGCTTGCCCAAATGCAAGTAGATATGGTAGGACTCATGTACATTTGGATAAGATTTGGGGCTGTAGACAGCATTTTTTGTCTGAATACTTTTGGTTTACAGAGTTTCCCCAGCACAGGAACACAAGTCTTCATGAGGACAGGCAGATCCCTTAGCAGAACCATCAGTATCTGTGTGTTGATGCTAATTCACCAAAGGTAAATATTGCACAGTCACTGTAGGTGCTCAAGCAAATTGTAATCCCTTCTTTGTTGGGACATAAGCTAAATGACGTCATCCATCCTGTATTAATTTATGTGAGGATAAACTGATGAATGAAGCCAAATACGGTCAGATGCTGAACAGAAACACGATGTCAAGATTTATTTGCATTGACTTGGTAGCCCAGGAAAAAGAGCTGTGATGGCTGCAGTGATGAGCCTGAGGAATGTTGCTAGCACTGAGAGCTCTCCGCTGTGTCACACATTCCTAATGTTCTGCAGTCACATTAGGATCTGAAGGAATTAGCCCCAGGAAAGCCCGGAGTTTATTTCAGGTGGATAAACTCTGTTTTCTGGTCTTTTGGTCAGCGGTGGGAAACATTCGTAGCAGTTTAAGAAAAGATCAACGGGCTAGATAAGAATTTGTTATCTTCCAGATGGCAGGTTCCAAAAGCAGAGAAGAGAGTGGCTTCTGTCAGGTGTGGGCCAGGAATGACAAAGAAATTTAACTCCGTTCCAAAAATGTTAACCATATTGTTCACGCTCAGCAGCGAGGGGGCCTGTAGCTGCTGCGAGATTAACCTTGTGACCCCAACAAGAGTTTAGACCAGCCTGTCAAAAGCATTATGCTTCAAGGCAGTAATCATTCTTTATTAGAACAACAGTGACTTTGCCTTGGTTTCTGCTGCCTACCTAAGGATCACATTTCAGCTGCAGGTCCACCTTTAGGAAATGGCGTCCAGTTTAATTATTAACAACTGTGGATTCCTAAAGGCTATGCACAGACACTGCTCCAGGCTGGTCTAATTCACTCTTAAAAAGTAGCCCATTGTGAAAATGTACTGATCTGATCTAACGGTGATTTTTCCTAGGGCTGCTAAGGAGATGATAGTAACCTATTTCAGAGCAGGTAAATATTTTCAATAATGGAATTGGGGAAAGTTTTGATTTACATTTTCAAGCAAACTTAAGAGCTGAGATTTTAGAATGGCTGCATATCTCTACATGGCCACTGTTTTTGGATCAGGCTATTGATATATCCTGTGAAAGTTACTGCTTTTAAGAAAGCGGCACTGAAATTGTTGCATCCTTGGTGGTCCAAAGAAGTGCTTTAAGAGAGCAGTAACAGCCCCTACAGCTGTAAAATGGGAGTAAACTTTTAGGCCTCTGTACACTTCAATAGGATTGCACAGAGCCATCAACCGATCCCAAGGCTCAGCTTCCACAGCTTGCTTGATCTCTGGCTGCACTGTCATGTCTCCCAAGACAAGTTATGATCATAATCTCTTTCCAGAGTTGTGAGGTTCTTTTTTGTGGGGTTCTTTTTTTTTTTTTTTTTCATCTTTGTTGACAAATTCTCAGTAAGATAAAGCAACATAGCATCTCATTCAGTAGGCTGATGCGGTATGTCCGGCTCTGTAGTGGTTCAGATATTCCCCTCATGATGGTATCACAGCATGTATTTGTCATAAAAATGCACTGAATGCTTGGGAACAATAAAATAACAAATGTAGGCAATAGGACTGTAGTCTTAAAAGCTGATACCAAAATAGATGAAAAGCATTTTTAAAACAAAACAAACCCACTCATTTAATAATATCATTTTATAGCAGAAACTTTATAGCCATAACAGACCACTTACGTAGTTTCTGCAAACTTCTGGATCCTTCCTGCATCCACTTGCCCAGCTTTTAGTTTTTCTGTTCTCACATGATGCCTGGGTGCTGAGAGTTACATTTGAGAATGGTGTGGTTGAACACACCTCATATTTCTTTTTTTCACTTTTACAACATGAAGGAGGAAGACAAGGGATGACATTTCTACTTCTCTGGAGCTCTGTGGCTGTTTATATTAGTAAAGCAATCTGAAAAGAGTTTGCTGACTACTTACACCTTAGTAGAAGCTAAACTGAGGTATTCCTCTATGTTCCCCTTATCCTTGTGTTTATTTTGGTGAGGATGCTATCACTAGCTTTTTGCAATCAATATGTGCTGCCAGCATGGTCGTAATAGGCCACGTTCAGCTGTAGCCTCCCTTGGGGCTGGTGAGCGCATCTCTGTCCTAGGCTTTCAGGACAAAAAGCTGTAGCAAAGCCATTCATCTCAGGCACAGGCATTACACCACAGGGGGAGGTGCCGAGTTTTTAATGCATGAAGTCACTGCCATTCACAGTGAACTAATGAAAACACTGTCTTTAGCTATGTTTAAAATCCCTTGGATGCCTCTGTGTGTGTGTGTGCGCACAGTGAGGGACAGATGAATGATACTGTGAGGTCTTTGATACCTTTTTCAATGAGGCTAATTGTCTCTGCATAATTTTTGGACAAGCCTGCAATAATGATGTTTGGTTGCTGCACAGGATTAGCATGTTTAGCAATAGGAGAAGGAGAAAAAGGGAGAGATGGCATCCAGTACCTAGGTGATGAGCCCAGCTTGGTGACATGCATCTGAATGAGACATGCCTATTTAGCCCTAGCATCACTTTTCTTGCTAATCATGGAATGTGCATGACATTTGTTATTACTGTCATTATAACCCATCCATTCACGCTACTAGATCTGCTAAGCTCTTCCCACAGAAAGTGATGAGAGCTTTGTGTAACCTCAAGGGAAGCAAGACTGAGTCTCACTAGAGCAGGTTAGAAAATTTCTCAACATCTTCGTTTTTGGGAGCTGGGTAACTGAAGCAGAAGTCTTCCCACTTCCATTTTGGTAAGGACACATTGGCATACTTAAGGTTATATGCCTTATATTGACTTTCTATTTTCATATCATAAGGTTGTGTTAAGAGTATCTTTCAATTTCTTGGCTTTCCAGCTTGTATGAGTTGTTTCATTTTATTCCTTTTTAGAAAGAACACTATGTAATTCAGTTATCATTCCCATCAGAAGAACTGTGTGATCATGAAATCACCTTCCTGAAGGCAGGTGAACTAGGAGACTGAGGGGGGCCATTGGTCCTGAAATTAAAATGAGTTCTCCCTGTCTGCGTGCACTGGATTATTGTCCCAGTTCTGTCACTGACAGTGATGTATGACCAAAATACTTGTCCTTTTATGTATTTATGTTGCCCTGGTTAAAAACATAATAATTATACTAGACTTATGTGCCTCACAGATGTGCTAGAGGAAATGTCCAAAATCATTTGACAAAGTCCTGGTACCAGAAATTGTGTGTACTAAGGAACACGAAGCAAAACATTAGACACTTAACTCAGTGATGTCTATACACATTTTCCATCACCCTATATATCTGTGAACAACAGGGCCAAAATGTACTAGGACAGGATGTCAGTATTGAAGTACTGTGCAGTTTGCAAATAGATATGAAATTAGGATGCTTTTGTTTCTCAGTCAGAACTTCTCCATCCTAGTTGGAGTTATATATTGGTTTGCTATTGCACAACAGAAGTGCATCGTAAATAATGTTTTGAACACTGTAAATTTTCTGTTTTGTTTTGTTTTGTATCCTTCAAAATGCTTCTATATTGTTCAGAACAGAAAGCAAGCACATTTCCATTGTTTCTCAGTCCATCTGGGATGCTGTTGTGAGTTGTCTGATGCTGAGGTTTTCCATAAACCCAAGGTGTTGGTAAGAATTTGGTTGGTCCCTGCAGTCCCTGGTATGCTCTGATATTTTATGTAACTGAATTTAGACAGACGTAATAAATGTATTTTAGATGTAACAGCAGCATTGCTCTGTTTTTGAACTAGTGGCAAACCTCCAGTTCCCCCCACCCAATGCTTGCAGAACTCAGCAAAGCTTCAGGGATGGAAAAAATGTATTTTTACTATTTACGCAGTGTTAGGACTACTCCAAGTCATGGTTCTTGGGAGCTGAAGCCTCTAATCAATATGAAAATCAAATCTCTTGAGGGCATGGTGCTCAGAGGCACAGAGGCCCAAGTGGGAACATATGGGTGAACAAGACAGGTGCAGCTTTTGCCAGGGCCATCGCAGGGCAATAATGCCAGGTGGGACTGCACTGGAAATATGGCTGGGATGGTGCAGGCTGGAGTCAGCCATAGTGGGAGTCACACAGCCCATCCTTTGAAGTCATGGAACAGTTTCCAAGTGCCATTTGTGCCCCTGGCTTAGTTTGCATACATGGCATTACATCACCCAACAAAGCGGCCTTCAGTCAGGCCCCACACAATGGCGAGGGGTTGGCGGTGCTCCATGGGGGGTTAATAGTTGCCCTGGGAACGCCACATTCCAGCATCAGCTGCTAATGTGCAAAGCATGCTGTTCAGGGCTGGCCAGGAGCAGAGCATGGGAAAATTCTTGCATACTTTATGAGACAGAAACAAACCTACTTTCAACAGAACAACAGCAGCGCGTAATCCCCCCCACCTCGCCCACCCCTCTGCTACCAAAATGCAGCGGACCTTTGTGTGAGGGCTAGGAGGTTTGTGCTTCAGGGTGTTTTGCCAATAAAAACACAACAAAACAATGACAGAAAAAAAAAAAAAACCACCAAAAAAAACAGGTTCCAATCCAAGACTGAATTTTCCACGTTCTGGGAGAGGAATGAGCTTGGTGTTGAGTGCCTTAAGCGTAATGTCACAGTGTATTCATACAGCCTTGGTCAGGCCAACGTATGGGAGGTTAACACCTGAACAAGAGGAGCACCAGCTAACCTGGCATCACGAAGCAGCTATCTCTCTCTTTCAGTCCTTCTTTCTCTCTTCTTTTGCACAGCCAGCTTACCGCTCTGAAAAACAGCACAACATCGTATAGTTGCCCCCAGAGCTCCTGTTCATGCTGGAGATGCCTTGCTTATTCATAGCAAGGTGCTATCTCTGGATGCAACCACAAGTCTTTTGTGGAAAAAAAGCAAGACCAAAGAAGGCAAAATGGCATTGAAGACAGCTTCTGACTGCAAAGTTCAGTAAGCGTGTGTGCATGCATGGATTCTCAGTCTGTCCCCTCATACGGGCACAGTTGGCTTCAGTGCAGGCAAATTGGAGCACTGAAGTATTACAACTCTCCCTTTTTTGTATCAGATATAGCATCTTTAGGAAGAGATAATGGGCAGAGTTTGTGCACCTGGTTTGCAGTTGGGGCTGCAAATGGAGCCTGATGCTGGCAGTGCTGCACCTCCGCGCCTCTGGGTGCGACTGCTGGAAATGAATTTGGTGACAGGCCTTTGCCTGCTGGTAATTCAGTGGATACTGTTTGTTCCTACAGTGGGTGCCCATGGCAAACTCTTAAAAGGAACATTAGTTTCAAATCTCCCAATCCCATCTGTGCGATGATGGTGCTACAGCTGCATGCTATAAAAGCTGCATGCTGTAAAAAAGACTCTTTTAACTAAAGACTTGAGAGAAGATTTGCTTTTGTCTCCCCAGCTTGTTTACTCTGTAAACTTGATGTTATGCATTGTCAGTTCAGCTATTTCCCCCCCTGCAGTCTTGTTCTGGAGATGCTTTATATCTTGCTTTCACACAGCATCTGAGGAGAGAAACTGCTGTGCCATATGCCTGTGAAACTCCTACAGTAAATTAGCATGCTGGTTAGAAGATAGAGCACTCAGTGCTACTTTAAACTTACTCTTTTAATTCCTGTAGCATGAGGATGCAATAGTTTTGATCTAACAAGAGCTCTGACGCTGGATTTACAACATTACCTAACTGTAGCCTGGATTCTTCCTGGGTCCCTGGATAACCTGAGACACAGCTCTAGTAAGTCCCTTTAACCTGTAGTCTGGTGCCTTTAGACCACACTGGCTGTGACTGAGTACCGCTGCTGCTCCTCTACTGACAATTTTCTTCATCCGATCGCTCCTCAGTTTAGTAGTCTTTGCAGGCTGCCTTCCCAGGAAGGAAGCATTCCTGAGCTGCAAGAGCCCAATCCTGGCCATATGCAGCAGTACACAGATGTTCTACAACATGTCTGGAAGCAGCCCAGTGATGTTTGCACATCACTGGATTTAACAGTTTCAGAAGTCTCCACATCATGTTGCCCGTCACGTCTGAATCTGTTCCCATGGGAAGGCAGATATCCCAGGCGAAAAGGCCAGGCAGGATGGAAAGCATGTGCTCTGGATCCTTCCTCCCCCAAGCACCTGCAGTGCCTCAAGGACAAGGTCTCAAGAACTATTCCTGTTCAAGCACAGGCAGAGAGCAGTCTTCAGCTGCCAGTCCTGCTCTTCATCTCCTTCAGGTATTTCCACACCACCAGCTAAGCCACAATCAGCAAAAATATGGTGTCTGTCAAACAATCAACATATGTTTAGGGGAAGCAAATGGATTGTCTGGGGATATCTGTGTGAATGTGACAAAATCTGCTCCTAAAATGACAGAGAGGGAAACATACTGAAGAACATGTTTTCTCCACAAAAGAGCTTTCTGATGAGCACTGTTCCCCAGTGACTGTGGTAGCACACAAGAACTTTCAGCTGGTGGTCCTTCAGAGGCTTTATGTCTGTTCGTGGCTGCAAGAACAGCTCCTGCTATTTGGAACTGACAAACCTGTGCAGCCTACTCCAGGACTCAGCTGCTGGCTGTAGCAGAGGATGGGTTTGTGCTGCAAGGAGCAGTGCTCAGCGGAAGCCCATCTGGTGCAAGGTTTTCAAGCTGCTTTTCTCAGCCACTTGACTGTGCCACTCCATTCCCAGCACTTCTCTGCATGGAAAGACTGAGTTGGCATTGCAGAGATGTTTTCTTCATGAGAAGGACTTTGCTGAGAGACTCTGCAACTGGTAGAAGGGCTGAGTAAAGGTAGCAGTGCCACTAGTTTTGGGAGACATATTGCTTTA
Organism: Perdix hodgsoniae; assembly: GCA_035772895.1. Taxonomy (NCBI): domain Eukaryota; kingdom Metazoa; phylum Chordata; class Aves; order Galliformes; family Phasianidae; genus Perdix; species Perdix hodgsoniae. The sequence goes on along the minus strand of JAPSGF010000056.1, from coordinate 1,812,220 downwards.
CTCTGTCAGGGAGTGTAAATCCACCATTGCTATGAACATTGCACAGGCACATCCCTTCTTGGAAAATAAAAGTCTGTTTTTATCTCAGCCTCAGGAATGCTTTAGTATTTAAATCTCCAGTTTGCGTACCAGGCTCTCTGATACTCCCGTGCCACTCACTAAAGTAAATCCAAAGCAGATTTTGTTTGGTTTTCCCATGCCTCGGTAGTCCCCAAAAAGTGTTTTTATATTATTATAAGTATTAGGCATGTGCATGGGAAAGAATTTTGTTAGTTCAGCTCGACCACTCCCTAGGAGCTTTCTTGGCTCTCCCAGAGTCTTTTCACCCTCCGGCTGCTCATGTCTTTCAGCAGGTCACACTGCTGGACTCAGCAGCTGTCTACTGCCAGTATGTGCCCTGCAATGGCTGGGAGCACCTGCAAAGTCTGCAGGAGTAGGCAGAGGCCTGGAAACCCTTGGCTCTGTGTAAGGTTTGTACCTTATACCACAAGGTTTGTGCACTGCGTAGATCCCCAGCAGACCTCAAACTAGATTTATTTAGTATGTGGTTAACAGATAGGACTTGGTGTGGTCTTCTGAATATAAGCAAAATCCATCACTTGCCCTTTCTTCAAATGCACTATGCTTGCTAGTGAATAGCAGCAGCACAAAGTAATGCATCTCTCTGCTGAACAGTTATAAGACCACTGTTCATTTGGACCGTATTAATTGTTTTTTCCAGTTCCTGAATATTCAGTGGTAGGCAAAGGGGCAAACAAATACATTCAAATGGGAAATAAAGAAGAGGTTTGAAAAAAAAGCAAATTCAAGGTAAAGCTACCAAGTAGTTCTGGAACAGCAGGACCAAAAGACTGTTCAGTAATTTCTTAAGGTCTGTTTGAGTCTACTCTACTGTAGTTGGTTGGTAGCAGGAAGCCACAACCTACCCTCAGTCATGGCTGCATTTTGTCCCAGCCAGCCAGGTTCACAATCCAGGTACAAAGATCCTTTGCTCACCTGTCATGATGACTGCTTTTCCTCGCTCCTTGGTTTGTATGATGGCCACAGTTCCTCAGGGTAATCCCTGCCCCAGCACTGGTCACCCACAGCCTCAGTCCCACAGAAATGTCCCTGAGCCATGTGGGTCACCCCACGCTGCAGGGTGTCTCATTTAGCATGGAGATTTTCCAAGCATGCTTCTCCAGCTTCACGTCTCCACAACTGCATCTCTCTCCATGTGTCTCCTTTAGAGTGTCATCTGTGCAGGAATGGTTGCTGCTGCCTTTGAGATCTGTGCTGGGTTGCAATGGGATCTATTGCTTGGTTGCAGCTCTGGTATGTCACCAACATTGGTTTCAGAGGTGGTGAGGCCTGGCTGTGACTGGCATGGGGCAGCTCATGGCCCTTCTCCACATAGCTCATCACAACAGTCCCTGTTGCTGAGTCCCTGCCGTGTATGCACCACGCTTGAGACAAGTATTTCAAGTGAGACTAAGAGATAAAGAAGATATTTATTTCAGGGAGTGGGCAGACAGTCAAAAGTGATGCAGCGTGCAAGGAACATATGTACATATGTAAGCAAGTGAAAGGTATGGCTGAAATTCATCTATGCGTATAGAGATAAACTTTTACTATTCCTTGTGTAATACAAGAATATTCATTGAAACAGAATAGTAGCAACTTGCAAAAGCATGAAAAAGTAGCACTTAAAAACTTTGCTATAAAGTAAAAGGCTTACCTGGTATTAGGGAACAGTAAAAACCAGTGATAGTCCCTCTTCTCCTCCCAACTTTTATTTCCTTGTATTTACTATAACAATTTGAGCACCAGTGAACTGACTTCAAATGAGCCTCAGCTACTGCTATATTCTGGTTATATTTGCCTCTTTTAAGAGAAGAAAAGTTAACAAGCATTCCAGCCCTGCTGCAGAAATCCCAAGCACCTCTGCCCTGGCCTACACCTTCTCTTATGTAGTTATCTCTGAGGATGCTCATTCCTGCTCTCAGGAAAAGGCCCAGACTTCATCAGGATTTTCCTTGATCATCTGAGTGAATAGGCATGACCTGTCCTCATTAAGTGAACAGTAGAAAAGGCTATGATCAATAATAGTGTTCTAACTTGCTGTGTTTGCCTGGATATCTCCTATAGTCAAGAATTAAAAGGTCAGGCACATATGAAGAACCGCAAAAAAGCAAATTGAAATGCTTAAAGTTCTGTCACATAGAAGGAAATATGACTTTGGATGTAAAAGAGAGGAGTGGTGTTGGTGAGTTTTCTTCCTATCTGTGGCCTAAAATGGCCAAAATCCTGTGGCCAAAATCCTGATTTTACATGGCAAAATCTATAGGAAGAGTTAGCATAGGATTGGTATGATCCTGGAATGGGAACATTTGACCACATTCAGAATAGCTTTAGAAAGCGATTTTGTTCTTTCACATCTTCGTGCACAAAAAGTCCCCATCATCAACATCAGAGTATTGACCGTGACTGTCACAGATATGATAGATTTTTGTTGGAGTAAGACTTCCAGTAATCTCTACCCAGCTCCCACCATTTCACCACCATGTGAACTTGTGATAAATAGTTCATGCTGACATAAAAGCCTTTCCTACATCACATAATTGCTTTTTCATTTTTTTTTAAATGAATAATATAAGGAGATGTCTATGTATGTTATTAAAAAAATGGATTGAGAGAAAGATGTTATTGTGATTGCAAATCATTGTGGGATCCTGCTGTAATCATATATCTCTCAAACTCCTCTTCCATGACCTGTGATACAGTCAGAGTCCCAATTTGCTCAATCCTCCCCTGGCAAAACATTATTATGTCTGGTGATGGTTTGATTGGTGTAACACCGGCCCTGCACAGTGCACAGTTGCAACTCATAGACCCAAGCTACTGTTGTGTGGAAGCAAACAATGAAGAGCAGCGGAGTGCCTAGCAGAGATCTGGGGATAAACTTTCAACCAACTCTGCACTCTGATGTAAAGATCAGAACTCTCCCAGGAGGCTGGGTGCTGAGCTTGGTCTGGAAATTGCACTGCAAACTGAGCCTTTAGCAAATGTACCCATGAAAGTCTAGGCTGCTCTTTCTTCATTCTCACCTCAGAAAGGACAGCATCTCAAAAATCTTTTTTTTTTTTTTTTGTAACTGTCTCTCTTCATAGAATTCTTCTCAGCTTTTTCCCTCAAGTAAACAAATATCTGATCAGGAGCTTCAGGCTATGGTAGCACTTTAAACAGACTATGTAATCTAATATAAAACATTTCCTTCATGTTTTATGTTTAGTATTCATCCAAACTACTTCAGCTTGTGAAATAAAGAAGCCAATGTTACTCAGTTCCTTTTTAAAGACTTTTGTGTAAAAGTTTAGATTTTGCAAAGCTGAAAGAAAATGTTTATTTTTGTAGTCTCAGGCCTCAAAGACAGCGAAGGAGGTTCCTCTTGCATCTTCACTGTGAGTCACCTTTTATCAGTGGTGCTGAGGAGACACCCAGCTGTTTGAAGCCTGAAGTATGAACTGTATATTGTTTATATGTTCACAGACTTCAGTAGAATTGTAGCTAAACTCTAAAGAATTGAAGAAATACCTATGGTGTGACTACAACGAGCACATGGAATGTCCACACACAACGCTTCTCACCCTTCCTCACTTCACATTCAACTTAAAAGTCAGTGAACCTCTTCTTGTCCCATACTCAGAGATAAGTATTAAGCTTAATTGAGAAATTTCAGGGCTTCCTTTTTTTCTTGTCTTTTGTTCTTCAAAGCCTGAGATGAAAGCCTCCTGCACCAGCTGCCTGCTGAGCTCAGTCCCAGTACCCGTATGGTGATGACAGGGCTACATGTGGCCCAGAGCTGTAGTGCTCATGCTGACATCCTGCCAGCAGAAGTGGCAAAGTGAGATGAGAGCTAGCGCCTTCAGCATATCTGTGGAACTACTTTTGGGTGAAATCCTGGCTTGTTTGGTCTGGGACAAGTCTCTCTGTTGTCAGAGAGGCCACCATGATGTGAAGGTCAGAGAAGAGGTGAGGGCCATAGCTCTGTGAGCAAGTTACAGATCAGATCTACCTTCTGCACCCACACTGCTCAACTCTTTTCCTCCAAAACACTAGTGCTGATGGAGCTTGGATGAGGAGCTGTGCTTTTAAGATGATAACAAAGCAGGGAAAACAGCGTGAAAGCTCCCCAGTAGCCTTCAAGTTTTCTTCTAGTCTGGGAGACTAATCTGGGATTCCAAAACATTGCCCAGAACTTTTTCTTGTTACCTGTGATGCTTCAAAATAGTGTACGCAGTTTGTTAATTCCTCTGATTTCAAGCCTAAGAGTATTTAAATACTAAATCCTTGGAACAGTCCTGACTTTATGCATTTGTTAAAATGAAGGTTATTTAGGTGAGGCTTGCCCATGCTGCTTGTTACCTGGGATGTATGAAAGCTTAACCTGCTGTTATCCACAATGGATGTGGGAAAAAGGCAGAAAATCTTATATTCATTTTGGGTCCCCCTTCATTTGCAGTGGGCCTGCAGCCCGCTGAAAGAACAGAAAGTCTGTCGTTTGCTTTCTGACAACACACAAGACCCAGGAGCCTCTCACTCCTTGGCCCATTTGTCAGGTAAGCTCAGATGTTTCTTATGTTTGAGGTGGATATAGCACTCAGGTTACCCAACCTGATTTTCCAGAAGATAGCAAGCATGTCTGTCTGATACACAGTTTATAGCAGGTATTTAACTCAGCTCATAATATAACCGGCATTCTCATTTCCATAGAAACAAATTTCTGAGCAACTTATGTTCAAGGGGTTGTGCATAATGTGCTGTGGATCCAATTTAGAGATGGTTTAGGTGTTCAGTCAGAAGCAGGAAGATGATAGCCCAGGCTCAGTGTTCTTGTCAGGAGGAGCCAAATGGGATGCACAGCTCAGCTCCGAGTTTTGATTGTCCTGTTACATGGTTTAGAGATTAAGATGGTTTATTTCTCTTGGGAGGACCTGTCAGGGTGCTGCAGGGACTGGGGGCTCCCCCTAGGCAGCCAAGGCCAGAGAATCTCTCTGTCTGTTCAGACCATGCCTAATGCATGCCCAAGTTTTGTCAAGAACTCTGAGATTAAAGTTTGAGGGGGAAAGTGAGGTTTTGGTGGTGTACCTGTGCTAATGTAGGAGTGTTTGGCTATCATGGATGTATCTGCCACACTGTTCTCCACACCCTTGGCAAATATCGCTGTGCCAGAAGTCTGTTCTGTAGACCTGGCCCTGCTCCTTCCTCCATGTTTGAAATGTACTTTGAGAACCACAGGTATTTTTCACACAAGATAAGAAAGCAGAGGAGGAGGCTGCAACAATGGCCAGTTGTTTTTGGCTCCGGATGGTATTGTTCAGCTGGTTTATCTTATTTGTATTTTTATCATATCAGTTCTCAAATGTATCTGTAGCACTTGCAATATCTCAGGAAAAAAGAGAACAGGAGTAACTTAACCCATTCAAGTATGGATCCAGACAGACCAGCTCCTGAGCTTGCAGTCCTGTTCTCACCGAGAAACTTCTAATCTTTAGAAACATTTCTTGAGAAGTAGGCAGACAAGCCTTGCTGCAGGGCTGCTGTAGGCAGAGAGCATCATGCAGCTCTGCTCTGGCCTGCAAGTGGGCAATGCAGAAGTGGTGTTTGCTAAGGTGAGAGCTGGAACACACACACCTCTCATTGCACACTGAGCACTGCTCCATGTTTAAATAGCTGGCAAATCTGCAAGAGGAGATAGAAATCCCAACTGCTGTGTGCTGCCTTTTCTCTCAGTAATACATCCCTGATATCCATTTCAGCTATTAGAGGTGGAGGAAAAAAGAAGATGATAGTAAGGAAGAAAGAAGTGTATTAAAACTCCGAACAGGCTCCTTACTGGAAGAGAACAGGTAAAGCATAGCCATCTCGGATACAGTACATCTTTGAATACTTTGAGCAGCTTTCTCACAATTATTGGAGCCCTTGGGGAGACAAACTAGATTAGCTAGTTAGGGGAGCTAAAGTCCTCATTTGAAGTCAGCTTTCATAAACACATCTAAATCTCTAAGTTTCTGTCTATATTAAAATTCAAACTGAACCTGGCTCAGCAATAACATGCATTTCCAGGGTGACCTTGTGGCCATCTATTCTTAACAGTACTATAAAGAGAAGAAGATTTGGAATGAAGAGCCGCTGACAATGTTAGAATGCTGACACAGATGGAATTATAGGCAATCAGGGGCCAACATTTGGCAGCCTTTGAGAATAAAACATTTGTATTTATTTTTAAGGACAAAAACCAACCAAACAAAAAGGGCGGGAGAGGGAACATTTAGTAGTCACAGCCTTATACCTACCTGATTTGAATTTTGACATCGAATATTTTCCCTAACTTATAAATACACCAGCAACGCTGAAATCATATATGCATCTGATCAGAAGTTGTGACCTTTCCTGTTCCAGTTGCAAGCTTAAAGAACAATGGAGAAAGTTAAGACGATGGAGCCAGCACACCTCCATGCCAGGAGGAGCACTTCTCTACTGCAGTCACATACAGCAAATAGTTCCCTTGTTTGGGCTGAGTCTGACCTTTTGAGTCTTAATCCCATCAATACAGCAGTGGCACTTGATGAAGATATTCCTAGCTCCAGCTGTCTGCCTCTACTCTCACCAGGGAGAATCCCTCTCTCCAGGGCAGTATGGATACTATGATTTCTTCTCATATGGCATGGTCTAGTCTATTTTAATAATGATTGATTGAATTAATGTGTTAAATTAATGCTTTGAGTGACGATCTAGGGCAGTTCAGCAGAGCACAGGCTTCCTGTTCTGCCATCTATTCTTCTGTGGGATCATTAATATCTACAAGACTAGGACAAGAATCTAAGCGCAAAATGCTTATATCTTCATACCTGACGGGGATTCTCTGAATCAGAGCAGTGAGATCAAGCTGCTAGGGACAGTGTTCATGTTTACATGTTCATGTTTACATCCTGAAATACAGCTCATAACCTGACAGATATGGCAGATATCTGCAAGTTCCACTACAGACAATGCATAAAACCAATGCTTCAGATGGAAGGTGGAGAAGACTTAAGAGATACAGCTTTTAAATATTTCAAAAGACTTTCTTAAAATACCTTAAAAAATATAAGGAAAACCATGTCTGCTTAATAACTATTTTTTCCAAGAATGACATGAATCTCTCTGTGAGACACCTGCTTCAGGCATCACTAGTGCTTGTTTGCATGGGGCCTTTAGTTGATTTCCAGGTCCAAGACAAATAATACTTTTTTTTTTTAACAACTACTGTAAGTCTGTGAAATTTATGTCTGGGACTCAGGATAAGCTATTACCACAGTATGAAATTTCATGAAAACACAATACTGGTTACTTTCCTACTATTCTTCCATTCACACTTTCCTAAGCATTGCCAGTACAACTGTTCTATGCCCAGAATATGCAAGGAAATTTCTCTCATCAAATTCAGTGGGTTCAGAATTTAATGAACTACAGCAGCACATAATCTGAGGCAGAGAACACTTGCTTAAATGGTATTTGTGCTCTTATGTCTAATTCAAGAATCTGGTAATCATGATCATCACTGGACAACTGGCTTATTCAAGACAAAACAGGCATCTTTACTAATTTTTGTATATCCTGTCTACATAGCACATGTATTTCCAGTTACTGTGTGAGCACGTTATGCAAATAATGTCTGGCTTAGTGAAACATAGAATCTATTTTCTGTATTTTAGTATAGTAATATTTTACTATCACTTTGTATGGCTTAGAAAAGATGTGTCTGATTATGGCATACAGTTGGATAGGAAGGACCTTAAAACATCACCTTTTAGCCCACAACACAAGCTGCTGAATTTACATGTGCTGAATGTTTTGTAGTAGGCAGAGAGAGTTGATATTAACCTCAGTAAATGAAAAGCAAGCACTCTGCATTTTGCACACCACACAGAGTGGTGTGAAGTTTTTTTCCCAAGGAGAGGTGGAACTCAAAGGGTTGGAGCAATAACGTGCAAGGGCGGTATGGTTCAAGTGTGTTTGATCTGTTTTTTGCCCTTCCTTAGGCAAGATGAGTTATTTCAATAACAAACTTCATTATCATCACAAGTTGGCAGCCAAATTTGCTAGAGGTGTACTTATTTGTTAAATAAATACAGGGAGTATGCTTCACTGATTTACCACACCCACACCAACCTGAATAATTACAGGTTTGCTGCCAGGTAAGCAAGCATATTTTTTTAATTTGGCAAACAGAGGTCTTATTCATAAATCATAAATAACTGGCTTTGGTGAACGTGATAAGTTCTCACACAGATGCTAAATCACTGTTCTGAGTGGCCTTTTGCAAGCAGAAGGTGAGTCTGTATAGAATTGTTGCCAATAGTAATTCACTGCTAAACCTGAAAAGAGAAGTTTTCAAACAGATATGAACAAAATTGAGAAAGCAGAACATTCTTTAGTGTGTGGGTGCTCTCTCCAACCACCACGTGTTTAGAAAATTTGGCTTCAATCATTTAAAAATGCCTCCTGCAGATACGATCCCTTCCAACTTAAGCCATTCTGCGACACCAAGCACTTCAATGTGTCTCATGAAACACTCAGAATTGTGTTGTGGGAAGAACATCTTGGCAATGTGTCAGTCCAAAATGGTGATGTCCTGGTTCTGAGCCTCTTCATGTTCTGGGGGCTCTCAATAGGCAGTGATATTGCAGTGTGAATGCAGCACTTCCCCACTAACTGTATCTCTTTCTTAGAAAATTCTCTGTGGATAAGTGCAAGTCACTGCTTCTTAGACCCGGTCACTTCCTGGCATGGGGAAGGAACAGTTTGAGTAGTCAAATCTCCACAGCTGACATCTTTCACCAAATTTACACAAAGATAAGGAAGAATTGCTTGCTCCAAGTGTCTTTTGCAGGTGAGTGTTTTCAGTCACGTCTTAAACTGTTCATATTGGCTAATCACCAGAAAGAGCCTGAGCTGCCAACAGATTGCCGAACATCACATGGCCACACTGTTATCAACATTCCAACATGACTAGTGGCCAGCAAAGTGACTAAAGGATATCACATGCACTCAGGCTGTACCTTAGTAGCCATCTTTAGCTTGCTTACCTCTTGTTTTTGATCCGAAGGATTTAGGCTGTTGTGGCCAATGACAGGAGAAGAAACATTTTACACTGCTTGGGAGGACACACAGTGGAAACCCATGGCTGATCACATACCCTGTATGCTGTAGGATGGCAATTTGGAACCATAGCAATATCTAACCAGTTTTGCTGTCTCTTCTACCATTTTTTACCTCTTCATTACTCTTGTTTAGAAGACTCCAGCCTAGTGACAGAATTTTGTCATTACCATATCATCTGTGCAGCTCTGCTAAGATTAACAGGCCCTGATTCTAAAAGCAGCTAATTAGCAGAGTGATGCACAATATTCCCCTCTCAGCTTTTGGAATCAAAGGGGATCATTTACTATTTCTTTTTCTTCTTCCATACCATTTTACTTATTTTCCTATTCATTTTTTTTTTCTTTTTAATTAAAAAGGTACATGAAATACATCATATTTCAACATACTTTTTTGACACAAATTGTTGTGTTTTCCTACAACTCTGCCAAGCATGGAAACACAGTGCAATCAGTTGGAATCTTTTACACATTATCTTTTGCTTCTGTGTCTGGATTCCCTGTGTTAGAAGCTTTCTGAGTTTCCAACTTCCCATAAGTTGGGATTCATTATTCTTGGTCTATTCTCACTGACATTTCATTATTCTAAGAAAAGGCTATACCTACTGTACAACAACTATTGTTTCATGCACTCTTTGTCTCTAACTGATTTATATTTCTAAAACTCAAGACAAGGAAGAATGATTGCAACAGTGGGTGGGGAACAATGGCATCCTATGTGTTACAGTGAGTCTAGATCACAGTCAACTGACTTGGAGGTAAGCCACTCACTAGATTAGAGTTAGATTAGTCTACAGTAAGTTCAATGGGAGAGGTGGAGGGGGAGCTGTGAAGAAATCTTTTTCAAAACCTTTAATGCATGGCATTTCTATGGCTTTCCGTCTCCAGGAGCTGATATTACTAATCCTTTTGTAAATGATGTTTGAACACCACTTCCTCAGGGGTCCACTCATCTCTCATCTCCATCTCTTATTCCCTGCTACTTTGTTTGTGCATCCCAGTCTAAATCCTTATGGAAATGATAAGAAGAATAACTGGCTTGGCACTGCACACTGTGGCACCAGAACAGCTGCAAAAGTTGATTAACTCTGGTCAAAGAATATTTTATACTGCCTATCTGTCAAGATCTGGAAGTTATGGAGAGGAAGCTTACAAGAGAAGAGTGGGTGAAATTTGAATGAAACTGATCCCAAGAAGATTTTCAGAAGGAGACACTGGAAAGGACTAGAAAGTATGATGCTTTACAGAGCAATGTTGTTAACTATTTCCAGGATGGTGTGGGCCCTTCTTTTCAAAAGAATGGTCAAGGAAGGTTGTTCATTGCTCATGGTGGTACCTATCTGCTGAAGATAAGAGGTTTGCATACTGCTATATATTATTCTGTTGATGAAAGTGACCTTGAGTTGAAAGTGATCAGAGTTGAAAGACATTAACAAAATGGGCATTGTCCACCTTCAGTAGAGAATAAGCATGAAAAAACTAAATGGATTACCAATTATTTGCTTAATAATCAGCATTTTATTGCTCTTAACAAGTTTTGCTTACTAAATGGAAACATACAAAGCATGTGAAGATACTGCTGTGTTATGGAAATTAGACAAGTCAGATAATAAATATGTTTGCTTTGTGATAGCCAGTGGAAGCAGATTGTGTAGGTGAGAAGAGTGGTCTTCAAGACAGGAAATGGGGATCTGGGAGATTTCCTGAAGCAGTGGGCAGATACTGAACCACTCTTAGCTGTAAACACGGTTAAGACCTGCATTCCTCATAGTTTCTTTTTGTTTTATAACCTCACTCAACCAAGTGATAAGGCAGCAAACAGTGCAATGTGCATTCATCTCACGGGCAAACAATGTTGGTAAGGTCAGTCAATAAAGCTAATTGTACTGAGACAATCACATTAAAAGCACCATTATCCTGTTGTCAGGACTACTCCTACTTCAGTCAACAGGCACAACCACTAGATATACCCCACTTGGATGTTTCCAAGTTTGTGATGAGATCTGGCTCTTCAAACCAAAGCTGGGCCCCTCTTTCAAACATATGAAAGCTGGTAATTGCTGGCTGTACATGCATGTTCTACAAGGCACTCTTGTCCAAGCTAATGACAGTAACAACAGTAATGATATTACTAGTGATAACATACTGAAATCTGAAATAACAGACTCTTAAGTAAATACTTATTCTAAGCAGGTAAGTTTTTGCTGGATGAGTGTTTGTTTCCAGTGGGTAGCCAGGTGCGGCCACTGCTAGCCACTTTTGAAATAATCCCCACTGAAGGTGCTATCTTTTCCTCATTAAGACCTGTGTGAAAATGGAAGGGCTGATGATGTGTAAGAAGGCTAATTAGGGTTGTGTTGGTAAGGAGAGAAGAGACAATGCCTGGTGCTTGAGGGGATGCCAGTTATTAAGGCAGAAATCAGATGGGGAAGGGAGCATGTCAGCCTTCTCTGAGGTCTCACACAGACTCCTCCAGGAGGCTCTCTGAAGCAAGGTTCAGCATCTGCATCTAGGATGGCCTGACTTGCTCAGCAGTTCCTACCAGCCTGGGCTTTATGTGTAGTGCATTGCTGAAGATGTTCCCCTCAGGTTTGGCTTTGACCCCATAATCTAAAAAATTGAAGAAGAGGAAGAACACAGACAAAAAAAAGCAGCACTAATCTAGAGATGCCCTCAAGAGCATCAGAAAATGTCTCCTTCTGCAGTGGGAGGAGGAACAATGGCTTCGTTTCAGCAGGGGAATGTTTGTATTTGCACTGGTCCAGGGACTGGCAGCTGTCTCCTTTCCCTCGTGAAGAAGTCCTGTCCTCTTTTCCTTCTGAGATCTGCAGAAGTGCACCAGAAAGGTGCAGCTGTGCCAGTGTACAGCGAGGGCTGTGCTTCTGCCTGTCACCTCCTGGGGCTGGGGACACAGCAGCAAGATGATGTGGGCTGCAGCTTGACCATGCAGCCGGGGTTGTGTTGGGGCATGGAGCTGCCAGTGGATTTGCTTTGGAGACTGGAGGAAATTTTAAATAAATATGGTGTTCAAGAGGGCAAATGCTGATCCTGTGATTTAAAGGAAATATTGCTCCCAAGGGGGCAAGTGTGTCATGCAGGGTTCTCACAATGAGATTCAGACTCCTGAAGATGTTTCTTAACAGCATTATTTATGTTTATTTTTCAGTGCTGTGGTAAGTCTCAGGAGCTATGAGCCAAGTGCCTCTTAACCCAGGGACTCTATAAAAACAGGCTGGGAGGAGGGATGCTGCTCCGGAAAGATTTCTCTCTTTGACAAGCTGACATCTGAGCTGATCTGTTTTACTTAAATCGGGCTAGTAAAATATACAGCTCGTGCCTGTTTTTCTGGCTGTGTTTTTGCCTATCTCTGCTCGTACTTCACTTGGCCACATTTCTTTCACCTTTATGCACTGTTTCATTCCCTGTGCAACTTCATAATTTCCATTTTCAAGCATGTTCTCTGTTTCAGTCATGCCTGAGTCACTTGGGATAGTGTAAGTTATTTCTCCTTCTGGCTGGACATATCTTGCTTCATATGGTGGGCATCTGGCAGGTTCTAGTCTGTTTTCCACATTGCTTAGCACTCATTTTCCTTGCTACACACAGTAAAATACATCAAGACTCTTAAGAGGCAACTTCTGCTCTGGTCAAAATTACAGCCAAGTGTAACTCAGTATCCCCTTGGGATATAAACAGCCATACTGCTTTGATGTAATTAGGTTCCTTGTCTATATAACTTATGTCCAAACTATTTTTCAGAGTAGCTAGAAGTAACACTGTCACTAATAGAAACAGCTGGTGGCACAAACCTATTTACTGTCTTCCAGAGCTTGTTCTGTGCACAGTTGTCATAGCCTTGAGTTCAGCTGGCTGAAGTTAACCTGGAATTAGTGCCTGATGTGGTGGGCTCTAAATTAGTGGCTTGGCAGCTGCTCCACAAAAGCCTGAGCAGTGCTTGTGGCCAGGCTGATTCTTGTGGAAGCATGGCTGGGACCGGGTACTGAAAGTAGGCACTGTTCCAGCAGCCCCCAGCGAGCAGCTCTGTAGGGAGCACTGCAGTCCTGGTGTGCCATGGTGGAACTCAAATGTCTGGAGTCTCAGGGAGATGCTTCGTGAACTACTCTGAACTGTTCAAGCCTGGAGGATACTCACTATTATGAAATGCTTCGTTAAATAAGTGATTTATTACATGTGTGGAAGAAAACATATGCCCTGGGGCAAAAACTATAGGAAAACTTCTATAGATCATTGCATACTTTAGATTGGAGAGGGTTTTTGAGGTCATCTGGTCCAACCCCTACTCAAAGCAGGGTCAGCTGTGATGCTAGAGTAGATTCTTAAGTGATTAAGTAATTTTGGTATTCAAGTGGTATGGACAAGGAGGCTGGTATAGGTGTGCACAGAATGCTTCAGTTCTTGTTCTTCCCAGCTTTTTAGTGCTCGACTTGGCCAGTACTTGACTCCTTAAGTACTAACTTGTTAACAACATTATTCCAGTGCACTAGTGGAGCATTTCCCAGTGCTAGCCTTGTAGAGATAGTTTGGTAGCTTGCTGTGTAAGAGTTGCAACTTGTCCTAGCAATTATAAACCCCACCTGCAATTATTTTTAGGTATAAGAGAGCAGGCTAGCTTTGAAAAGCATGTCTTAAGAGCTGTGCAAATCTAGCAAACTTGCAACTTTACCATGAAGAAATGTGCTGAGGCATGTGTGGCTTGGGCAGACTTAGTCTGCTGACAGGCTGATTCTTCAATGGCACCACCTTAATGAACCAATTAAATAACGGGTGCTAGTTTCCTAAGGCTATGACCCAAAGGAATATTGCATTGTTCAGCTGAATGTTGGAATTAGTGAGTCAAAGTTTTCCCTGATTTATTCTAGTTAAACGGTGACATCAGCCTTGTTACCCCAGATTTCCATTCAGCAAACACATGGCCTTATTCTGCAGACCTAATGTAGAAGGTGCTTGCTTTCCATTCATTTTTGAGATGAAATCTTTCTCATTTTCTGTGCAATGGTGGGTGACACCTTCAGAGACATATGGCAGATAGCCCGCATTCAGCTGGAATCTCTGTAAGCACCAGAGCTGTTCTTTGTCAACTGTATGGGCAGTGGGACCTGAGGTTTTCATAAGGAAAGAACACATTAGTGAAGGCCTGCAATGAGCGCAGTCTAGTGATGCAGAACAAATAAAAGACATCAAAACAAAAGAAATGAGACAGAATGGAGATGGGTCAACGCAAATGGACTGTGCATATGCTGTTGAAAACAATATGAGAGCTTTGCAAAGCAGTGCAACAACGATGTACAAGCAACAAAAGGAAACTTCACACCTTCACAGACCAGAATAAATCTCAGCTCTCTTAGTGATCAGAGCAGTGTTATCATAGTTTAGTCTCTAGGAAGAGGATTCTCTGGTGAGCACCCTCCAAAAAACTGTCATCAGGTAGAAGCTGTATGTTGCAGTATCTAGAAGAATTTGTGCTGTACTGAGGCCACAAACCACCAATGATTGATGCAGGATTCATATGGATCAACACTAAATCACATGAAGGGAAGATGCTTTCCCACGAGTACTCACAAAGCAATGACAAATAGGAGTGCAAACAAGGAAGGGATTTGTGGCAGAGGAGGAATATTTTCCTGACAGTATTACTCCACTGCTGTGGGCTATATGTAGTCCACAGTCTCCCTGTGATGTGCTTGTTGAGCTGGTTTACCTAGATGCTACTTTCCCCCGTTGAGCTTGCCTGCTACAGCTCCCAGGGAATGGCATCCCACAAGACACAGGATCCAAGGAACTCTGGCAAAGCAGCAAAAAAGCCGAAGAATGGAGTCTGAAACCCAGTGCAACATACATCATGGGAGATAGCGACGCAGGAGGGACAACGGCAACGAGAACAGCAGTGCTGTGATAGCTACTAGCCAGTAACTTGGAAAAGGGCCTTGGAAATTTAGAAGAGAATGTGAGGAACACTGTATCATCCACTGACAGAGGAGAGCCATGAGCTACTTGAGTTTCACTGCCTGAAAACCACATTGATGGCTATTGCTAAGCAGGTGAACCAACAGCACTCTGGCATCAAAGCTGGTGTTGGCTTTGAGGCTAGTGCTCACTCCCAGGTCTGCTGGATTCCCGCTCTCATCACATCTGGAGTGGAGAAAAAAAAAAAGCTCTTAACATGTCTAAATTCTTCTCCCAAAGCTTTTATTTTTCACCTCTGTTCCTCTGTTGGAAAATAAATAAATAAATAAAATGTAATATTTGGGAAGTGTTTGTTACCATTTTACAGTGGGGATCATAAACTTTGAAATCAGCAGGAAGAGTGAACCCTCGAATCAGCCCTCGTGATGACGTGCCTCAGAGGAAGGTTTCACAGCCTGCCCGGTAATTTTAGAACGTGTTTGGGTGATCTTCCTATGCATGCCACGTGAAGCAGCTTTTTCCCGGTGGCTGCAGTCCTGTGCCCAGGGAGAGCTGACCCGACCGGCTCCGTGCTGCAGAGCCGCAGTGCCATCTCCTGGCCTTTGCTTTCCTGCTGAATACCCAGATTACAGGATTGCCTGCAATCCTCAAAGTTAGGCTCAACGGCCGTAAGGCCCATGCCAATTATTTGTTTTCTTGAACTGCTGCTGTTACTTTACTTGCACTAACACATCTCCTTGGAGAAAATGTGTTTGGGTTTTTATGAAAGAGTTCACAGAACTACTGTGTGAATTTAGTTTGAAGATTAAGAGAATATGAGATGGGTGATGAATTTCTCCAAGACCTGCTCTTCTTGTTGCTGAATTTTCCCCAGCTGCAGCATTTTCCTGCTAACCCTGGACTAGATACAGCTGTTTCTCTAGATTTCTTTTTCATTGAGATCCCAGAAAAACAAAAGGAAGACCCCCTCCCATAACTGAGGGGATCACAATCCCAACAATCCAAAGTGCTTAATACATTTTCTGAGCGTGACGAGGCTGGGAAAACTCTTACAGACTACATGCTCTGAATAGTTTTCCCATTTCTTCTGTTAATTCACAAAGCAAAGTCAGTCCACCTAGGAAAGAGCTCTGGGGCAGTGATTGACTGTGTTCACACTCATTAATTCCAGCCTCGCTTGTCACTGCAAAGGACCTTGTGTGTTTACAGGTCCGCTCTCCTGCAACTGCAGGCAACCGTGACCATGTAATTACTTTCCTTCATCCAGGTGTTGAGAGAGGTCTGGAAAATCAGTGGTTAGGGTAAATGCCCCTGGGAAAGCAATATTTCAAATCTGAGTAAACTGACGGGCTAGGGAATTTATTTGTCCAAAAGTGTGAGTTTTGATTTATTTCCCTCAACTGAACCCCACTGACTGATTTTTGTCAATTTCTTTCAATAGTGCTGAGTAGTGGTTGAACATAATACCCTCCTTCCCTCACAGCAGATTTTAGAAATATGTGACTTGAAGCCTCATCCTTCTTCACATGTTGCTCTGCATTTTTCTGTTTTACCACACTGGATGCTGTGAAGAGCTTCATTATCCAGAGTCACATAAATTGACACATCCTCTCCTCTCTTTCATTTAAAATGTATCCCAGGTAGAAGTTTACTGAATACTTATTCTGGGCACTGTTTTATCTCACTGCTGGATCTTTCTAGGAAGAAGAAGTTCTGCAGGGAGATTCCGCTGGAAATAGAGTCCTACCAGTATGCATATCTGCAGCAATGCCTTTGAGCTCTCTCTTCAAACAATCAGAATTCAAAACCAAATCTCTCATATTTCTAGAAAAAATCAAGGTGTTTAATACTGATTCAACTTTGGCAATAACCGTTTGGAATAGCACAGACTTTGAATTAGGTTTTCAGCTGTTTGAATTTCTGTAAGCATTGTGAAGGAATCCACACCAGTCTCTGCATTTTTCTATGAGTTTTAGGAGCCAATATCTTTTTAAAGTCACTTTTATACATACCATAGTGGCCTTGCTACAATGCACTTTTACAGAAACCAAATAAAAATAAACACTCAAGTGCTACATGAAGGCTGAATTCTAAATGCTCTCTGGACATACTGACAACGGCTTCTCCCTTTGTCCCTTAGCTGCTCACACAAAATCACTTTTAATGTCATTGCTGATGTTTCTGTCAATTCTAATAATAATCCCTAAGAAGTAATTGAACACAATAGCTATACCATCTGTATAAAATATGTAATGTGTGTATATATATTTGTGTGTGCACACACATACCTGTCAGCAGGAGTTGTTGCGTGGAATATGCTTTTGGGGATCTGTTTTGTTTGTTTGTTTGTTTGTTTATGTTCTGATTTTCACAGTACCAGCATTGTGAATCCGTACAAGTTGGCTCCTGTGGAATTTGTTCTCACAGTGTTTTCCAACCTTGAGATTTGCTCCATGTATCTGAGCTAAACTTAGAATACATGGATGGGTCAAAGCCCCTTCCTATCACTATCTACCCATGTAAAAAGTTGATTTTCCACATGTTTATAAACTCCCTTTAAATACTGAAAGGACACAGTGAGGTCTCCCTGCAGACTATTCTTTTCAAGGATGAACAATCTCAGTTTCTTCAGCCTATTTTTATTAAGAGACATGCTGCAGCCCTCTGATCATCTTCACAGCTCTCCAAAAGCTCCACATCCTTCCTGTGTTGAAGACCCCAGAGCTGGATTCAGTACTCTGGTTGGGACCTCATGAGGGCAGAGTACAGGGGGGCACCATCACCTCATCCTGATGGCCACCCCTCTTCTGATGGAGCTCAGGATACCATTGGCCTTCTGGTCTGCAAATGCACACTGCTGGCTCACATCCTGGTCCTGGTTTTTCATCATCTTAGGACCCCTACCTAAGTCCTTCACAGTAGGGCTACTCTCAAGGAGTTCTTCTCCCAGTGTGTTATATCTGGGATATAGTGTGTTATATCTGGGATTACCTCGACCCAAGTGCAAAACCTTGCACTTTGCTTTGTTGAACCTCATTAGGCTCACAAGAGCCTACTGGTTTTATCAAGGTCCCTCTGGACGGCATCCCTTCCTTCTGCTGTATGAACTGCTCTGCACAGCCTGGTATCATCAGCAAACTTGCTGGAACATGAATGAGTTCTTTTAGCCAGTTTTACCTCTCAGCCCATCTTCTTCTCCCATGTTTGTGGCCAGCATATATTTAGATATCCTACTTAGTTCTGCAACTGTCAGTATAACAGACTGCTGTGATATTTTTTTCCTGGGTGAGGTTTACAATATCACTGCAAAGTATGTTTACTATATTAATACATAACTATGTCCAAGCTCTATCTCTGAGTGTGTGTGCAGAGGTGTGTGTATGCATAAGGAAAAACTGGATCCCTTTCACAGAATTACAGAATCACAGCATGGCTGAGGCTGGCAGGGCCCTCTGAGTGCATCTGGCCCAACCCCTGCAGTTTGTGCCCATTTCTTTCTGTCCTGTCACCGGGCACCAATGAAAAGAGCCTATCTCTTCCTTCTTTGCACCCTCCGTACAGGTATCTATGTACATTTATACATCCCTCCTAAGCCTTCTCTTCTCCAGTCTGAACAGTCCCAGGTCCCAGGTCTCAGTCTTTCCTCAAATAAGAGATAATCCTGTCCTTTCAATCATCTTTGTGTCCCATCACTGGACTCTTCTAAATATGTCTCCATCTCTCTCATACTGAGGAGCCCAGAACTGGATACAGCACTCCAGGCGCAGCCTCATCAGTATGGAGAAGGTAATGGTTTTGCAAACATCAGTAAACTTCAGCAGTAGAAACTGATACTGCTCAAGTCAAAACACGTTCCTGACAAAATGGTGCATTCAGATTTCATAAATCTTGCAAATAGGAAACAAAAGTCAATACTGCGACAGAAATTTGTGACGCCTCTGGATGCTTTTGTTGGATAATCATCCCCATTAATTTCTTAATATGTTAGGCTTGTTCTGAAAAGTGGAACAAGTGCTTGGAGATCTGTTGCCACTTCCTTCACATGGTGACTGTAGGCAGTGGGATGGAAAAGCTGGTGTTCTTTGCAGTGGAAGTTGCCAAAAATTGACAGGTTGACATGGAATTGTTGGTGAAGCCCCCGCTCAGTCCCTTCTGATTTCTTCTGGGTGTTTGAGATTATCATTGATAAGGGAGATCTCAGAAATGAATTGATGATAATAAGTCACATAAAGTATTCCCAAATACTCTTAGTATGGTTTCTGCCACTTTTGGCATCAGTGTGTACAGATCAAAACGACAAGTGGTGATAAAAGATGTACATTTTATTGATGTCCATTTATATTGACTAAGTCTGGGACTTCTGTGCTTGTGGGTCACATAGACTTCTGGAGCAATTATTTCTAAAGCTGTAACGATTCACAGTGGTATTGCTAATCTTAGGATGATCTCGAACAACAGATTGAAGAAAGAAAAGGAATAGCTTTGAGAAAAGGGGAATAAATAGATTCAAAGGATCTAGTTTCAAAAGGAAGAAGGTATAAGGTGGGCAGGCTTTGGCAGAGGTGGGGAGAAATAGAAGAATCAATATAAAAATTAAAATTTAAAAAGTGTAGCTAGAAACCTCATAGCAAATTGTTGATGTTGATTTAATACCATGTGACACATTGATCCATGTGTTCGTGTACTTCTATAACACAGTCATATACTGAAACAAAGTAAACCCGTGGAGCTTAAGTGCTGTGCTTCTGGTAATTAACTGCTCTATCATCTGACTCATTTAGGCAAACATACTAAAGTTATTTTAATGCCAAATTTATAACGTCAGTTAACTGGCTACTCTGCAGACTTCAGAACAGTAACTGCTTGGCTGAGCTCACCACTCAAAACCTATAAAGCTCAGAGTGGTAATCTGCGCTAATCAGAGTCATGGCTTCAAGTTGCCATCACTCATCAAAATTATCCAGGTTTCTCCAGGTCATTTGCCTTATGCACACACATCATGTGGCGTAAGTGCTTGTATACACTGGGGCAGATTTGTAAAGGTTCCTACAGGAAAAGGGAGTTTAAATCATCCTTTGTTCACTAGTTTCCCTTCTTTGCTCAGAATGAAAGTTACTTCTCCCTACCAAGATTTAGCTTAATCTCTTAGTTCCTAGGAAAATGCTGCTGTCCAAGTGAAGCGTGGGCAGGAATATGGGCTGAGACCACAAACAGAAGAAGGCTGACACAGTATGTGATTACCCTTGCTCAAAGAACATGCTGGATTAAAGTTGCATTTTTGCCTAGTTAAGTTATTCCCTGACATATCTTGCAGGAGAACAGCAGAAGATGCTAGAAAGATGCAAAGGAAGAAGAAATTTGCCTCCTACATATCCAAATTACATGACTAGTCTTTAATTTAGGAATGCCTTCAGGTGTAGATAATGCTGAGAAGGTACTAGTTCTTTAACTTCATGCTTGGTTCTGAGGACAGACAGACATGCAAATGACATGGAAGTTCAGAGAATATGCACATGTTGAATGAAGGCTGCAGCTGTTTTATTGTACACTAAGCCACTGATCTTATGTCATATGTGTACTGTATCATGAATGAAATGAAGACAGTAAGCAACTCTGCCATAGGGTTATGCCCATTGTTGGGAGGAAATGCTGACAGAATGGAAAATGAATGTTCCAGTTTGCCCATTTGAAGACATTTCCAGTCTCCCTTTTGGGACTCTCGGGGACTGAACTGGTTCAACAGACAAGATTTTATCAGAGTTCAGACAATCTAATGAAAGAAATCGTACCCTTCAAGGCCTTTTGTTGGAAACAAATGGCTGCTCTGAATCAATACTCTGAAGATAACAGCTTTGAAGAAGACTATCAGGAGCAAAGGTTATTTTTATTGTTAAGAACTCAGTGCTCAGGCTCACAAACATCCACACTCCAGCCACGCTTTGATTCAACGTTGAAACATTCTCAGTGACTGGAACTGTAGATGGGGAAGGGTGAAGGGAATCATGAGGGGAAGAATAGAAGGAGCAAAAGGCCATGCTTCATAGGAGTGCCCAATACCAGCAGGATTAAATTTCCTTAGACTTGTTGTAGGTCAGGATCACTTTCCTTGATCACACAGAATCCTTTTGGGATCACAAGGCAGAGCACAGATGTTATTTTTTGTCACATCCAAACAAATCTTAACTGTCTGTCCCTACCAGAAAGGGCCAGTTCATTGTTTTTTCAGCTGTTTTTCTCTCCCTTTAATGTATATTATAGACTAGGAAGAGCTACTGAGAACACAGCTGAATGTAAGTATGAAGAAGTCATTAGAAGGGAAGAATGATTATTTTCTAAGTGTGATAAGTAGATAACAAAACTGTCTTCAAATTATCATGTCTTGACTCATCTTCCTTGTCAGTTATCCAACTTGTTACTCAGAAAACCAGGCTATTTCTAACTTAGAAAAACTTCACTACACTGAGAACTGTGCATAACAAGTTCTCAAGACCTTAGCGGCTGGCATGAAAGGTAAATGAAAGATAACTTTTCTCCCTGAGGTTGCTGATTCCAATCCAGATGATGGCATAGCTGAGCCTTCTAAGTGTAGACCAGTATATATTCCTGGTGACATGATTTCATTTACCTCTGTTAAATGATGATGGTTTTACTTCACTTTCTAGATGACACTCCAGACATGGTGCAGAACTTTGTTTGGTTTTGTGTTTGTTTTTTTTCTTCCATGATAGAGTCAGCAGAGAAAATGGCAGCTGTGATAATCAGCCATTATACAGTTCCTACAAATTAGCATAGCAGCTGAGGCAGAAGTTACCACTATCATTTCCAAGTGATTTGGAATGGTACACACTTACTTGTTTGAAACCTTCTGCAAGTCCTAAAGAAGGAAAAAAAGAGAGGAAAGATAGTGAGGAAGTTGATGCTTATGTCAAAGCTCAAGTACAGGCATTCTCTGCTCTAATGTAGACTTGGGTAGAGCTGGTTCTTCAGACTGACAAGAGGCAAAGGAAGAATGTACTTGCAATTAATAGCTCACTCTTGCTGAAGTAGCTACTCTGAGCCAATCCTTAGAGTGCTTGCCAACATCTTTGTTTTCACTGCAACATTTTCTCCAAGCAGAAGGAAAAATGTGATAAACAGCATAAAAACTGTTCAAAACATTCAAGACTATTTCATGCTAGCAGGATATCAGACTAGTTTTTCCTTCCTTTAAAAGCCTTCTGGAACACATCCAGCAACCTTTTATTCCAACAGTTAGAAGAAATATGCACTTTCAGGCATTTGTATCCTAATGGTTCCCTATCTTATGTTTTGGGTTAAACTAATAATACTGCTGGATATATATTTAATTGACCCTTCAGAGTATTAAACTAACTGTCTGAACATTTAGGAAAGGCGGCCAAGTCTGACATTCTGTTGTAAAATAAGGGAGTTTGCCACAGACTGGACACTGAAGCTTTGTGCATTAGAGCTTGACTGAAGCACAAGCAGAAATCTGATAGCTGGAGAAATACCCTGCAGTTAACGGGCATGTAAACCAAGGAACCATTGCAAGATTAAGTATCAGGTACTATTACACTGCTGCACCAGAAAGTGGTTTTGGTTCAAAGACCTATTTATGCCAGAGTCCTTCACCAGACCTGAGCCTAGCATATAATGCAGACGCTCACTACATATAAGGAGGCCTTTATTTTCTTGTAGTGAAACAGAGGTTCAGCTGTGACCTTTGCTGGCCCTGGATCCCTCCTCTTTCCAGAGCTCTCTTCAAGCAACCAACTGACTGTTTGAAGTTGGGAAGAGCAGCAACAAGGGGAATTTGTATTTGATTCCACTGAGGATTAATGAGACCTTTATTATCACTTGTCACTGCCTCTACTGATGTTGGAGCATAGAGAGTGTTTTAAACAGATCAAGGCACATTTTAAACTCTTGCCCCAAGGCAAATTGGCCACTTTGTCTGATCACAGCCTCTGTACTGATATAAAGGTCCATCTGTGAGATTGCACAGACAGCTCTTGTAAAAGCCCTCATGACCTCAGTACATGCTTCAGATGTTATATACTTAGTATTAGTCAATAGCTTCTAAGCTGCTAAGTTTTCTTAGGGCTCTGTGCATGTGTTTCTCTTAACTACTGTAGGGACAATATGCATTCTTTGAAACAGCTAAGTAGCTTTTAGTGAGATACTGGAAAGGCAAAGTGGTAATAATAGCTGTAGAGTGTCCTTCCTCATTAGCCAAAGTGCTACTGAAAACATCTTGCCATTTTACATCATCCATCTGCTGTGTTTGGAAGAGGAGAGCTTGGAAACCTTGTGGTGCTAAGTCTGCAGTAAAACCGTACAAATAAATGATTTATCATTTACTGGTTGTGCTAAAAATAAACCCAAATCTGGAAAACAACCAAATCATATTCATTACTTGAAAAAAAAAAAGAATGCAACAAATACTTTTGTGGAATATTCAAGATGATTTTTATCCATATCAATCAAAAAAACAGTTTAGATAAATGGTATAACAAAGTTGTTTTGAAATAAAAACCAAAATAATGGTTTTGAAAACTTAGTTCACAATAATGGAAGACAAAAATATTGGGCTTTTGTACTACATGCTTTTATATCACTTCTCATCTTCCATTGGATGGATCAGTATTTCCTTGCATTTCGTTTAATGTCACTAAAAAATACCCTGGTCATGGTATATTACTTTGGGTGATATGGTTTTGATTATCCATTTTAAGTTCTGTTTCCTTCAGATGTGTTTAGAGCTCCGTAGTACACTGGAGATTCCTGTTTTTGTAGAGCTAGGTGATCTACTTGCTTTTGTATCAGCACCAAACCACTGTATTCTATAATTTTTGGTGCGTAAAGGAGTTTTAAAACACTTTCCAGACATACCACCTAGGATCTTATATTTTGAATATGGTTACATTTCCAGAAGCTTTTTTTCCTTTACAGAAGGAAAATAAAATTATATTCTTCACACATCAGCAACTGAAGTAAAAGTATAAACATTAAAATCACACAAAATACCGAAAACCAATCATGAAAGCACTACGAATCAGCAAGTTAGTAGAGAGTATCCCTGATACACATCTGCTGTGTATTTTGATATTTTTTCTTGACGTTTTAAGTCTGTTTTTGCGTCATACATCTATGCCATATGGGTTGATTGGTAAGTTTGAAGAACTAGTACATAAAACAGCAAATGACGAATGAATGATGAAGCCTCCTTCTGTGCTAGCAGAATGCTGCAGATATTTGCTTTGAACTGCACCTCACTGAAAGGTTTGGCATCTGGCGAGTGATTTTGTAATATTTTTCAGTGGCTGACTGACAGCTGCCAGTCGCTTTGCTTTAGACAGCCATAAATAGTTTTAGCCATCACTGTAGTTATGATGGCGTTGATACCCTCTTTTCCAACAGTGATGCAAGTTTCTATGGTCTGAACCCTCCCCAGAAGCGCAGTGTGGCAAACTCAGGTTGATACAATTACTCGTGAGACTTCACAGCACTGGGGCGCCAAGCTCGGCACCTTGGGCTGTGGCTGCCAAGAATGGCAGCGACACAAACAACTGGCCACGAAAGCACAGAATGTTGGCAGTTTCCGTACTCAGTCAGCAGCAGGCGGTTGTTATTGCACTTTGCACCAGGAGGTGGCAGAGCCGGGCTGCTCATGCCTCCTTACCGGCCCTCTGCTGATGCTCTACTTCTCTTTGCACGCGATTTTAAAGCTCTTCCAGGAGCTGCAGCATCTTGTCCAGCAGACATCAAGCTTGTGATGCATTCATGGAAAACAGATTGCAGGTGCTCAGCAGTTTATTAAAGAGCTATCACTCGTGGCTTGAGATTGAACTGTGTTAAATTCCCCAGGTTCAGACAACCCCAGTTTTTACAGAAGTGTTAGTGAAGGTCAGAATTTCAGTTTAGGCTTTTCTCAAGATCCGCTGTTCCACCACTTGTTCCCAAGACAATTGGAGAACTGTGAAATAGGTGATGCAAACCCAACTCTTTCTGCTGACTGTTCTGCCCTCTCTCTCCTCCCTGGGGGTTTTCTTTTTAGTTCGCTCTGAAAATGATTTTTTTTTTTTTTCTTCTTTCCCATTTTAACTTTTTTTTCTGTTGTGCTCATCTTCAGCACAGTTCTTTCAGCCTTTCAAGCTCTGAAAAACTGTGGGATGACGGTCTCATGCATAGCACAGAGAAGGAATTTATAACTTGTTCTACCTACTAAGCCCACAGTGTCATTCAGCTGTCACAAAATCAAGCATATACAGAAAATTTCACTGCCTGTTGCCATTGAGGGAAAAGCCTATTTTGGTATTTTGGCTCAAAGGAAAAGAAACAACAACACAATGAAACAAAAAATCAAAACAATAACAATAACAACAAAATCAGGAAATTTGTGATGGCCTTTTCATAAAGGTAATAGCTTTTCACTGCTAAATTTTGTGCCCTTACTCCAGAGAAGAACTATGCAATGCAGTGCTTTTCCAACTAGAGTAGCATAAGATTTCTAGGAGGGGATTTTTGGATATGTTTTGTGTAGTGGCTGAGGCCATCCAAACTACCTGGAATTCTGGATTTTTGCTATTCTTTTATGTACGCGAAGGGGGACAGCTATAAAAATGGAATTGCATTTTGACTTTCCAGTAATTGATTAGCCATAGTAGTAACAGTGGCAGGAATTAATTGATCAGACAGGAAGCATGTGCCTGATTCATGACAGTCACTGGCAATAGGATGCTTTTTAATCAAGCACAGCTTAGTGCTTTAAGGCTGGCAAACCACAGTCTCTGCCACTTCTGTGGATAGTGCCCAAGCCAGCACAAACCTGCAGAGCTCACCTCCCTTTCAGCTCTAGCTCCTTTCTGCATGCCCCATGGTGCTTTAGTGTGAGAAAAATCCAGCTGACCAGCTGACCCAGCCCATGGCCAGCCCAGATTCTACTGCTCTAAGTACACCCGCTGATGGCACTTGGCTTGGTGGCCTGTATGGAATGGCCTGTAGTTTGTGCTGGCCCTCAGTATGCCTTGCTATCACATGAGGGCTGCCTATTGCCGAGAGCCAAAGTCAGGCCGGGGACTGGGGTAGCTCTTTGACATTGCAGAGGGACAAGGCAAGTCTATGAACCATGCTCCCATGTGTGGGTGGGACAGGTGGGCTCATGCCAGGCTTGGTCCCTCACCAAACCCACCACAAAGGCAGAACTGCAGGGCACACAGCAGATGCTGAGCACAGGCAGAGGCAACCTGAAAGGCCTTCATCCCTTGGAGGCAGCTAGCACATACGCCTTTCATGCAACACGCATAGGAAGGTGTATAGCAGGGCTGCAGGGAGTGAGGAACATCCTCAGGCTTCTCCATGGCTGGCCTGCAGCTCCCCACCACTGGCTGTGCAGCTAGGGCAGGCTCATTCCCATCTTCCTCCTCCCCGATGCCTTAGGGCTCTAGTGTGAAAGGCTCTAGCTCTTCCTCTCCCTCAAAGTTTGGCCGTACAGAAGCCTCAAGAACAGTACGGCACCATCAGGGCAGTGAGTCATGCTTTGATCAGGGCTGTGGGCTGTTGATAGCATGCACTCTCTAACTCCTGCATGGCTTATCAGGTACTAGCAGGACTTCAGTCCTCAGCAGCATGTGTGATTTACAGCTGTCACCTTTATGTTGTCCTGCCAGAGCCTCAGCTCCCAGAGCCGCCCCAGGCCACTTGGTATTGTGGTGGTTGTGTCAGAGTAAAAAGTGGGCACTGCTGAGCTGCTCTGCAGTGTGATAGGGATCAGGTCAGAGATTTGTGTCAATGTCAAATGCAAATGGGTTCGCTGTCCTGAGGATGGTTTTGTTACAACCTGCCATGCCACAAATCTTTAGCCTGGTGCCACCAGAACTATGTGTATTCCCAGTGAAAACTGTCAAGGTAATCAATTTACAACATTGGGAGAAAACTGACTTTCAAGCAGGTTTTCCCATCCCAAAGGTCCTCTCTGAAAGCTTCAGTGGAAAATAAATGCTTCTGTACTACGAGACTCAAATGAAGTGGCCATAGCTATGGCTATCTATTTCCATCTTACTGCCTGAAGTGTTCTGAGGAACCCCTAACTCACCATTTTTTGTGCATAGACCATTTTGGGAAGGTTAAAGCCAGGGCCCATGAATGGAGTTGTTTCTGATGATGCAGAAAGAAGAAAACCATATTCCATGCCAGACCTGGAAATCATTAGTATTATCTCTGACTTCTGTTTTCTCAGCTGATGTTTCATTTAGTTTAGTGCAGATCCCTTTTGTCAGCTTGTTCCCAACAAATTCAGAGGGCCAGCTGGTCTCTGCATTTCTGGAAAAGGCCTTGCCCCCATTAAAGCTGTTGGACACCTAAACACTAAAAAAAGTCTAGACCTAATCACCTTCCAAAACATAAAGCCCTTTTTCATCAATTTTCCTTGTGTACAAGCCTGGACTACAGGCTGCTGTGAATTGAATTAGGTACCTTCACTGCCTATGAACTTAAACCCAGATTTACTGCCTGGTTTCCCACTTGCACCCCCTCAAATGTCCACATTTTCCCCCAGTCTGGTGTCAGCATTGCTACTTTGGTAGTAGGTGTATGGTTGGACTAGATGACCTTGGAAGTCTTTTCCAACCTTGGTGATTCTATGATTCTAGGCTCTAGGTTCAGGCTGTTTTCCTTTAGGAAGCTGCTCAAGGCATATGAGACTCCTTGGGTGTGGGGATGAAGCCATAGGCATGGGGTGCATCCTAACAGAGCAAGAAGATACCATTTTTGACTGTGTCTACAAAGCTGGTGCAGAAAACTGCTAAAATCTTTCCAGTTGTCTAAGGGAATTTTAGCATTAATTTTACAAGACATAATTTTTAGGGGCTTCCCTCTCACAAACAGCTGTCCCCCCATGTCCTCCTTGATTATTTCCCTCCATTCTCCACTGCAGCCAAAACATTTTGAAGGCTCAGGAGCTGCTCCTTCCAAGCTGTGCCTGGAAAGAATTACTTCAGCGGTGAAAGATTCTCTCACCCAGACCCTTCAAGCATTACCTCCCAGCAACCTCAGAAATAACTCCAAGAAGCAGAAGTGCCCATGGTGTAGCCTAGAGCCAGACTCTAACCCATAATGTTCTGCAGTGTGGCCTGGAGCTGCCTGCCTGGCAACTGAAGCCTGGGAACACAGGCTGGGCAGTGCTGCAGGGTTTCCATGGCAGGTGGTGGTAGGAGTGACTGACTGCTTTCTGGGGAAGAGGAGATACCATGCCTTCTTGTATTTGAAGGCAATAACTTTTTAAAGCTATTTAGGGAATGATTGCTGCCTTTGAATACTCTCTGTATGTAGTAAAGAAACAGGTAGCAGCACAGATAAGGTTATGCCACATTTCCCAGTTTTTTTTACTTTGCTGTTTTTTTTTTTTTACCACATAATCAGCCCTTCAGAAATTAATCTTAAATCTCTTGAAGTGCACTTGCAGTGTCACACATTAACTTGGCATCATAGTCTAAGACTAACTACTTCCCTGTGCTGCTATATGGATTTCAGCTTTGGAAACCCCACTGTTCATGTAGGTATTTGAATGTGTAGGACGAGATTTATCTGAGCACCTATGTGACTCAGGACATCAATCAGCAATTTTTCCTTGCATTTCACCGTGGTCATGTGCTTGTCCCATCTGCACGATGGCAGCAGAGAACTCACTGGTATGACTAATCTCTACCAGGTTCAGAAGGTGATACTGGGCCTCTTTCTGCCCCAGTTGCTAAACCAAGAATCCCAAGATGAAGCATCAAATACAAGTCAATGGGTGTGAAGGATCAAGGATAGCAAGGAATTTTTTTTGATAAGTGCTCTTCCCACACAAACAGATGGAGGCATCAGGAAGTGACAGAGGAGTGGAAAGGAGAAGCATCAAAGTTAGATTGGAAAAAGTGATGTTGAAGTCTCACCCAACACGCGCTGTACTGCTCTCTTGGATTGGGTCCCAAAAGCCTCACAACAGGCAGCTAACGTAGAATAGTCAGTATCTGTTCTGCTTATGTGTTGGTATGCCATGTTTAAATTACTGTGCTACTTTGCATCAAGTACACTTGCTTTATAATTAAATTTTGAAATTACATTTTCTCTCCTGAGAAATATATATATATATTAAATAAATTGCTTATTCTTCAGAAACTGAATGTTGTAGACAAAGATGGTTTCTGTTAATGAAAGACTAAACTGGAATCATTAAGAATGAAGGGAATATAAACCATATGTTGCAAAGTTCAGTGCACTGAAAATGGTTCTTCTCTCTGTTGCATTCCCTGGGGCTGTTTTCAGGCTGGAGGTAGTACATTTATTTCATTTTGTGGTTTAGCACTAGATAACTCAATTAACTGCAAGTTGGAAGAACTGAATGTTTCTGGTCCACTTAAGTCTTTCTACTGAGAGATGGAGAGAACTAATTCTGAATGCCTCGTTCTTCACAAGTCAAATCATAAAGCATGAGGAGTTGCTGTTCAAGGTGAAAACTTTCTCTGTTTTGCTGTTTTTATGTATTTGTGCTTTTTTCCCCCTTTTCTTCCTGAAATTTAAGGAATGTATCAAGCCTGGAGTGCATCCTTTTTACACAAAGAGTATTTTATACTGGAGATTTCAATATTCTTTTCACAGAAGGCTGAAAGCCACTCTTTGGAAGGAGAATTTTTATCATTTTCAGAAGTGCCCATTTGTGAAAAGCTGAAGACATGAAAAAAAACTGCTTGAACATGACTCTCACAAGCAATTTAAGTACCTTCATCTTAGGATTTTTAGTTCAAAAGTGAATGTTGGCCTTGGCTTCCAGAATGACTGTCCTTTGTTGGTGGTTTGATTAGAAGATGCATATGGTGACAGTAAAAAGAAACATTCACAAAGATAATTGCAAGCAAAAGCATACCATTCAGGGTGATGTTACTCTTATTCTATTTGTGTTGCTGATATTTATGAATTTGGACAATTGATGGATAGCTGTGAATATATTTATGAATACTGAACAGCTCTTTTATTTTAGTGGGAAAAAAACCCTTTTTATATTGTTTGTATTCCAAGTGCATTTTATGTCCTCCAACTCTAGAAAGGCCTTGAGCAATTGCACTGGGAATATTGCTGTCTCCAGTATGTCTTCTTTATTGACCCCATTAAAATCAGCATTATGTTTCTTCTAAAATTTGTAGGAAGTGCTGTCCTGTCTCCTGGCACTCACTAGACTTTTTAACAACCCTCGTAATACCAAACGAGTGTGGAGCTTGTACTGTTCCTGCTGTGGTGTCCACTTTCTATGCTGACTTGACCAGTACTTCAGTAGATATGCAGTGACTGCCAACAGCTGCACATTGTACTTGCAATTACACCTACCAAAATCTTTACGAAACTCTACAAGAGGGATAGAACACTTTTCTTCATCCCTTGCCTTCTTGTTCTCTCTCTCACATGAGAGCGATGTGTATCTAAAGAACTTTAACCCAGAGCTTGTTGTGGGAGCAAAGAACACTCTTTGGAGCTTTTCATAGAAATTAACTAGGTAGATCTGAGTTTAAGACTTAAGTTTCCAAAATACAAAAAGTTTTTAAAGGTACCGAAAGCGGCGTGCTCTGTCTATGACTCCATCAGCTGAGGCAGGGACAGGCACACGTCCCTCTGTGCACCACAAAGACTTCTCTTTTCTCCAGCTTGCACTTAGTCCAGAAGAGGTTGCTTTTAGAGAGAAAAAGAGAAAAACTGGGAGACCTTTTCATTTTTATCCTCACATCCAAGACAATTTTTAGCATCGTTAGTCTAAGTAAAATTAGAAGGAAGAAAGAGCTTTTGTTTAGTTGAGTAGTTCACCCAGGTGTTACACATGTGGTAGTGATATTCCCAACTACCAAAACACACAGTGCAACAGACATGCCTCCAGATGCTGGCAACTCACAGATTAAGAAGTGCATCAGTTTTCACTCATCTTCTCATCACTTTAAATGCAGAGTAGCAACTATAGACAAAGGGAGCATTCTGAGATTGGGCAGTCCTCCAAACAGCACTACCAACTGACTGTTTTTCAGCCTTAAGTAGTCTTTGTGTGCTAGCAATCAAGACAGCGTTCAGACATCCTGTTTTGAATAATAAGGCTACTGACACTTGCATTCGGTATCTCCGGAACCAAGTTAAGATAACTGTATAACTGAGGAAGAAAAGCATCAAGCAGCCTTACCCTTGAAATTGTGTATTTTTATTTCAGAACAGCTGATCCTTATCTAAATAACCAGATGAATTAGATCATTCCAGTAGTGCGCCTGATTAGATTTTTATTAAAGGGGCTAACTCCTGCTCCCCTTGGGCAGCATTCCTTTCCCTGTTGGCAGCATTTGGTCTCTGGGCTTAAATAAACTTCTGAATCACATGATGGTGATTTAGCTTTGATGCACTGATGCACAGATGACAACACAGTTCCTGTTATAGAACTGGTATCCCTTGGTGGAAGCTGCAGAATTACTTATGCTTTCTTGACTGAATTTTTATGCTTTAAAAGCTAACCATTTTCTTCAGCAATTCTGTTTATTAATGTTTGGGATCTTTTCAGGTACGTGGACTTTTAAGGGAAAATACAAGATGATAAATGATGAGTTTTAATTGAAAAAGATAAAACTAATCCTGGCATTGACTTTCACTTGTATTCTGGCACCCGAACTAAACATCCAGACCAACCTCTGTTAAAGGAGGAGACATATTACTTTATCATTTCCTGCAGAAAATTCCAATAGTGTTCCTGGTATTTAATATCTGGGAATGGATTACTTAAATAGGTTTATATAGGGAAACCAGAAAAACAGTCATTCTGCTATTTCCAAACATTAGGAATTTTTGTTTAAGATCTTTAGTGGGTGACATTTTTTGCTCCATTTTATTTCCTACTGTAGAACTAAGCCAGAAACAGAAGTTACTCTTTAGCCTGCTTTCATCTGAAAGACCACAATCTATAATCAAACACACATTTTGGGTCCACCTGCCCTATTCACAAGAAACTGCTGTCAGTGATATCCCTCATGGCCCCTGCCTTAGCCCTGTTTGGGGGTGAGAGCTGGTGCGGCGCTTGAGGCCATTTGCAGCACAGCCCCATCCTGTCACTACAGTTGTAGGACTGCTGCTCATATGCTACTTCTGGAATGTCCATGATGGACCAGTGGAGAAAATTGTTTGCTTAGTTAGTCATAGATGAAACAGTAAATACAGCTCAGATATAACTTTAGTTTAAATACAGATTCTAAACTGTTTTTCCTTTACATAGCTGTGACTAGCTTAAGAAATAACGTGTTATGTTAAAAGTGTACAAAGGAACATGCTGCCACAGAGAAGTGACAAGGTGAAGAACAGATTGTTTTAAGCAAGCCTTGTGAGTCTTCTGAAGCCCAGTGGGTTTCCACTGGAAAAAGTTTTGAATAGAAACAAATAACATTCTAAACATCATTTCCTCAATTATTCTCTTTAGTTTTTTCCCTCCCCAGCTAAAAGCATAGCTTACGATTTGAAATGTGGTACATGCATACATAAGTGGTATGTATGTGTAAACATACCACCCGGACTAGGAATTATAAACATTTAGCTATTAACCATTCAATTATATCATCTTTTCTTGTCGGCGCCTTTTGAGGTTACTCTTTGAAATTCAGAGGATCTGACAAATGTGGGTATTGTGGGTCCATTTCAGGAAAAACTGCCTCTGACATATGTGGGCTTGTACACTTCTTAACACAATGTAGGAAGATGAAAGCAAGGGTAACAATAAATAAAGCATCTTTTCTTCTTTAATTGCAGAGTGTGGTCTCATAACAGTTGTTTCTAAATACTGCAGCTGATCCATGGTGGCATGCTAAAAATCTCACAGAGAAGCACACCCCTCCACTGGTTTCTGTAGGCTTCTGAGGGGCAAAACTGCATTGTATAACACAAGCAGAATTTTCAGGGTTTAAAAGGCAGGATTTTTCTCCGTGTGGTCACATTTATTCCCCTTGAACTTGTTTTTATATGCAACACAGTGCAGATTTCACTGCACAGCGGAGCTGATTTGTGCGGTGTGCAATAGAAAATAAGTTACTGTTGAAAGTCAAAGGAACATTTTATGTTTGGAAGCAACTGTTTGTGCCTCCTTCTGTGGCCTGCCACCCTTGGGGTGCTCCTTCTTTTCTGTTATCGGGGCACAGAAATGTGCAGAGATATCATAGTGGAGAATAAACATCAAGGACTTCTGGGCTCAGCTACAACATGTGGCAAGTAGGTGGAAGCTCTGAGGTTGGGTGAAGAGTTTTGTGTTGGAGCTGAGTCACATGGATCATAGAATCATAGAATCACAGAATCATTAAGGTGGAAAAGACCTCTAAGATCATCTAGTTCTACTCTCAGGCCATCAACACCATATCCACTAAACAATGCTGCTATATGCTGTTCTTCATGTGCCAGCGTGTAAAACAATGAGCTGCAGACTAACATCATGAGCAGATTCAAGCTGGCTGAGGTGTGTTTGTGCAGGCTATTGTCTTCCTGGCAGGTGCTGGC
>JAPSGF010000056.1:1588434-1778566 GCA_035772895.1 Perdix hodgsoniae | reverse complement strand
AAGAGTGTGAAGTGGAGGTCCTGATTAAGTAACAGTGTTCCCAGAGCCTAGATTAGACGTGAGTGATCACAGTGGCACATATTTGGAAAATATGAGAAATTATCCTTCTTTATTCTTCTAAAAAGGGGTAGAGATTGTACAGCTGTAAGACAGGCCCTCCCCTCAAAAGATGTGGAGCTGTTTGAGTGGGTCCAGAGGAGGCCACAAAGATATCAGATGGCTGCAGCACCCCTCCTATGGAGATAGGCTGAGGGAGCTGGGCTTGTTCAGCCTGGAGAAGACTTTGGAGAGACCACATTGCTACCTTCCAGTGCTTGAATGGAGCTTATATATAGGAGGGGGACATGGTCTGATAGTATTAGGACAAGGGGGAAAGGTTTTAAACTAAAATGGGAATCAAACACAAACTAGAAACATCTTTGATACGATGGAATCATGTTTACACAAAAGCAGTACTTCACCTGAAGGATTAGTAGCAGGGTTTCTCATCGATATGTTTTAGAGCTGTACATTAATTTACTTGTTTGTTCATCTGACCTAACAGAACAGAAAACAAAACAAAACAAAACAAAAAAGGTAAAACCAGTTTGTATTTATCAGAAACAATCAGTATATAGTTTTCCTTGGGGACAGAAAAGGAAGCAGAAGGAAATCACTCATGTAGGACCAAAATATGTCTTTAAATCCTCAAATAGCACATTTTGTACACTGTTTTGAGTTTGAGGTTAAAGGGTAAAAAATGAAAATAATTTTAATATTCTATATAAAATATGGCATGGTTTTGCACTTTTGAAATAGAAAGGCTGAGGTAAATTGTTCAGATTTTTTCCCTAGTTCTTCTCAGGCCCTTTTACTGTTTTATTTTGCTTGCATTATATGCAGATATTCCTGAAAAAATATTTTCAGGAAACGAACTATTCTCTGCAAAACAAACTCACCTACCTAACTCCTTCAGTAGAACACTACAGCTGCATATCCTCCCCAGCTTGTTCTCCTGTTAGACAGCCTGACTCATGAACAATGCCATATCCTTCACTGTGACCGTGTGCTTGAGAGGGGGCTGCAGATTTAAATCAGGCAATTTAATGTTTCCAATTATAGGAAATGTATTTGGAAGGATGCCAGAATGCTGAATAGCTTGATAAAAAAGAAAGCTTCTTTGTTTCAATTATTTCTTACTGCACTACATGCTTCCCCTTCCACCACTTTAATTAGAGATGAGAACTCTGCAGGAGATCCTGTTCTTTATTAATTTATTTTAAAGTTATTAACTGTACTTGTAACTGCAATACTAAAGCTTGAATTCAATGGCAAGACCTGAGTGAATGAGAAAAGGAAGTCCAGTGAGTTATGTCACTAACCTGGGACTGGAGAGCTCTCCTGACAAAGCCTTCTTGTGCCATCACATCACTTGTAGCCAGATGATTGGAGGTGTTTCATTTTATTCCTGTGAAAAATCATGCAAGTTAGTAACCTTGAGCCTCATCTCTCCCTGTGAAAACTTCTGCTTTAGTTTATGAGGATAACTATCCGAACAAGTGACTATTTAGAAAGTCCTGCAAGAAATGTAATATGTGTACTTAGGTATTCATCAACGGTTTGTTTCACTTCATCATACCTTGTAGGAATGGTCTTAACTTTTCTTCCTTTTAGAAATCAAACCTTTGGCCAAATGTCAATCAAACACCCTGCTGCTCCAGATAGATGGAATGGGATATATTCTTTTCTGTGGCTGCTGTGTTTTTCCTGATGTGGGAATCAATGGGAATGGTAACTGGAAGGGATCAGTCCAGTCAATCTAATTCTAATTCTAATTCTAATTAAAAAGAGGCTTTATGAGCTAATGCAGGAGAGGATTTTGCTGCTCCCTAAAGGATAATGGAGTTTAACATGTCACAGCTTCTTGTAGCAACTAGCTGATGACATTAGAAGCTTAATGCTTGTTTGGATTTTGACAACAAAATGTAGGTTAGATAAGACAAAGAACCCATACCAAAACTTAGAAACCAATTAGTCAGCATTATAACAAATCATTCCACAGGTGAAGACATGAGTAAAAAAATGTTTATGTTGGGGATTTATCTAGCCCTTTAAGCTATCTTGTTTCTGGTTTAAAATACTTGGGTTTACTTGCTGAAGTATTCTGTTTGCAACAGCATTGGTTTAAATACAATAGAACAACATGTTCAGTTGTTTGTTTGTATAATGATTTGTTGGATAGGTCCTCGCTCCTCACTTGGTGCAATTTGGCAGGGATTATATGAGTTTAAGAGCTGTCTCTATGTAATTAGTTGTCAACTAATTTGTTTTAAGTTGGGGCCATGTGATGAAAATTGTCATTAGCGATAGTCATACAAATGTGTATTCTACTGCTTGTCCTATCCCACTGCTAGCATTTACATTTTTCCTTGTAGCACATGCTAGCAGTTAGTATAAACTACAGCATTCTTATTATTCTGTGCTCTAGATGTATGTTTTGCTGCACAGGATGCCTGTAACACAGCTGCCTCCTTGTGCTGCACTGCTTTGCCATGTAACAGACTGATTTCTTTTAGGAGAAAGCATAGCCTTTATTGGCCATATAACAGCACTGAAAAGAATGGTGAGATGAAAGCTGATGGAACTGGACTGAACAAAGCTATCCATACCTGCACCATGCCAACATGCTGGACTATCCCAAAGCTCATGGGCTTAGTTAAGGCTTAGAACACCAGAACTTACAAAAAACTTCTGTGAAGCACTGTCTCTTAACCATATTTGGCTTTGGAAGAAAGCTAGGAGCTATCTTTACATACTGCAGTTTCAGCCTTTTTTCAGAGATGCTAGGAAACTACAGCTCCTGAGAGTGCTCATCATCTTCAATATCAACCTTATCCAAGTATGCCATTTATACCAAAGAGCCAAGACTGAGATTCTCAAAGCAAATGGTGTTTTAGGTGCATTCAGTTTGTGTACCTGGGGTTGAATATAACATAGAATTCATTGGGGAGAAAGAAAAATTGAGATTTCACTTTCAAAAGCTAGTGGCTACAAAAACAATATCAGAAATCCAGAGAATGTCCCCAAGCACTGGACCTAATTTTCAATTAAATAATCATCATTATTATCCAGCTCACTTTTGTTTACATGCAACAATTGTGTTTCATTATTTTTTCTAACAATCCAGTAGTTACAAGGAGTCATTTATGACCACTTAACAGCCAGACCCTGAATATTTGTAGTGTAATTAGCCTGAAACAGTCTTGAATAATGTCCTGTTTACAACTCAAGTAATAAACCAAGAGCACCAGGGGACAGAAAGGCTAATTAAAGGGGACAATTGGAGAAACAATACAGCATTGGATGGCTGGAAACATGCTGTTATTGTTCTTGTATGGGGTAGACTTATACTAAAAGTGATTAAACCTCAAAAGTATTTGGTGTTGGTGGCTGTTTTTTGCTTTTTTTCCTTTCATTTCTATTTGGACACTCTGGGCCTGATTCTTATTTACAGCCAGACTTCTTTACACTTCCAGTGGCAGTACAAAAAGTCTTTAGTAAGATATTTACTGCCAAAGTGGTCTACAGAGGGCTTAGCATAAAAGAGCAGTAAAATTTAGACTGAACAAAAAGGTTAATAGAAACAGCTTTCCTGCCCCTAAGTGCTCAATATTTTATACATGCCATGGGATCTCAGGGAATTAATATCATTGTTATATAATGAACACAGACGGACTTTATCCAGATGTGTTGTGCAACTGCTGCTAACATCCAAAACCTCCTGAGTTCTGCCTCAGTTTTCAGTCATGTTGGACTGCTTGGTCACCTCTCATAAACTGATTTGGATAGCAGTAATAGAGTGCTCTTACCATGCTTCAAAAATCTGTTTTTTATTGGGAAAACTATTCACTGAGTGTGTGCCAAATGCATATTCATTAAGAACATTGTTTTGCAGTTCTGTGTGCGGACTCACAATGAGACCTGAAGGATAAAATGTTGGACTTCTAATAAGACTTCTAATAAGATTTCTGCCACCAAGTTCAGAGTCCAGTTTTCCTCTAACAGCTGGAAAACCATAACTAATTTGTGTCTAATTTTGTACACGAGACCTGAGCTCCCACCTCCTTCATAGTGGTGCACACTGCATGGTGCCATGGCTCCCAGTTCCTCACCCTGGGCATTTTAGGAAGGCCTGTGTACCATCTTTGTACTGTAAGTAGCAGGCATAGTCAGTGTGGCTTGACTGTAATCAATAAAGTCACAATGGATACATTTTTACCAGGACTGTCCCTATCTATGTGGTCTTTTGGGTCATGTTTGACAATTCCCTTGCTGCACAGTCCTTAATCATTATATCTGTTATTTTCCTTATTTTAACCAGGGTGGAACCACGTGGAAGATGAGCTGCATCAGTTCCACTCTTCTGAAGGTCAGTTTAAAATCACATATATGCCTGGTGGTTTGTTTCTGACATAACTCCATTGATGCTGGAACAGATAACAGCTAGAGAAAATCCAAATTAAGAACTTTCTGAGATTTACATCTCTTTCTACTCCATAAACAACTGAGGGAATAGTTTGACAAAAGTTGCTTTGAGTTGCAAAGTGTCGTATTAGACAGCATCATTTGGGATATTCTGAGAGGCTGGAGACATGGTGTGTGAGGGAAAAGTCTTTGAAGGTTTTCAAGCATCCAGGTACCGAAATATTGCAGTTAAAGTGAGTTGGGACACGTGTAGGAGTATAAGGGTGAGTCTGCAGATATATAAAGGAGCATGAAACCTTCAGTCAGTGTTGTTCAGCACATTAACTAGGGACTAGGCACTGACATTGTAAAGTTTAGAGAACAAAAAAAGGAAGAAAAATAAAGATGACATTTCTGAAATAGCCTGATCATCCAAGCTACTTGAAACCACAGCTGAAATAATGGGAGATTAGATTTAAAATATGGAGTATTATAAAGGAAGCAGTCGTATGAAAATACATTTGTAAGAAATGATCAGATACAAATTGGCTATAAATTCTCAATACATTTTTTTCCATAACATATCAATTCTCTTTTAAGCAAGCTATATACAGGGAAATTATTTCATAAAGAACAAAAGTCACATTATTTCTTCATTATTTCTTCCTATTTAACAGTAGGAACTGTATACTTTTTTAAAAAGGATGTTAAAATGGTAGAAAGTTAAAATAAGAAAGGAAAACTGCGGAGTGTTCTGAGGAAAATGGAATGCAGACTTTATACATTGCTTGTGATGGATCTCATTCTCAAAGTCCGTCCTGCCTTTGGATCTAGGGATCATCTTAAAATATTTATTGGTCTCACAGTTTGGATTTCAGACTTGTCAGCAGAACAATTGTAGGCTTTATTCAAACTCACTCATGAGTAAGGTAGCTTGTTAAAAATGATTCCCATCCTACATTCCTCTGTTTGTTTTCAATATCGAAGTGATTAAGAGGCTGATTAAATAGGAGAGATTGTTATGGGAAAAGCATCTCTATAGATGCTGGCAAATTGCCTCTATGTAAGCAGCACTAAATAGCTTTTTTTTAAAGAAATCCTGTAGGAGCTGTGCCTTAGGAAGGCTCATGAAAAACAGCAAAGGCACGACACTTTAAAATGCATTTGAGATTAGAGTAATCCACAAGAAGTGGGGTGAAATGCTCACAGTACCAGGATTCGATGGATAGCTGGCAAAACTTCACAGGCTCTGTATTTTAATCCTATAAATTAGGGGAGGATTTTATTGCAGGTTAGATTTATGAATGTAATATTTATGTCAGATGGAGGGCAAAGAATAAAGACAGTTTTCTAAAACTTTGTTTAATGTATTTCTTGTAAAAATGTTTTTACCATGTATGAGAGAGCTGTCTAAATCAATAGAGAGTACATTTATTTTCAGATTTGGGTCAGGACACTTGTATTTTCTTCACTTTTGTTAGTTACATTCATTTCCTTGTTTTTGTAAACCCACGGGAGAGGGGTTTTTAGAGACTCTTCTATTCAAACAAACATCTAAGCTTATTCAGTTGAACTTTGCAGTTCTTTGCAGCTCAGGCTTTCCACGGTATCAATGTGTGGAACCACTATTGAATCACAGTGTTTATAAAGAGGTATTAGATGTTCAGGAAGTAAGAGATAGTCTCCAGATGTTTTCTCCTTGAAATCGCTGTGGAAAGTTCAGATTTTGAGTCACAGAGAAAAGTGATGATATTTGTAACCCCAAATTTCCTGAAATACTGCAATTTTCATGCTATAATTCCCTTGCGTACTCCAAGACTGGACTTCAACCACAGTGTCTCTGGATCTTGAAACACAAGCATTTGATGACTGTGTTGCAACATCTGTGTGCTGGTTAGATTCCTCTACTCTCTTGAGAAAATAAGAGAACGAGTCTCTAAAATGTGTAAGATGTAGCTATACTGTCTAAATGCTCAGGAAAGACCAAAGTGCTGCACTGTCTGTAGGCCCTTAGTCCAGAGAAGAACTATTCAGCTGCTTTGGTCTTTGGGGATGCTAACTGAGGGAGTTTGAGTCTTAGGAGGCTGGGAGGTTGCCATCACCACTGGCATTTCTCTTCATGATGGGGATACAGTGAGAGAGGGTAGTATGGTGGCCTTCTCATTCCTCCTCACAGTGCCAAGGAGATTGAGATCCATCCCTCTGAAGGTCAGTTCCTCCACCTGACCTTGTTTAGTGGAGGCAGATGCAGGGACTAATGCCACTTATAACCCAGAGCTGACAGTTACTGGTTGTGCGCATGGCAAATCTGTTGTGTGCTCCACAGTGGCTGTTGAGTTTCCATGAACAATCCACTGGGATGCAGCCTCAGGCCTGCTATGGTTGTTTGTCTCATACTCTTCAGGCATCTAAAGACAGTGCTACTCTTCTGCACCCATAAGAGTTTGTCTTTTCTTTATTCTTAAGGCACCCAGGAGACAAAGAGACGGTGATAGCAGTGCCATTGCCTCTTTGACATTTCTTGTTGCAGCAGGTTTCCCTGCTTTGTTCCCTTTTCTCTGGTAGCAGCAGGGGATGCCTGCAGAGTTCACCAGGGAAAATCTGGCCTTTGAGGGGGCTGTGTCTATGCAATTATGTAGTACATCAGCATGTACACCCATAAAGACATTTATGATTCATGTCAGTACAGTGGATAGCAGTGTAGGTATAATTAGGCCAATAAGAGTAGATCCACCTGGGGTGTGGAGGATTGTCTAACGCTGCCAGTTCCAAGGGGTTGCAATGACGTACTAATCCAGGTCCAGACATGCCTTAATCAACTCTATCTTTATTATATGGCAAACAAACTCTCACGCTAAAGCAGAGAAAAAACATGTAAGTAAGCAAGCCCTTTGGCCTGCTGCAGAGATCTTTCTATCCCCTCTGGGAAGTAAGCAGAAATACAGGTGAGGACCTAGAAGAGGCATTTACAGATATTCTCCTGTGTTCCCTTTGCAATGCACATGGAGCCAACTGGAACTACTCCCTCATTATCAGACAGAGCAGTCAGTGTTGGAAAAAGGGCTCTCTTGGAAAGGAAAGTCAAGCCCTTTGCTAGAAGTTTTCATGTCCAACATCCTCCACTTCCTTCCTTCCCTAAAGCCTATGTGCAAGAGAGGTAACAGCTCTACAGCCGTGTCAGGCTGTAGCTCATGACAATATTCACTGGTTAACCAGTTTGGTTCTTATTCTGACTTTTTCTGGCGGTGGCTCTCCAGGCTTGTACATTTGGCTGTAAACGAGCATAATGGCCACAGAAGAGTTCTACCATCACAGGCAGGATAGTTGCAGCCAAGGAAAGGTACTTATCTGAGCAGTTGTCACCTCAGCCACAGTTTTCAATGTTGACACGTGCACAGTCACAGGAGAGAGGTGGAGCCTGTATAGGGTCTCTTCAGGGGAGACCTCATTGCACTCTACAACTTCCTGAAGGGAGGTTGTGATGAAGGGGGGTTTGGCCTCTTCTTCCAGGCAACAAACAGGACTTGGGGAAATGACCGCAAGTTGTACCAGAGGAGATTTAGGTTAGACTTCTTAAGGAAGAACTTTTTCTCTCAGAGAGTGGTCAGGCACTGGAATGGCCTGCCCAGGGAGGTGGTGGAGTCGCCGTCCCTGGCAGTGTTCAAGAGGCGTCTGGATGAGGAGCTGCAAGATCTGGTTTAGTGCTTGTGGTAGCAGTGGTAATGTGAAGAGGTTGGACTAGATGATCTTGCAGGTTGTTTCCAACCTTGTGATTCTATGATTCTATGATTCTATGATGGCAGAACTTGGCAGCAGTGCTGAATCAGCATGTAGCAACCTCTTCCTATGAAGGTCATTCTTAAAGTTGAAATAGCCATGGCTGAATTAAATGCTGGAGTTGAAGAACTGGAGCCTCTCCAGAGACTGAGTGCAGCCCTGCCCACGTGTTCTCTGGGGTCTGGGAAAATGCCATGTACTAACGACACACTGTATAGATTTAGTGATTTGGGAAGGTGACGTGTGGCATGTTTGCATTGGTGGGCTGTAAGGGAGCTCATAGATGTAGTGACCACAGGTGTGGATGAAGTGGAGGGGAGGGGGAGAAAAAAAAAAAAAAAAAAGAAAAGAAAAAAAGAAGCATTTTATTAGTTTCAGCTGTGGGCAATGTGTTGCTGTGCTTTTTCCTTCTTCTAAATGATTATCAGGTTCCCATGTTTCCTAGCAGTGTTCTTCTTGTAATGTTTTCTTGCACTGTGGTGAACATCAGATTTTTCAGATGGGGAGTTAAGAGAGAGTAGTTTGGCTAAGAAGGACCTTTTACCACTTTGGACCTATCCCTGCAGGTTACTGACATCACTTCTTAAGGTAGGATGCTTTTGTGGATACTGCCCTTGGAAGTAACAATATGATACTATTTATTTCTTGGACTTTATTGGTCACTGCCTTTCTCTGTAGGAGATAGTGAGAAATTAATGAGTTACTGTAGAACTTCTGTGTTTTAACCTGCTTCTCACACAGCATGATGCTGTGTAATGGTAGACCTCTCCTACAGCTCCTTGTAAACCTAAATGCTTTTCATCTTGAAAAGCTCAAAAATGACTGATCCCTCCTGGAAAACCTGACTGCAGTCTCTGAGAGCTTACAGTCTGAACAAACAAACTATAGATGAGGTGGGAGAACAGGGACATAACAATAAAGAAGTGCCATTTATTATGATAAATGTTTTAGCAGTGATTTAAGGTATGAAGTATTATCATACAAATAAATGTTTGATGAAAGCAGAAAGAGAAGTGCCAGAGGTAATAAAGATTTATGGATTCCTGGTTGAGCCACAAGAGTTAGACTAGGGTGGGGGTGAAAAAACAAGCTTGTTGAAGTGAAGATCACTTTTGAAAAGAGCTGAAAGGGAACTAACACCTGCATAAGCGAAGGAAAACACCAGCTGTTGAGGATGGAAAGGTTCTCTTGCTTAAAGCCATTATTTTTCTAATCAGAATAAATTAAGTATCAGAAAAAGCCAGCTGTTATCCTATTTGATTTGTTGACATCAGAATTGCACTGGTGGTGGAGATGCCAACAGTGAAGGAAACACAAAACTGAGAAACAGAACTGTAATGGTAAAAAATCACTGAAGTACTGGAAGCACGTTAGAAGTT
The DNA here is from genome assembly GCA_035772895.1 of Perdix hodgsoniae. Lineage (NCBI taxonomy): Eukaryota > Metazoa > Chordata > Aves > Galliformes > Phasianidae > Perdix > Perdix hodgsoniae. The sequence goes on along the minus strand of JAPSGF010000056.1, from coordinate 1,768,967 downwards.
GTAGCTCAGACTAAATTCTTGTAAGTATTGCAGTATTTTCGCACAGATAATGAGTCATGGAAAGAGAAGGAAAAAAAGGAAGATGTAAATATTATTCTTAACATGGAAAATAGACACGGAAGAGCCATCATACTAATCAAAGTAGATACAGTTACTCTGAAGAGAAAGGCCAGGAGAAGAAAACATAATTTAGCAATACAAAAACAATCAATTACAAAAATGAGGACTTTTCTGCCATGGTACATAACTGGCATGGTGAATTGCAAATGTGAAAAAATAAAACTGGTCTTCAAGATAACTGTTACCTGTCTGCATGCTGATTACCAGATGTTACCAGAGCATGCTGATTACATATTTAGGATAACAACTAAGTTAAATTGATGCACTGTATGAACTGTGTAAATTATTCCAGGTAATTCCTTCAGGGTGAATATTTTTCACTTTGCAACTACACAAATCATCCAAGCTTGGCATGATCTAAGCTCTCCATCATCACTGAAATAGGATTAAAGGCAATATCAACCACTCACAGATGTGACCCTCATCCACACAGGATTATTTGAATTCATATCCAGAGACTATGTCAGTAAGTATAAACATTAGATATGTTAATCACATTTGCTTGAGAGGGGTGTAATAAAGTGCCATAGATGTAGTTAAGGAAGTGTATATAAGAAAGATCTCTGTGGAAAGGCATGATACGTATTGTGTACCTCTTCAGAGGAGCCTGTGATTATGACTGATTCCTGCAGCCATGACTTAAACAATCACATTAGTGCTATGTTAGGCAGAGGCATAACAGTTCATTGTCAGCACTGACTGTGAGGGTTGTGCAAACCTGGCTGCAGCTCCAGTGGTGGCATGGAGAACCAGACTGTGCTGTGCCCTCTAGCTAAGATGATGCTTCACTTCATATTGGAAATTGAAGTTTTTTTTGAACAGAGGAATAAGTATCTGACTGTTTTACTCCTAGATTACTGTTCAGAAGCATAGTGAGCTATTTCAGATTGTTCCTAAAATATTATCTACCATTTATCAAAGGTTTTCATCATTTATCATAGAGAAGCAGTTTCAGGGTAAGAAGCATACAGTATCTTTATGACAATTCCAACAACAACACACCTGTTCAGCTCACTGACGTTAATTTGAGTACCCATTTCATTCAGTGACACAGTAAATATGAAGAAACAGGAACAAACAGGATGTCATCAAGAATGGAAGGGACTTGACCTCCTCATCTCCCTAATTCCTGGAAATCTTTTTCTGCCCCTGCAGAATAGCTGGAAGAAAATACATTCTACTGGTTAGGAGATAAGCGAGAATGCTTCATAATGAAAAAGGGTATGCATTATTGTTGGAGAAACAGCAATGAGAAGGAAAAATAGAGTCATGGTAAATGATGTTGAATGGCAGGAGGCCACCTACCATTTCATTTAATTAGCTATGATACTTAGGCTTGAATGAGATGGTAAAGTAAACCTACCAAGGCAAATGAATTAGCAGTAACGTTCTTGACACAAATTTGGAAGAGTTCAGGAATCTTTGGTATTTTCTGTGGCCCAGTCTGGGAGAAATTCTGGTTCAGCACTCCTGAAGTGATCGGACTTGTTTTATGCATAGGAAACATACTAATTCACATAAACAAAACCAGAACTGCTTCAGCCTGTAGGCCAATCTTTTTCAAATTCAGATGCCTATAGTTATGCTACTCATTCTGAACTAAGATGCTTAAATAAAAGCCAGTTCTTTCAATCACACATACGCTAATCAGAAGTGGAGACAAGCCTAGAACTGGAAGAATACTCCAGGAAGGACGATGGAAACAAGTCTGGACAATTGATTAAAGTGGAAAAGCTGACATACTGAAATGAGAACCAGACTTTCATAACACCTACTGCTAAAGCTTTTAAGCTTTGTCAACAGCTGGGGTTTTGTCTGAAGGGAAATTTGAGTTGAAATGTGTGCTAAATATCAGCTATATTTATTTTCAAAGGTCATCTATTCTATTCATGATATATTGCAACATGCATGATTTTTTTATTACACTGTTATTTTATGACAGCTACATACTTTGTATGTTGTGCCATCATGTAATTTAATCACTTCTAAATTATTTAGATTTACTAATAAAAAAATCTTAAAAACTGAATAAGATCCCATCATAGTGGGCAAGAATCGGCAAAAACTGTCTAAAATAGGACAGAACTTAGCTCGCGAGCCTTATATTTTCTACTCTATGTGAGGACGCTAATTTACAAGGTTGTTAAATATTGTGATTATATTCCCTTTTATATATGAAAAGCTGAGCTCACCCTTTGAAATAGCCCATATTACAAAACAGTGGGACAATAACCAGCTTTCTTACACATGTCCTTCCTGAAATTGTCCCACTACACCTGTGAAAAAGACCCATATATTATTAACAAGATGAGTTCTTGTTCACAGCCAGAAGTCATCCTGACTGCTGGAGTAACTATGTACTGTTTTTTCACTTGTAGAGCCACAGTCACAATGTTTGACAGGCAAGGGATACTGTGAAGATTTGTTCGTGTCTTTATCCTGCTTAGAACATGTGAAAAACAGTCACAAATGCAGAGTGTTAAATAGACTAAAATAGCACTGGAGCTAGTAGTATTTATTCTCATTTACCTGTGCCTGTGAAAAATAGATTGGAAATATCGGGAAAATGGCTGTAGCATTGGTTGAAGTTTATTTTATAAACTGTGTGCTCCAAAAAGCCTGTAAAAACTGAAATTTTTCCATTGATGAGCAGCATTGACCTGTTAATGGTAATCATTTTTGTTTTTTTTTTCGATCAGTGCCCATGGGTCAGGGCATGGCCTGTGTCAAGGCCACGTCCACTCCCAGTCATCTTTGGGAGTAGCTGCCATAGCCAGACAGGCATAAGAACTGGTCATTAATGCACCATGGGCATTAATTGGATTCAACAGTACTGTAGGAATGAGGCTGGCCTTGCTCTCCATCCTTGTCAGTGTAAATAATTCTTAGAGGAAAGACATCTCTCAAGTGCACTGAGCTTCTCCCAATGACTGGAGAGTATTAGAAAGGCAGATGATGTTGGTGGCTACAGATGTACTCATAGTATAGCCTTTCCTGACACTTTGAAAAAGGGCTGGCCTACCTTGTTCTACATTCAAATTAGTTTTGATGTAATGTAGGAACACCCGTCTGAAAAAGTCCAGCCAATTAATAAAGTCATACATCTGTGACCTTCTTTTTAATTCCCAGTCATCTTCATTGTTGGGCTGACCAATCATGCCTACTGGCTTCTTAAATTAGCTTTGTGGATCTAAAAGATGCTGTGCTTGTTTCAAGAGCATTTTTAATTGAGCTAAGTTATAATTACCTGATGTAAAACTCTCAGGTAGAAAGGGTGTATAAATTCGTTGGTATGTATGCATCTGAAGGCATGCAAAATGGACCTATGAATTTGTCAACTACAAGAAGAATCACTTTACTTATGCTGTTAATTACATATAATTAGGATTTAAAATATAGGCAGATGGAAAAGCAAATGAGCTAGGAGCTCAACTCAGATTGAAATTACTCATCTTTCTCAGTTATTTTCACAGCAATCATCAATTGTCATGGGCTGCTTTATTTTTTTATTTAAATGTTCACTCAGATCTGAAAATTATTTTAATTAGATTAGATTATGGCAACACATCTGCCTCAGTGAGGTCTCACTCATGCAGAACCAATTTGTGCATCATTCCACCACAACTAGTGAGACCAAGAGAAGGGTGTGGATGAGTGAAGAGAGGAGAAAAAGGGAAAGCAGATGTGGTTCAAGAATTTTTTCCATGTGATTTTCAAAATAATTTCCCATTACATGAATTCTACTCCTACTGGCGTCAGTTGGAGCTCTGCCGTAAATTGCAGTGGGAGTAGGGCTAGGTCAGTGCATGACCTTTTGAAACCACATCCTCATTTGTTATATAAATGAAAGCTCTGTGAATTATTTATGCTCACTATGATAGTTTTCGAAATGGAAAACTTCCAGGGAATGTGGAACACCATTGGTTTTGAGATGGATAACCCAATTCACAACATGGAGTTGCTCTTCTGGAGCATGGGATTTGTTCCTCTGCATATAGAATTGTGGGACTGATGCCACGTCATCAGATTTCTTCCCTCAGAGGGTTGAAAGAGCACAAGTTCTACATCCTATGACATGGTGAAGTCAGGGTGAGAAAATCAGAAGAAAGTGAAAGCGTGTGCTGGTGGTTACCTGGATAGAGACTGTAAATCACCCTTTGCTCCAGGAAGCTTTGTTGAGCCATGCCAGGCCATGCTTGAGAATGCGTGAGTTTTTCTTTATCTCAGTTGTCATTGGCTCCATTGCTGGATGTCAGGGAGAAGATTTTGCCTTACTTTTTGCTTTCATTTTGTGCTTTGTGAGGGGAACATGGCATTACATGAGAGGGAAAAAGAAGGAATGAAGTAGGTAAGAAAGATGGACGGGTAACTCTCCTCACTTTCTTTGAGATATTGATATTTGGCAAGGAAGTATAGGGTTGTCCAGAACTCTCTTTAATAAATTTTGTACCCAGTGGTTTCATGGCTTTCTTCTCAAGTGTACAGTGTTGAACAAGAAATTCCACTGAGTTCTGTGATAATGCATCTTCCAAAACACATAGTGAAGACCTGGCATCAAGGTTTGACTCAAACATGCAGTCTGTACATTTTCCTTTGACTTATTATGTAGGTAAACATGGAGGTTGAATTTCTGTCTTTCATTGACACTTTACATATACAGAACTTCACACAATATGTGTATACCTATGTATTTATGTATCCCTACAGATTTATACATATATATAACTCCAGTGATCACTGGTGAATCTTTAGTGGCTGTTGCCCTGAACTTTCATATTTTATTATAACACTATTTTCATGTAAATAATTTTAAAACATTTGGGGAATTATCACGACTAAGGGGGAAAAAAAAAACCAAACCCAAACCATGTTATCCATGACCAGAATAGCTAAACAGAAATCTTATTAGCACTTAGTTTTTAAAAGTTTGAGAATACTGCAGAGATGGCTAAAATAACTCATGCTGGTGGGGGGGGAGGGGGAAAAGACTTTTAAATGTAACCCAAGACTCACTGAATTCAGTGAAATGGTTGTCTGGGGCTTTAGCACAGCCTCTCATTTTGTCAGCTGACACTTAAATAAATGTAAAGAATATCCTGTAGTGAAAGCCCTGGGCAGAGATTCAGGATTTTGTGTTCTGTCATACTTATCCTTGTTCTCAGAGGCAGTAGAAATTATTTAGTCCCACCACAGCCTAGTTCTCCTTCATTAATATGGACTTCTTAATCCTCACTACAGGTATATTTGTGACTTAGGTGGCATGTTTACCTTCCTGATGTGTTAGCAGTCTTGCCACCTGCTTTGCTGTTGGGCCAGCTTGTCTTGCATTTATGTTGCAAAGAAGAAAAGACTGTCATTTCAAAACAGTTCCCTTTTGTTACACTCATCTCTCCATCACTGGGCTACCGACCTCACCTTAAGAAATGGATAGTTTATGTAATCTAGATGTTAAGTATACTTTCTTTCCAGGCTACACCCTACAGAGTCCTGTTATTCATCAAGCATCTCCACAGGGCATCTTTCAGTCTATCCTTCTGGAGATATTCCACTTAACATGGGCAGATGTTATGTTTGGTAAAGAGAAACCATTTTTTGCCCTGCTGTAATTTCTGTCTTAAACATTAAAAATTCTTAAAAATTTCAGTCTGGGTGTGCATGCACTGAAAATTACAATAGAAACTATAAGACTGACTGCTATAGCTGTCTGTTTTTTTTTCCCTGCTGTGGGTTTCTGTAATAGTGTAACGTAGGTCTGGGAGCCGTAAGTGCCCTTTGCTGGCTATGCAGTTCTTCTGGAAGGCATAGGGCCGTCAGAGTAAGGAGCTCATCTCTGGCACAGAGAGGGCAGTCCTCCTCGATGTTTCTTCTACAGTGATGGGCTGTCAAGAGCTCCATGGAGATGTAGCCCAGAAACAAATTAGGCCATTACAGTCTGTTTTGTATTGATCCACCTTCAAGCCCTGACGACAAGGGCGTGCCAGAGATGGGCAGGGCTGTGTTCATACTGTTTTCAGCTTTGGGAGCTCTCTGATGAGGCTGAGTTTATAGATAATCTGCAAACAAGATTTGCGGAGTTTGGATGTAGTGGTTTGTTCCATGTTCACGTCATCCTCTGGAGATATCTAAAATCCATGAATTGTGATGGTAGATGAACATCAATGTTTCTACTCTTCTTCTGGGTTGGGTATGTTTATGTTTGTGGGAGCACAGCAGAAAGTCTCATGCAGATTCTCACATACTTATGTCATTAAAAAAATATTTTGAATATGTCCTTGATTTTCGCTGCTTTTTTGTTTGTTTGTTTGCTTGTTTTTTTTCCCTAGGCAAGGTCCAATAGATTTTCGATTAGTTGTAATATATTTTAAAGAGTAAAAGTGGAACATAAAAAAAAAAAAAAGAAAAAAAAAGGTAAAAGCTGTTGGAAGAAAGAAGCACCAGGGCATAATCAACCTCTGACCTTCTCATGGGGCTGTTTAATTAATTACAGCTTACTAGTTCATTTCTACTCAAAGATTTTCTTTTGTTAGCTCTAGGCAGGGTATGCACCCAAGCAGAAATCTTTGTGAAAGAGACCAAACTTGTAAACATCACTTCTACCTAACTGTTAGTGTTTGCACGATTATAAAACAACTTTAATTATAGGCAACTTTGAAAAGATATCATCAGTCCAACAACATCTACTGAGCAAGATGAAACTCAGTCCCTTGCAATTGAAACAGGCAACCACAAGATACTAAGATTTTGAAACGTGGTGCTGTTACTTAGAAAGGAACTGCCAGAAAATCTGATACAAAAAACATTTTCTGGGTCACTCACCAAACCCAAAGGTTTTTAAGGTCCTAAGGATTAATAAGTGCCCAACATATTACACAAATAATACAAACCTAATCAAAAGCTGCAGTTGTTTCATGTTTTCCTTCAATTCATAGGCCATAGAGTCTTACCTCTATGTTTTAATAGCTAAAATACTGGAACCACACTTTCTCTCTATTGTTTATTACTCTCTGCTCTGGAACTACAGGTTTTCTCTACTGACAGACTGGGGCTCATGTTGCACTGAGCACTACAAGAGCAGCAGACTCTCTTTATCCTATGAGTTTATTACATAAAGGCGACAGTAGGCAATGGACAAGGTCATCAAAAATGGAGGGCAAAAGAAGAAATAAGACGAATGTGCACGGTAAAATCATATAGGCAGCTAACCAGACAGATGGGTGTACAATAAATACATGCATGCAGTTCAAATGCAGTGAGCATTCAACTGCTGATAAAATCAAGGATCAGTGATGTCACCTGGAAACAAGCAGAAAGAGCTACAGAATGGCTCAAATGTGCACTAGCTGACTTTTTCAGTAGAGATGCCATCATGTGCTTCTGAGTATGATGACTTCCACAGAGACATGAAGTGAGCAGGAAGCAAGTTGGGTGTATTCTGTGTCATCCTCCTTAGAGCCTATTACTGCTAGTAAGGGCAGAGACCCCCTGAGGTAACTAGGCTTGCTGCTGATGTCAGTGAGGGCAAATCCTGTATGTGCTTATCTACTGGAGGTCAGAATTATCCCTTGATGTTAATATAGAGCATGAGGCACAGTTTTACGTATCTTTGGTAGAACTGCTTTTAGGTCTTTAAAGATTGCTGATTCATTGGTAAAACTCCACTGACTTTTCACTAGGGAAACGTTTGATGCCTGCAAGACTTAGCTGGACCTTTCTTCTTTTTTTTCTTGAAATGCTCTATGTAGTTGGCTATGTGCCTGGCAGGAAGCTGAGAGCAAAGAAGTGGCATTGGAAATAATATGATATAATTAGGAATGAAGATAAATGCATGCTGTATAGTGCCAAGTCAGTCAGTGTCACTCATAAACTGAAAGCCTTTGAGGGAGACTGGATAAGCACTTGTTAGTCCTGTGTGGTGCCTCAATACTGGGTGATGTAACTTTTATTAACTGGTAGGCATATACAAACTCAATACTTTTTAGTTTTGACTTTTCCTTCCTCTTAGGTATGTTTGAAACAAGCCTTTATTTCAGCTGAGCAGTATGGATTTGGTCTCTCTGGTGCCCAGGTAGAGGTGTATGATGCACAAAACTAGCTCTTCTTGGGAGAAGGCAGGCTGCTTGGAGGTTTGTCTGTGCTGGGCTGGGAAATGGCCATTGCAGAGTGTGAGAATCTCTGTGGCATCCTTGGATCAGTCCTCTGCCTCTATTTCTTCTACTTCCCTATCTCTTTTTGTTTCTCTTCTGGCAAGTAAGCTGTTCCTATTTTTGATTGGAGGAGGGTAGTGGTCACATAAACAATTCAGGAGAGGACGATCAAGCAAGAAATGGTTTGATACAGTGAAAAACATTTGCTTTCTGGAATAGTTCCAACAGATTTATTTTCCTCCCATATTAAATACTCTGCATTTTGAAGTGATGGCTTTGTGTGCAGGTGAGAGTACATACACATCATAGAACACAAAGGTTCAAATCAATCACTAGATTCAATCAAACTCAGTGGTGTTATCCAGAGAATAAGCTTAGCTCACAGTATGCAGCAGCATACTGGTTATATGTTTGTGTTTTAGTAACAGCTGGAACAAGCAAACCCACGTATTGATCTCTCTGTCTCTCACTGATTTCCATCTCCATGCCATGAGACTGTATTCTTAATTGTGGGTCTATTGATTTTGTGGCAAATGTTCAGATGGCTTGTCTGAACACCAAAAATGAAGCCATTCTGGGATACATTTGCTTTTTATTTCCTGTTTGGATTCATTTTTCATCTCTGTAGCAGCTACCTCTGCTGATCATATACCAGTCACAGCTGCATTAAAGGACTGAGGTGAAAGGAACTCTTAATGTACTGTTTACCAAGATCATGTTTTTTCTTTAATAAGTTTTTCCTTTACAGCGCAAATCTTACACAGCTCACCGGATTTATCCCTCTTCAATTAGCAATCAAGCCTCTCCATATGCATGAGTGTTGGAAATCAATACCTGCTGAGCCAAATGCTCTTTATAATGATAAGAATAAAGCAGGGAAAAAATAGCTGTAGGAAATCATTTTAAAATATTAATATGAAAATGGGAAGAGGGATCTAATAGCAAAGTAGCAAGCAGCCTGTCTGATAAGACTCAGCTAAACTCACTCTGAAGAATTTTCATCCTGGACTAGCCCACTACATGTAGGAGAATGGCATATGGGGGCATGCTGAAGGGGTCTGCCCCCATTTGCACTAATAAGACTCACCACAGCCTTCAGTTCTTCCTGTGATTCAGCTGTACCTGCCACTAAACCTCTTCTACATACAAAAGTCAGCAACACCTTCCTTTCCAAAATGTGTATCCCAGGGCTTATATGTGCAAAACAAAAGTCTGATTCAGGAACTTATGAGAAAGATTCTGTAGATTCTAGAGAGATCTTTTCTCTAGAGAGAAAGATTCTAGAGAAAGATTCTTCAGAAACACGTATTTATTTCAGAGTTTTGTTTTCCAGGTAATAGATATAAAATTGTCAACGTTTCTGTCTCCCTGTTCTTTAGAGTCAAGTTCCAGCTGTGTAACTGGGAAGCATTTCATCTCTTCCATCAGAAATGCAAAAGTCAATTTCTCTGAGAAGTTTGAATCCTGTTCTGATTAGTGCCTTGGGCTTTCTTATATTAAATGCTGCAATCTCTTTGATTAACTCTCTCTAACTCACTCTGATATGAGTGATGACGAAGTAGAGCGATCACCTACCTTTCAGAAAGAGGAGATAATGGATAACCCTTGCAATTGATGAAACTGCTGTGCTTGATGATACCTGGTCAGGAAGGCTGGTCCACTCAACTTTCCTTGTACTTTTACTATATAGAATGAGACAAATCATATATGGTATGGGAGTATATTGGTCAGATCTGTTGAATAGTTAACTGTTGCCAGCAAACTCCCTATTTTTTTCTGAATTCAGAGCCATTAAAGAGAAGTAAACAAGCGGATGTTCAAAGGCGTTCCTCCCCTCTCTGTGGCTCTTCCCATGTTGTTCCCAACTGGAGATGAAAAGCAGAGGGCCAAGATAGCTCTGTCCCAACATGCATTACAGCTAATGAAATAATTATCTTACAATGTAGCTTAGTATGGAGTAATTGTAAAAGAAAGCTTCTTGGCAGCGTGTCTCTGGGCGAGTTGCTTTTGTGATGTTTTCACTCCTTCACCCAGGGAGAAGCTCAGCATGAGGGATGAGATTATGAAACGCTGCATGTTTTGGAAGTCCCGTCACTCGGCTTTGCGCAGGGTGGTGCTAGCCTGTGCTTTCTAAGCCTGTGGAGTCTCTCACAAATTGGCAAAATTTTAGGACTATCCAGTGCTTCATGTCCTTCGGCAGGATGCTTAGTCTGTCTTGTACAGAGCATCTCCAAAACCAGCACTGTTTTTGGCACTCTCTGAGTGCCTAGGATAGAGGCTGAGCTATTCTCTTGCTCACCTCAAAAATCAGTTGCTCCAGAGGAAGGCAGAGAATTAATGGGAAGGATGTGCAGGAAACCCTACGCAAGGCCTACCAGCACATTGTACACTTTCTATTGGTTCTGAAAACCGGCAAGCACAATAACATCAAATTGGAAATAAAATGCTAGGAAGCAGCCTAAACATCACATAACGTTCATCAGACCTATGTACCTGTCCTCTCTTTTGTGTAACTAATGGGCTCCTCTGAGCCAGGTTTCCTGAGATTTAGTAATAGTAGTGCGGTGAGAGTGTCCTCATCTTACTGAAGGCTCCATGAAAGCACTTTAATAATGATGAAGAGTGAACTGAGCAGGAATGAATGTGCTTTTAGTTTATGAATTCTGGAAGGCTTAAAAATTACAGCACCATAAGCCAGGCAAACTGGTAATTAGACATGCAAATCCCTTGGAAAATGATATAAAAGTACAGGATATTTTGCAAACACTGTGACTCTTGTCCTCAAGAAACTTGCAGCTGCAGATTGTGGGAAAAATGTTTTGCAACTCCAGGCAAAGAATCAGCCCTTAGAAGTGGAAGACAATAATAACTAAGGGAGGAAAGATTAACGTGGCCTGATCAATCAGAAACATAGACATCCAAATTTCCTTATGTATTTTTCTGAACAGAAGTGTCATTGATGCAAACATTTATGAACCTGTAGGTAACTTGGCCTTGATTAGTCTGTCTGTTCATCTCTGCCTCAATGCCTAGCTTTGTAATATATAAACTTCTCTTTAGAGGACAAAAAATTAAAGAGTAGATCTGTGAGATGCATGGTCTAGGTCTTGTCTACACAGAATTCTTCCAGCCTTATCCAACTGTTCATACACTTTTTCCAAAACAGCTCCAGATACAATCACTTAACTCAGTGCTGTGAGCTAGCTGAAAGTGATATTATTATTAAAAATCTCTTTTTTTTTTTTTTTTTTTTTTTCCTCCATGCAGGACATGTCCGATTTTCATGAGGCTTGTCAGATCACACACATGGCCTTCTTGTCCAAAGATCTGTCAGACTTCTGTGCCACAACTTTTGAATTTGTTGTCCCACTACAAAGGATGTCTCCTCTTCCCACAGATTTTATTAGAAACAGAAGCTTTATGAAACAGTTCCCCAACAAGACTTCATTTGTCCTCACAGGTCTTTTTCAACAATGGTGCTCCAGTATTCCCACACCATGGCTTTTGGAAGAGGCTTTTTGGGGGGACCCCAGCTGGATGGAGGCTGCTGGGTGGACCTGGATGAGAGACTGTGGTAGCTCAGAGCTGAAGGGTGCAGGACATGGGTCATTGATAACCCAACTGATCAACTGATAGTTTGTCTTCAGAGTAAGCAGTTCTTTTTGCGTGTCACCATTGTGCATTATGTTCCATACAAAGACCATTATAAAGTTTTAATTAAAAAAAACTAAAATTGCATGTCCATATTTTTTAAAATTCCAACTTATAAGGCATAACTGATGTGCAAGTGGAAGTGATGGGAAAGGGAGCAGGTCTCTGTTCTCCAGCCCTGTGAGAAGAGCAGGAACCAGGTTGGTTGGTTCTGTGGAGAAATTTCTTAGGCCGGCAGGTCAATATGCAATTCTGCTAGGAGAGCACATTGCACATCTCTCTGCAGCACCTGATATGGTTCACTTAAACAAAAAAACAGTGTTAGATGGGTCACTAGTCTTATTCAGTGTGACTGTTCCTGTCCCTCAGCTTTCTATATATCTACTCTATTAGTAGGTTTCAAATACTCTGGAGACCTGGGCAGGGAGTGATGCACCAGGTTAAGCATACAAAAAAAAATCAGAAGTCCCACCTTCCCACAAAGAAAAGTGGGTGTATGAGGAAGCATCTGTGGTAATTCTTTCCCCAGGATGAAAATTTTAGAAGGCTGTTATTGTGTATCAGAGCTTGAAAGCATGCTTTCTTAAAGAATGAAACTATTCATTACTTTCATTACCCTCCCTCTCTTTTTTTCTTTTTTTCTAATTGTAAAAGTTGGTAGGTTTTTTTTTTTTGTGTGTGTGTTTTTTGTTTGTTTTGTTTTGTTGTTTAATATAAAAAGGCCTGGGGCTATTCTGAGCTGAGAAAATATCGGTTGGTACAAATAAAAAAAAAGTCACATCTTCTCTATACGTTTGTTCTTTCCTACAAAGAAAAAAACTACATCACCAATGAGTAATGAAAGACGAACCTGAAATTAATCAGCACATTTCTAGTGAAGACCCAGATGGGCCGGAAGATCAGTTTAACGTACTTGGCAATAAAAGTGCCCATTGTCTCTACACTCCAATATTGACACAGCATCATCTCCTTTATTCTTTCAAGTCCCGGAAATGCCAGCTTGAAAGTCAATGTTTAACAATGATTTTGTATAGATGTTCCCTGCCTTGGCTGAGCTTTGCTGCCTTCTCTTTTTCCAACCTGGATAGTTGCTGCTCAGATGCTGGTGACCTTATCAAAAGGCCCCCAGGGAAATGCCAGCACCCAGACCAGTGCCATAGTTCCTTCAGTCAATGTTCAGTGCCAATAAAAGAGCTATACTGCTTTGTGTTTCTAGATGCAAACATAAGAACTTAGTTTTAGGTGTTATTACTTTCACCCACGTTTTCACTGCACCCATCCAGGTGACCAGCAAGCCAGCTGAGGGGCCGTGCGTGTGGCTGTCTGGCTTGTAAGAGAGTGACCAAGATGGCTGAGTTGGCCTGTGTGTTCAGAGCTATAACTCCTGCCAGAGCCACGTGCGCAGCCTCAGGGCTGCGTTTCCTGACAGCAGCCAGGGCATTCAGCAAAGCTAGGTTTTTATGACAAGAGACTGTAAAAGCCTTGGATCATTATTCAGACAGGGAAGCTGGCCAATTTATCAGGCAATCGTGGCGTTCAGGCACGGCGCTGCAGGAAAACAAATGAGGCAACCAAGTGAAAGGTCTGCCCTGTGCAATTACTCTGACAGTGAATGATTGGTGCAAGGTGTCCCAAAGCAAAGGGAAGCTCATGCTTGTTTTTCCTTCTCCTTCCAATGAAAGCTGAGAAGTTTATACTGTGGTCAACTGTAATTCCATACTCTGGCCAACACAGTGACTTCAGTCACCATTAATGCTGAAGAGCTGTGAAAATGATGACTTGCAGCCAACCAGCAATGCTGTGAACATGCAGTGCTGTGATTATACAGGTTCACAATCAGTTTGAATATTAGGATCTGATGGAAAATTTAGTTCTTTTGAAACTAAACTGCACTATTAACAGGGCTGCAGCATGTCTTATGAATAGAGGCTGAAGGAGCTGGGCTTGTTCAGCCTGGAAAAGAGAAGGCTGTGGGAAGACCTCATTGTGGCCTTCCAGTACTTAAAGAGAGTTTATAAACATGAAGGGAAATAATTTTTTGCACAGGTAGATAGTGATAGGACAAGGGGGAATGCTTTTAACTTCAAGAAGGGGAGATTTAGATTAAATGTTGGGGAAAGTTTTTTACTGAGAGAGTGGTGAAGCGCTGGAACAGGTTGCCCCATCCCTGGAGGTGTTTAAGGCCAAATTGGATGGGGCAATCTGATCTAGTACTTGATCCAGCAATTGGCAGCCCTGCCTGTGGCAGGGGGGTTGGAACTTAATGATCCTTGAGGTCCCTTCCAACCCAAGCCATTCTATGATTCTGTGATTCATTCAGAGAGAAACTGGACTGAGAATTCTTGCTTTGAATTTAACCAAAGCACTGAATCAGCAGCAGAATCATTTTCAATATGTATTACTGTATTCAAAGTAAGAACATGCTCAACAAACAGGTAAATGAGAAGGATCAGCTGACAGAGTCAACTTTTTGACAGGTGAGCTGAGAGCTGCATAATTCTGGTCCTGCATTTTAAGTTCAGAGAACAGTTCAAAATAAAGAGATTCAGGTGTTTTTTTTTTTTTGTTGTTTGTTTGTTAAACTCTTGAAGTTTATTTCCCTTGCGACAACCATGCTTCTGTTCACATTTTTTTTCTTGAGACACTAGAATAAATGCTAGATATAAGAATAGTGCAAAATACATTTCTCACTGGTGTGCAGAACAATTTTGCCTTCACTAAGTTTGAACTTTATTTTGCAGATCTTTGTGGGAATCCTGTAGTGTTCACAGAAATGTTTACTGAAAGTACATTTTAAGATCTGAAAACATGTTTGTTTAACTTCCATAAATCTAATAATATAAATCTAATAATAATATATATAAAATCTAATAATATAGGAATAAATACTGAGGCATTAGAATTCTATTAGCAAACAAAGGCTTAATTGTTCACAAAATACCACCAAGCATATAAAGGAGTGAGCTAGGACTATCTAGTGCTGAAAGAAACACATGCAGATAGTAATTTGTGAGCAGCTAAGACCAATTTGTAAAGTTGAATGGTTCTTTTTTTTTTTTACAGTTTGTTATTATTCACAGAAAGCAGTAAAAGCTAAATTAATCATTTACATAATTGTACTTTTGACTAATTTTCTATTGTTCTAGACGTAGCAGGACTTTGGATCCTCAGGCATCAGTATCCATTTCACAAGGGATCATTCATGTGAAGAGAACCAGTCATTACTCAGAGTGTTTGGTGGTCTAAGTTTCTGAGAGAGCTGCTCTTGAGCAGGGATTGGATGGAGAGCTGATGTCCATGGCAATAGAAATGGGTTGAGAAGTTAGAAGAACAGTTAAAGAACAATTTCTTTTAAAAGAATAGGTCTGGAAGAGTTGCAATGAGTTACATGTTAACCCATGTGCATATATAAACCTCAGGACCAACTACCACAGGTCATGAGGATATTCAATTTTTAGCATCCTAAGATTGGGCTCATTTGACCAACCATGAATGCACCAAAATCAAGAAATTATCTCCTGAACAAATTCATCCTGGGGTAGGTGTGTAAAGGTGTGGAACAGATTTGTGTCTGGCTTATGCTTTCTGGACGCATCTAATTTATCAGTACAGATGTGGCCTTTGGCTCTTTCTGTGAGTGCCTGTATGAACTGTATGGAGCAGTGATCAATACTTTACTGTGCTTGCTTTGGATTTGGTAAACCTTCTAGATCTGGTACTACCACATCAGATATCTTGCACACCTCTTCTTCATTTCTCTCAGTGCAATGAGTGACTGGTAAAATCATTCTCAGTCTCAGAAAAGATGATTCCATCCATGCAATTGATGAATCAAGATAAACTGAAGTTTTCTATTATCAAGTTATCACAGCTGCTGTGTGTGTGTCCTGAGAAATGAAGGAGCCATTCACTTTTTCCTGTTCAGTAACCTGAGTTAAAGAGCCCACAAAATCTCTGCTCTGATGTGCCATCTGGGTAGTACCACTGCCTAAGGTACAACAGATTTTGCCAGCAATTATCTTTAAATTGAATGAGGAAAGCCCTCTTGGATCCACCTCTCCTTCCTATTAGAGTCTGAAGAGTCAGCTTTGGGTCAGATGGCTACTTGAAGTAATAAACATTAGGAGGAAAAAATATGTAGCCTACAGCAGTGATCCAGTGGGAAATGGTATATATATTAGGCTGCATATGTGTGTTAATGTCTGCATGTTTTGGCAACACACATGACATGTTTTGAGCACGATGGGTCATTTGCACAAAAATGTGCATCTGTACAAACAACTAATGCATAAGTTGAATGTCAGCCAACCAGCTTTGTTATTTCTAGGTGTTTAATAGAGCAATGGTGACTGATGCGACATTCAGCTCTATCACCCTTTCCCATTCTCCAGGTCTCACTTGCTGTGGGCATGAGCCCATGTGGGATGGAGAAAGAATAGGTAGAGTAGTAGGAAGCAGTGGAGACATCTGGTAGCAACCCCAAAATCAAAGATCAGACAACTGAGAGATCCAGAGTGACATGATACAAGATGCAACGGAAGATAAAAGGCATAGCTGGAAGGAAAATAAGGAGACACCAAGGAAACTCATTGTAGAGATCACACAGAAACTCAGATGTGTGACAAAGGCAATCCTAGGGCAACTTGCATGAGTCCTGGCTAGAGAGAATGAAAGAGCTGGCCTTAGGAGGTAAGGGATGTTAGTGAAGTTCACACAGGGATCAGAGAGGATAAAAGCATAGTTGAGGGGGCAGTAAGAAGGCATGGAATGATTGAGATGTGAAAAACTTGTAAACAACAGATTAGTGTTTTTCTTTAATTGTTACTAGAGGAAAATAACTCTTTCATCTATTGCAGGCAATGTCTTTAATAAATTCTTAATTGCGGTAGGCAACTTTTTAAGTTGGGCAAACAATTTTTGCATTAAATCTTTGGACTGTTTTGGCCATTATTTTAGATACACTGTGTTGTGGAGTATATCTTGGTGACTCCCTTAGCATGTTCATTATTTACTCAATGCATTTCTATGGATCAGTTATTTGTAATCAGCATTCATATTCCAGTGCAGTTGATGCCAAGATATAATTGTGAGTCTTGTTATTAAGTGATCTGCATAAATCTTCAGCTGATGAAGTCAGACGATCCTGTTATCTGTATCAGTAAAATCTGAGGTTCTCCCAGATGTGGAACAAATGTTTGAAAAAAGCCCTGAGATCCAAATACAAGGCTTGAAATATTTTGGGACTTAGAAGCTGTTGCTCAGTATTTAAACTGGTATTTAGAATTTAAACAATGTAAAATTTAAAGTCTGCTTTTGCACGTATTTACCCAGAGGATTTTGCACTTTCTATTCGATGAATGTTAGTCGTAAAATTTAAGAGTATGAATCTTAATCTGAAAGATAACCAAAGATGACAAAAATTATTTGAGTTAAGGTCAGAATAATGTTCTTGCCTTTTTGAGCAAAATCCTTTAAAACATTTGTTTAAAAAATATTTATCCTAAAAAGTCATTCAATTACAGCAAAGGGGACTGCACGTGATTTATATGGTCACCTAGAACTGAGCACCTCAGATTGAATTTAAAATATTCAGTCAATTAGACTTTGAAGGAAACTAAGGGACAGGATGAATGACTTACCTGAGACTTACCTGAGAAGTTTAGAATAAATGAGACATCTAAAAATAAAACTGAATTTAAATCCTGTGCTTCTGGATCCAGTGACAATTAAAAATGTGGCCAAGTATGAGTTTAAAAAAGGAGTGGATGAGTAAAACAATCCAGAGAAAAGAGTCAATCGAGTGCATTCAGTTGAGCTGTGTGAACCCAAATTTGCTGCTCTGCCAGCCCAAGTGGCTGTTATATGCATGCAGGCCAACTGATACTAAAATAATGACTGACTTCAACATGTAGCATGGATCTTTACTTCAATGGATTATTTGTCAGCAGTAGTCACCGAGGAGTTGGATAAAGGAGGTGAGATAATGGTAATATTATTATCTGTATTTAATGACTTACTTACTTCCCCGATATGGTGTAGTATTCCTAGATAGGTAAAACTGTGTAGCAACACCATAGGGAAGATACATGCTCTGATTGCTGTGTTCATTAGGTAGACAGCTAAGTTTTAGATCAGAGTAATTCATTTCTGTGAACATCAGATGGATTTTCATGATCTGCAGTCTATTAGCACCTTCTCTATTACAGTGAAAAAAATAAATAACATATTTTGCAGGTGAAATCACGGGAGACTAATTACCCACCACCTACAGATCAATAGACTGCAGGGTGAAATTATAATCACAACCAGAAAAAGATCTGTAAATGGACCCTAAGAGCTTTCTCTGGACAGAAATTTGGTTTATGGACTATAGAGAGTTGATGCATCCTTTTGTTCAGGCTGTTTCTTCTGCTCTGGCTCTTCACTCTTTTTTACTGCTGGAACTTCAGGTGTTTCTACAGTAGCGACAGTAATCACAACTTCATATGTTTTGTAGACCTGGCTGAATCAATGCTTAGTCTGTCTCCTAAGTGTCCCTTATCCTGGGGTTTGTGCTGGAGCCCTCTGAATGCAGTTTACCTCAAAAGGCACCTCCCAAAGTGCGCTTACATTCCCTGAGTGGTTGTAAGGATCAGAAGGTCCTGTTTAGCATCTGTCTGGGTTTCCTGGCAAGCAGGCTAGAGACAAAAAAATCTCTCTTCCAGCTGTTAATCAAGGCTTCTGTGTCAGAGAGATCTAGGAACATATGCCTGTACATTTCAGCACAATGTTTACAACACTGCTGCATCCCATCTTCCAGTACCGAGTTAGTGTTTTGTGAAGATCCAGAGGAGAATGTTCCACTCCCACATTTGTTATTAGAACAGCAATATTTCCTTATGTTTTGTGGATGTGAGTTTTTGTGAATGTGGAATTTTACTGTGAGGGAAAAATGCTATTTGGTGAACTGGTTTTAAATGCTGCAAAAAAAGTAATTTTTTTTTTCTTTAAAATGTCAATATCTTTATTTGAAAAGAGAGTTTGTATTTAAAAATATTTAAACAGCTTTAATCAATATTTTAACAATTATTGTTTGAATTTTAATTTTGAAAATGTATTTTTCAGCTAAGCTTGACCAAGAATTATTGAGTTATAGATAGTTCAATAGTCTGAAAATATTGGTCAAACCGAATGTCTTGGATTGACAAAATATTTTCCTCTGTTTAAAATCCCCTCAAAGCCATATGTCACATTACTTTATGACATTCCTCCCATGTATCATTTTTTGTTCTGTTCCGTTTAGCTCTCAGTTAAAAGATCAGAACCTTTACTTATCCAAGGCAGTCTATGTCTGACTTTCCCTATAGACTTTCCATTCTCCCTGACCTTATGTGCATTATTAAATCTGAAAAATATCACAGGCTGACAATAGCAAAATGATAATGCTGGGGACTATTGTTAGCTCTCAGTATTATAAGTACTGTGATGGATAACCACTGAAAAGACCTCTTTGGGCATCATGCACAGAGGAAGCATAAGCAAAGCCACTTCAGTGTTCTGAGCACTTAGTTTTTTTCCTTCCTTCATAGGACAACTGAAAACACCAGCAAAGCACCACTTTGTATCCCAACATATTGAAGGATGAGAAAATACAAAATCTGTGTATCATGGAAAAGAACTTGAAAGTAAGTGTTTCTATAAGTAAAGAAGTTATGAAACCTGTAAAAGTGAATTTGTTTCCCAGATCTCCAGTAACGTACACACAGCTGATCCCAGAGGAGAGCCCGGTCAATAGTAAGCCACTGCTAGAGCCATCAGCACTCCTTGTTTGCAGTTCTGGTGCCAGCTGTGCCTATGCAGAAAATGGGTTTAGACAATGCATTGTGTACTTCATCTCTGCTAGAGATGAATAAATTTTGCCCTGAATTTTGCCTGCAGAAGACAGAAAAGGCCTACATTCAGGCCACTCATTGCAAGAATTTTTTCTTCCCTCAGTGGATTATTGATTCATTTTCATGTTATACCTGCAAGGTTGCCAAAGTGGGAAAGAAACTCTGGGATAGGAGAAAACTTCTATATTTTGCTGAACTTTTTAAGCATGTGCAACAAGCCTAATCAGAAAGGTTGTTTCTGACTACTGATTTAGCTTCTCTTCCAGTTCTCTAATCTGGAAGGCCTCCTCCTTACCCTGGATCTTGGAAACAGAATGGGAAGGTTCAAATTATATTTTTCCCATAATCGTTATAGATCAGTGAACTCCAGGAGATATTATCCATGATTAATATGTTTGATATGTAAGAACTTTTCATCCCACTTTTCTAACACGACTTGAGTGCACTCATTCAGTGTTTCCAAGACTTTAGTATTAATACATGTGCTCAATATACTGTGCCTTGCAATAATCTGGGCATATGTGAATCTATTCAAATACCTGATTTCCCAGAAAGTTATGCCAAAGATTATTTAAGTGAGATGTTCCATCATGAAAAGTCATTAAAACTGAATGAACATAAAAGGAATACATATACTGCTTAAAAATAAAAAAAGGAAAATTGCTGAGTTTGCATCTAGCACTCTCAAGGTTAAAAAAAAAAAGAGGTCTTACTGATGCTTTTTTTAAAGGGTTGTTATTCACGATACAAATAACTTTAAAATATATTCTGGAAGACAGAACAGTTCAAATATTCAAAAGATTTAGGCAGTACCCAGATTTTTCTTTTACTCTTGGAAGTAGATTCTCAGCTTGGATAGGCTCTTGTCTATATATGAGATCTCAGAGTTGATCTTGGTTTCAGAGAGGTGCTTAAATCATCTGCTGAACTGACAACATTGGAGAAGTGACTGTGGGGAAGTGACTTCACAGTGTCCAGAAGAAATCCTGAGATGACAGAGCAACAGGACAATATCACAGGCAGTAGTTATGTAACACTGAGGCCATGTATGCCATGTATATACTGATGTCATGCAACACAAAGAGAAGTGTGGAATGTGAAGTGTATATTAGCATTTCCTGTATTTGTGTGCTTTAGAACTATGTTGATGAAGTGTGGCATATATTGCCATTGCTTTGAATGCTTTGCTATTGTGCACTCATTGCCTGAACTCTTTACACTTGAATTCCAGCCTTGCTACAGATAACTAATAAAAAATAACTTGGGAAAGGTCAGTGGGCCACTCTTCATCACTTAGAATTGAACTTGGTTGGATGTAACCACTACTGATGTAGAGATCTCAGTGACAATTTTCATTGCTATTGTTTTTTTCTTTTTGCTGAGGCAAGACTGTTTTTCCCCAGCGTGCACTTTTCATCACATTGTCCAGACTATTTAAAGTGAATGGGCAATGGACTTCCCACATTTCCCTCAGAAGGCTACTCCACAGTCTAATAGATCTCTCCCTTCAGGATTTTTCCTGCTGACACTGAGCCAATGTTTTCTTTTTTTTCTTTTTCAAACCAATGCATCTAGCTTTGCTCTATTCTCTTGGCTGTTTTATGCTCTGAGAATAATTAGAGTTTTATTATCCTCTTCCTTTCTCATTTAGCCATGCTAAACACATTTAACTCCTATCATCACTTTTCATGAGTTGCCTTCAGTCCTTTCAGATGTTTTAATTTCACTTCATTGAGCTATCTCCAGAACTGCGCTCTTTAAGTCATTCCCTGTTTCTGAACTCCTTTTCACCTTTCATGCTACTAACATCCATCACAGAATACATGAGCTGTGGCACAGCCAGTTATCACTGGCCAAAGACAATAGGTGTCCTCACTCTGCTGCCTATTTCTGTGTTATTGAGTAGTGTGAAAAAAAAGAAAGATGCTGCGATATACAGAACCTAATGTACAATTGTTTAGACAAGATCCTGAAGTGCTACTCCTAACATAGACTTATTATCATCCTTCACATTACAAGATATTTTTACTCATCTGTTGCTTTCCACACCATACACGTTAGTCACAAAGAAGCACATTCTTTTCCTTTCTCTCAATATAAGCATTTAACTGCTTTAGTTATCTGCCTGTCCTCCCATAAACCGGTAACAAAATGCTGGAGAGCTCCTCCTTAGTACAACCATAAGCACTGCTGTATCTGAAATGGACTGACACATCCCTAATAAGAACGGCTGCAGTGTCAAGGTTGAAGGCCCCCTCACCACGCAGCTGGCTGCTGAAGGTGGCCAAAGCTGTCCTAATCTCCACTCTCCTGAAATGCTGCTCCACAGATGACTGCCCACCGTGGATTCTGCCGTGCTCTGTTTGGGAATAGTCCCAAGGATTAACAAACGTATCAGCTTCATGTACAGAGAAAGCTGTTTTACTTTATGCTTTGCAATCATGCTTGTCTGGCTTTTCATAAAAATGTTTCCATTTTCAGTGTACCTTCCTGTATGAAGGGGGTCATATCCAGAGAGACAACGGAGTTGATTTCCAGCCAAAATATCTAGGCTTGCTAAAAACTATTCAGGGTAAATCCCCTGGCAATCTAGCTTGGCAGCCAGACATCTCAGAGGCTTCCAGATCTAAACAGCAGTTGAGCAGAGGTCTTGAAGGCCAAGTTTGGTTGTACATTGTGCCCATTCTCTGTCAAATTTAGTGTGAAGCTGCAGGAATACTTCTTCTGGGACAGTGCAGAGAGCGGTGTAGAGGAGGGAGTCCTCAGCTGAAGAGGCAGCCTGGCCTAGTATTAAATGTGAGGTTGGTGGCCCTGCATGTGGCAGGGGAGTTAGAGATTCATGATCCTAGAGGTCCCTTCCAACCCTGGCCATTCTGTGATTCAGTGATTCCGCGAAGTGTTGTGGGTCTTCAGTGCAGCGCTCTTACTCCTTGTTGTCATAACCATAATTTGTATTATGACAGCGCTTAGGAGATACTTAGTGTTTCCCATATGTGGAAAAAGAGACAAGATTAGCCAGCAGACAAAACTTCTGAGGCCAGATTCAGTGTTGTAGGGCTGAGTGTAATAGCAATAGTGGGCATAATGGCCCCTGCTGCACTTGTACAGGCTAGGGGA
Organism: Perdix hodgsoniae; assembly: GCA_035772895.1. Taxonomy (NCBI): domain Eukaryota; kingdom Metazoa; phylum Chordata; class Aves; order Galliformes; family Phasianidae; genus Perdix; species Perdix hodgsoniae. The sequence continues at coordinate 1,746,064 of JAPSGF010000056.1, read as the reverse complement.
GAAATAGGGGGCACCTGCCAGAATCAATGACATTAATTTAAAGGCAACAAAACAGTATTGTCATTTTGTTGTACTGTGATTGTGAGTCAAGAGTAAGGATGGAACTACTGTTTAATGCACTTTCCCCTGTTCAAGCAGAAGATGCCATCTAGTTTCAGGGACTTCCAAGACTTATTTTCTTTGAGACAGAACATTTCTAAATTTATAATGTCTGCCCAGCAGAGAATTCAGTATCTTATGCTCCCTCACCAATAAAACAATTTCTTTTCTCACTGGTAACACAAGTTTGCAGTGCCTAGCTGGCACTGTGGTTGTGAGTGCTATTTTAGCTGAGACTTGTCCCTGTCACTAGCACTGCACAGGCATAGCCCTGCTGCTTTTTGCCTCCAGGCTGCCCTGTTAACCACCCTTCAAATACCCTGATCTCTTTTTCTCCAACCTCCTAACAAGCAGGCATCCCAAAAAGCTGAAGCAGTTCAGCAGGTCGATACAACAGCAGGGAAAATAAAAGGCCTCATGGGTGTCCAGCTCCCCTGATGTGTGGTAATGCAATTACCAGCTGATCAAACAGCCATATGTCGCTGAGGGCAAGAAGCAGGGGAGGCAGCAGGCATCATGTCACCAGCTCCTTGTCTCTCAGCTTCTGGCTGACCCTCCCCAAGGCAGAGGCTGAATTACAGGGGCTGGCAGCCAGGCATGCTCTGCATTTGGCTGCATGTTCAGCCTGCCCTTTGTGATTTGCTGGACAGGGGGTGTCCTCCAGGAGAGCGGGCTGGAGGGAGTCTGTCAGCCCAGGGCAGCTTGCAGGGAGGCTCTGGGGCAAAGGCGACATGTCAGGGGTCACAGTTCAGTGCTACTAAACGTGATGCACCACGAGACATGTCAAGCATTATGTTCGTGTCCTCACCAGCCTGTATCCTCTGGAAGGAACAGCTTCTTTTAATTAGGAATGGTCCTCGCTGACAACGTTTGTAAGAAGAGGCAGAGCTGCCCACCTCAGGAGGCCTAGCTGGAGTGGTGTGGGAACACTCCAGCTGGGGAGTTGAATCTGTGGCTGCTTAGCGGTCAGGATGAGGAGGAGAAACAGCTCTGCAGTCAGAGCCGTGGCCCAGGTTCTGAGGAATACCCAGAGCCCACTGCGTGGGCAGGAAACAGATCAGATCTGTCCTCTGGCTGCGATAAGGGAAAGGGCGAACGGATCTAAGAGAGAGGGCAAAATGCCCACGAGAGCAGGAAAAGTGTTTGATTGTAAAAGTGATGTGAGGGTAGCACAATTCTTTTGGAGAAACAATTATGCCCTATCTTTAAAGGAAAGTGCCGAGCGGAAGTGACTTAAGCGGAATGGTGTTGTTCAGGCGTTTGAACTTAAGATAAATAGATAGGGTTTCCTCAGTATCTTCAGTATGCCCTTGTTCAGCACTTCCCTATATTTACTGTAGGAAATGCCTCTAGTATCTCAAATACTGAGGTTATCTGGCTGCAAACACTTATTTAGTCATCTAAGTAACTTGCACCAAGGCAGAAAATGGGCAGTTTAAGTCATGTTGGTCCTTAAGTCCTAAAGGGGCTAGATTAGGTTTGCTGACAGGTTCAGTCCTGGGGAACCTTTGCATCACTCAGCCGTATGCCCATGATCACAAGTGTCACTGAGACTGAGAAATCCCTGCTCTGCTCCTGTCTTTTCAATGTTGTGAAGTTTTAACGAGCCAACTAGTTTTAGGACAGTCCTGGCTCATCTTGCCCTTGAAAGTAATACCTTTTTGTCCCAAATCCCTTTGCTACCAGAAACATCACGTTTGGGCAAAAAGACATCAGAAGGGAAGTTAGCACCAGAGTGGCTCAAAGAGTCACAACTTCAGCAAAGAGCTTGAGGAAGTGCAGATGGCTTTAACCTGTAGCTGGACATGAAAATTAGGGTGTCAAACCCTAGTCAGTAGAAATAGAAAGATAGAGAGATAGGTACTTTGTTCTGAGAAATGGTGCCAGCTCTGGAGTTAGAAAAATTTGAATGACTCTAATAGCTTCAGTCTTTGACTGGAACATTTTAATAAATAGGAAGGTAGCCTGCTAACAGCCCTCTGCCACAGAGAACTGGCAATGCCTATTTATTACAAATGTGTACAAAATGTCAATAACTTACCATTTCCACTGGAAAGGAGAGGAGAATGTCTCTGGTCTTAGAGTCAAAGTGAGAATGAAGTATCAAAAAATTAATGATTGAACAGTACTGTTAAATTTCTGCCTTTTATTTCATAAACACGGCACGCAGAGCAGCAACAGCTCACAGTTCAGGAAGGACACAACTATCCTCTATGCTGACATCCACTTATGCTCTATTTAACGTGTGGAATTTAAGTGGTGCAGAAAGTACACTTGGCCAAGAGTTGTTGTTTCTAAACCTTCCCAAAGGAAAATGCATTTACTGCCAAAAAAATATTTGCCAATTTCTTAATTTTCTGCCAAGTCATAGATTTTTCTTCTATTCTTCAATTAGACATCAAAGGAATGTCTGTTATTTAAATTAAAATATACTGATTGAGATCCTTTGAAACAGCAGCACTGTATATCAATAATTAGTCATATTTCTTTTTGTTTTAATCTCATTAATCTACTGTTGAAAGCCATTGTTAAACAAGCAATCTGACACTGGAAAGAGTCCTGTTAACTTTCACAGGCTCTGGAATAGGCTCCAGCACTTCACAGGTTGTGCTGATGAAATAACACCCATGATGTGCATTACGCATATCAGTCCACAGTCAGCTAGGATGGGTTGCATTTATTTCACTTCATATCTGGCAGCAACTGAATAAAAATGAATGGCCTTTACTATGTGGGAGGTCATTCAGAGCAAATACCCAAACTATGCCTGCCAGTCTTGGGAGGTGTGCATTGCACATTAGTTAGGGTATGACATGGCATAGGGAGTGCAGGAGGCCTTTGTCAGTGAAGAGATGCCAGTGAGCACTGGCCAGAACCAGAGAGCGGAGGCAGAGAATGGTGATCCCACATGAGACTGGAGTGGAGGAACACAGAGGCTCCCCATGTTCCATGTCCGTGAAATATGGCAAAGCAATGGCAGCTTTTGTACCTGCTTGTCCTCATCCCTGGGAATAGATAAGCTCAGATCAATATAAAGATGAAGCTGGAAATACAGGATCTTTATAGCCTAACCATTGCTTTTTGGGGGATCATTTGCTTAACCTTTGTTGTTACAGGAAGACAAACAGCAAAAACCATTGAAAACAAAGCAAGCCATAAAAGAAGGGATGGTGCCTAACTAGTAATCAGAGGTGCAGTAACTAGATGCAGATAAAGTGTTTTTAAAACGTCAGTGCATAAGTCCTTGGCAATTCCATCCAGTCTATTTTCCTGTTAAAAAGATTGTCTAGCAATTGTACTGCTAAAGTATAATAACCTACCTTGCTGTGTCTGAATACATCAGTTAAAAGAATCCCAGCTGCACAACTGAAACTCTTCAGATGCTATTTGTTGTTGTTAGTAGTATTAGGCATTGAGTTTATGTCAGTTGTTCACACAGTGCACTGATGGGTGTTTGATGTATGTGATAAAAGAAAACTATAAAATAGCATTCATCATTGACACACCTACTCTGGATTTCAGAGGATGTTAACAGTTTTTTTTCTTGATACTCTGCCACTCTGCCTTTCTTTCACCTTGTCACCTAACCAAGATCAACAGAACAAAGTCAAAACTAAAGGTAGTAAAAGGTAAGTTTCTGTTCTGTTTGATTTTTATCTGGTAGGACAATCTTAAACTCTCATGAAAAAGATGTAGAACAGTACAAATATTGATGTGTTTGCTCAGTCACTCATAAGTGGGTCCTAAACAGTCTTTGATATTTCTTGATGTCTCTTCTTTGTGTTACAGTAGCAGTGGGAGACCAGCGCCCTATATTTGTTTGTCCCTGAATAAAAATAAGTAAATAAATTAATAAATAAATAAAGCAGTGCAAACTCTGATTCCCACTAAAAACGCTTGTAACACAAACCTCAACCAAGAGGCAAGAATAAATGCAACAGTGAGTTGCAGGGTATAAAAACAGTTTATCTGCAGAGACCATGTCCTCTTTTTAGATAGCATCCACACTCCTTACTGTCATATTGACTGAGCAGTTGTTAGCAGTAGATTTCTCGGAATGTTTGTTCAGTTAAGGATTTTTCCATTTACCAGAACTTTGGAAAGAAAAGGATTTTGAAAGCTCACCCATTTTCCTTTCTCTTTAGCACATTCTTCTATGCCAGACATTTTCACAAAATACACTGAGTTCCCTGTATCTGTGCATCCATATAGCAATACACACTGGCTATATCAACTCTCAGATTCAGTGTTTCATGGTGTGTTTTTTATCGTAATTCTGTAAAGCTGTTCTTAAAAGAAAAGCTACTCCAGCCAGTTTCTTGCCAATTTCATAATAAAAAGAGGAACTCTGTATGTAACATGCAGTAAATGTCTATTATTTCAACACACCTTGTTCATCAGAGCCCTGAGATTAAATCTGTCATGGCTGGAGTCTCTGTTTCTGAGGTTGCTAATGCTGTTATTCCTGTGCTGAGAACGGGAACCAGGATTCCACCTGTCAGCACTCATTTGCTGTGATTTACCCGAGGCAGTGAGCCACCTATTAGCACTCCTCTCCAACGGATATGCACCAACAACACTTATTGTGCATTTAGTTAACTCTCCGTTTGGGAGACATGGGAGAGCTCCCTTTCAGTTTATTCTCACCCTCACCTCCCTTTCCAAGTCAGCACCTTCCAAAAAGTAGGTTGGAGTACTCTAGTCAACTTATATCCTTTGCTCTGAGATGTTTTTTCTGCATTAAGCCGTACTCAGCACATGCTCAAATGACCCATCTAACTGTGCAAACTGAGCCACTCTGTGATGCTGCCCTGCCCTTGGCTATATTTAACCAGTGTTTGCAGTCTCTGGATGTTTTATCAGTCGGACTTTTGCCACAGAGCCTGGATTTGAAGGTCATGACTTTCCCAGGCATGAAATCTGAGTGATGTTGCTGATTCTGAAAAGCCAAGAGCTTTCTGCTGCTTGATGGCCAGAGGCACTTGGGTAGGCACTAGGAGCTGAAAAAGCTTTATATAAGAAGTCTTTGGTGTTGGTTTGTTGCAGGAGAACTTCTTTTATCCCCTTCTCTTTCCCCCTGCCACAACAATGTATTGGCATCTCATGTAGAAAAAGGCTTTTAAGAGCAAGGGATATGCTAATTGCAACCCTGGGTTCAAGCTGTGATGAGGGTATAATGAATCTTTCACATACAGCAAAACAGTATCTCTCAGAAGTGCCCAGATCTGCAAAGTACTACACTTATCCTTCCATCTTCTTTTCTCTTTTTCTATGTTAGGTTTTCCAGGTGACTGGCATCTATCCTCCTTTGGTGGTTTATATCCTGAAGAACTATGATATTCTTTCTTTTGTGATGTGATTCTTATTCTGAGTGGACCTTTGGGCAGTTGTTACTCTAGATAAGAGTAGCAGTGTGATTTAGAGTGAAAGTGCACCTTAATGAAGGAAGACAAGTTATTATTATCAGTGACACTCACCCCATAAGCATGTTGGAGACCAGTGAATAGATGCCTCTCTCCCATATGGGTGAACTTCTCTATATGCATGCATACAGATATATAGTGCATTATTTAAGTATGAGTTGAAAAAAGGAAATAAAAATATGTAAAAAAATATACAATTACATGTTGAGATTTGAATTAGGCTTGTACCAAATATCTTTTAAACTTAGCTTATGAACTGCTTTTCAGTCTCTCGATTTTCCTTTTGGTGCCAAGATGGTCCTGCAAAGCTGAGAGTTGTAAATGATAGTCTTTGTATTTCATTATGCATTTACACAAAGAGAAGTCAAAAGGCAGAGCACAGAGCACAAAAACTGAGATAGTCTTTTGTACTTTCAGAGGGAGTGGAAGATGAAACAGTTTACAAGAAAAGGTGATTCACTGGTCTGCATGGATGGGTGCAAGCAGGTCCAAGTTCATTTGCTCAGAGTAGGTCTGATTCAGAACCCATGAAGCTGTACTTACGCTATGCTCAAGTTGACTTGCCTTGCTGAGAAGCTCATATACTTGTGTGGCTTTCAAACCAATGCTGGTCCATGTCCAACCAGCCTAGAGCACAGATAAAGTGAGATCATGTCTGCCTGAATCCACTCAAGGAGATGGGGCCATGAAGGCTCTGTTTAACATGACTGCAAGGATACCATTTCTACGTGTTTCAAACTTTAACGAGCATCACACTTAGGAACAAGGGCTTTGGGTTTGCCTTGATCAGAAAGAAAAAAAAAAAGGTGTAGGATGTTCCAGAGAGCACATGCTGAACTCAGCAGAGACAAGGAGACAAATGATTTTTTGAGTAACATTGAAAACCTGGGGTAATCTCCTTTTAACGTACAGCTTATTGGATGACAGTACTACCTAGTATAAGATACAACTTGTTGAAGTTTTCAGTGCTTTGCTTTTTTTTTTTTTTCCCCCTAAAATTAAAGTTAAATTAACTTCAGAACTGTTTTGTTTTCTTTCATTATCCTCTGCTTTTATTTTTCCATCTTGTGCAGAACTGAGGGTTCTAACTGGCTCTAAACTTTTCAAAATCAGTTGCTCAAGTCTTTGTGAGAACAGTCTGGTTATACAGAGTCTATTTATATACACTCAGACAGCAGTGTCTAACATCATAAAAATGAAATTCAAAGAAATAATTATTTTCTGTATGATGTTAAATTTATTAAACCAGCCAAAGATCAAATTGGCATCTGTCTCCTAGCATTTTTTTCCATTAGTTAGCCATAGTCTCTCTTGAAATCATGACATTCCTTCCAAAATACTAAAGTATAATTAGGTTGTAAATTTATCCTATATATTCTTATAATTCTTTAATTATGAATCTAATTCAAGAAAATCCTGTGGTCAATATATGCATCACTGTCACAAGGCCACCAATCAGATTTCCAACAAATGAATGTTTTAAAAATATTATCAATTTACTGGCAAATTTTAATCAAATTTTAATCTAATTAGATTCAATACATTAAGTATGCGGACACTTCTTAAATTACCTCCAAAGTGAGAAAAAGAAGTTGATTTTAAAAGTACCATATTTTGTAATGAGAACATCTTTAAGGTTTTTGCTTCATCATGAACTGCCTGTTAAAATTTCCAAAACATTAGTAATGCAAAAACATTGCTTTGATTTGGAAACAGATACCTAAAGTTTGTTTTCCAACACCATAATGAATGTCATGCTATTCCTGTGGACACTGACACAAAGGTGCAAAGGATTGCTTAGGATGTAATGCTGCTGTCTGCATGAAACTTCTGATAATTGGACTAACCTGAAAATCTGGGCATTTTGGTTTTGCAAAATTTATGAGATGAAGAGTAAATCATTTTTAATCACAATGACTTGTCCAAACCTCCCTCAAATCAAGGCAAGTCTTCACCAACAACTCCCCATGGCTTTTTTGAGACACTGAGCAGAACAGGATGCTCACAGTGAGAGCTTATGTTCTCACAACAGTAGCATGTTTCCAATATTATATTGTGGCAACACAGTATTTTATTTATTAACCAGATTGCAGTTAAAGAATGAACAGAGACAATGTTCCTGTGAGCACTGGAACAGGTTTTCATGATCTGCATCATCCCACTTCAACTAGATTTTAGCAGAGCTAGTTGAGACTTTGCCATGCAGCTGGTATTAAAATGAGCACTTTATCCATCTACATGAAAGGAATATAACTCATTATCTCTTCACATGCCATCAGTAATATCCTTTGCAACAATAGTTTCAGTGGTTTTTTGAAGTCAATGTCGGGTCTTTCAAAGATTTGGCATGCCTTTTTTTTCTGAGGCTTGTCAGAACAATGGTTAGCAAATTCAAGGTATTCCATTATATACATACATATGTCAATACCTCCTTCAGGCAACTGTGAGAAGATTTGTAGGTTGTAATGAACACTTTGCATTTGAGATCAAGCATATTGTTTCACAGCAATAATAGCAGGTTTCCATTGTTTTTTTTTTTCTGGGTTAAGCCAGGATTTGGTCCTGGGTGTTGGGACAAGACAAGAGGTTGGCAGATCAACAGTCTTTAAGTATTGTTGTTAATGACAGAGGGCAGTTAGATCTGCCTAAATAAGTGTGGCTCATTTATGAAGAGTTCTTGGGTATACAATGGAGAGCAGGACTTGACCCAGTGTACATGGATAACCTCTTTAGCATGGCAGAAGAGCAAACAGGCAGGGAGCCCCAGCAGTGCCTAAGAGTCTTGTCAACAAAAGGGAGAGCCTCCATTCATTATGACTAAGAAAATCATGCTTCAGCAGGTTGCCATAGCAGTTGAGCTCCTGGCCAGCACCATGAGCAACTAAGAGCTATGGGCTGACAATATACTTAAGGTCTGTCGCTGAAGGTTAAAATTATGCAGCAGCTGCCTTTCAGAGAAGACAAACAGTGGAATGCACCCTGGAAATGTGCTTCTTCCACTGACATATCTACTGCTGCACTCTCAACCAGCTTCTTGGAAACTACCAGGGAGTAAACCTGGGAGGTTTACTGCTCCAGGAGTCTCAAGAAGCACGGGCAGATGCTGAACAGTGCTTCCATCAGGGCTGCTCAAGTGCATTGTGTGGACACTGAAAGTGCTTGTCACAAAACAGTGCAAAATCTCTCAGTTCCAGGATTTTGATCCTCTAGTTATTATTTCACCGATCTGAATGTCTTTGTTTTTCCTATTCTACCCAGAAAATCTTTCCAATTTTCCTCTTTCTTCAGTAAAGAAGAAATATTTATTTTAGATAAGTGAAATAAAAAATAATGCATCTGAACCCTGTAATTTGCAAAAGGAGCTGTAGAAGGCTCGTTTGTCCCCTAAAGTGACGTTTCCTCCTATCAGAGAGGCTCTGGTGGAAAGCACTCTAGACAGAAAAATGAAGATTTCTTTCCCTTCATGTATAAGATTCTTCCCCTCAATGCATATTATTTTATCTTTTATTTCAAATAGACAATTTTATTAATCAGTGAAGAACTACACAAACTACCATTTGTCGAGAGAATATAATAATGAATCTGAAATTCATAACCTCAAGAGGTTCAAGAGGTTCTGATGCCTCTTGCATTTACTGTTCAGATTCCTGGCCAACCCCTCTATGAATTAAACAATTTGAGAGTGCTATCTCCTGATCAGTCTAGCAGAAAATTTGTACTCAGCCTTATGTACTAATTAAAATTTTCAACTCTCTCTAGAAGCTTTGCCCTTGTAATGCACATCTTAACTGTAAAGGAGATGTGACTGTGCTGCAGTAGTTGTGAATGGGAAACAGTGATTCCCCTTTAAACATGGAATAGTGTTGTGCAGGACCCTCAAAAAAAAGATGTAAATGATGAAAATTTTTCTAGGAAAATATCCGTATGTGTCAGACTTTCTCTTTTTAGCTGAAATAATGCTCATACAGTCAACAGGATAATAAAAACCAATGTGTATTTGGGCTGGTGATTTTAAAATGCGTACAGTTAGCTTACAGTGAATTTTGGAAGTACTCAGAAGTTTTATGACTAACTTTATTTTCCTCAGTAGTATAGAATTCTATAGAATAGGCAACTGTTTGTTTTTGGAAAAAGCATGTAAATGCACAGGGTGTCTAGTAACAAAGTGGGAATTAACCATGTTACTAGTATTATAATTTAAACATCTGAGCTTGCCAAGTTGTTTTCACTAGGAAAGCTGGAAATAAAGAAAGCTAAAATGAAGCACATGCCACAGCAGCCACCATGTATGACTGACCCACTCCCAAGTTTCTCTGTGTTTATGAAAAGAGAGAACAAAATTGACAATGGATCTTGAGTAGATAGCAAGGAGGAAGTGTGGTCCTGAAAGCAACAAGCAGAACCAAGGTGTGGTTAAGCAAATACTCTAAAGAAAAAAAGAGTCTGAGGCATGCTATTGGTATGATATTATAAAATCACATTAAAAGTAGTATCAGATCAGATCAAATGTCCATCTCTTTTGTAGCCAGTAAGAGCCATGACACAGATAAGATGGCAAGCATCTGCCATTTGTTCCCCACTCTCCAGATATTCCTAGCTCAGGGACTTCCCAGATCTGATTCTGGGCATCCTCCTAAGCTGTTCATCCCACAGAGACCCAAGGAACAGGGAATTTGAGGCATGTTCTCCTCTACTTCTTCCTTGATAAACATCTTCTTTAAGTTATAATCACAGTTATTCTTGAAATTTAGGCTTAACTGATGGTCATATTCTGCATTTTTATGTCTATTTCATATCTACAGCAACCACAAGTTAGATATATGTATACATAATAATTATGCATATAAATATATATTTTATGAAATAAGAAAATAAGTATACTATTATGTAAAGTTACTTGAGCAGCTGCTACTGAGTTTTAAAAAATAGCATAATTCAGAAGAATAATATTAATATCAAGACTCAAATTAAACACAGCCTAGATGTCAAAACTTGAAATATTTTCCTAAACATATGCCTCTTTGAGAGTGTACATCTGGAATGACTTAGAGAATGCCAACTGAAATTATTGCTATTTGTATAACACAATATTGAATACATTTACATTACAGATGATTGCTGTTGTTACAGAATGCAAGTAATCAAGTTAAGTTCAATAATATCTAGAAACACAATCCTGAATTAGAGAAGATTTTAATTTCCTTAGGAAGATGAATACATCGATTTTCCAGTTTTGTTTGCCTCTATCAAGAAATGTCTTGGCATATCCTTTTTCTTACATTGATTTACTCTTTTCTGCAAGATGGGAAGACTTGAAAGAGTTTTAAATCTATTTCTCTCCACATTCCCAGCAGTGAATAAAAAATGAACATCATGGATTAAACTTCAGTGTAAGCAAAAGAAACATAACACATCTCATCTGAGAAGATGGATGCTTCAGTTCAAAGTGTTTGCTTCCTAAGTGGATTCAACATGTTTGTGACCTAATGGGGTACCTGAGCTCAGAGACTTTTCTGTTAGGAATACCATGTCTCCAAGGGTACCTGATGGCATTTGGAAGAGATGTAAGTTCAGTGAGAAAAATTTCAGCAAAGTGACCTGGCAGAAAGAGATTGCAGTCGATTTGCACAATAATTGGCCAAGAAGTGTCATCAAGAAACAAAACTGGAATATTATCCCTGGGTTCATGTGTACTGATGTATACAGTGATATCAGAAAAATCTCTCTTCTACAGTATAAAATACCTATGAATTTAATTCAGTGCCATTTTACAGAAGCTCTGTTTAGGCAAATAAAAGTGATTAGAAAATATATTTAAAATTTTATATTCCTTCTGGACAAGATCACTTTTTTTTTTTTCTCTGTGCACAGAATAGAATAGAATTTTGAGATGAACACAGAAAATTAAAATTTTGTGGCATCTTAAATCAGTGATTAAATTATAATCTGAAAGCTATTGGGTCCACTGAAAATGGGACCATTTTCAGCCTTTGGAGAAACAATGTTAACCTCACATTAAATAAGAAAAGCAGGCATGAAAACTGTTGAAGAGATCAGTTGGGGAAGGCTTAGCCGAACTAAAGAAAGAATGACTCATTTATAATGCATGAAGCCCCCTGGCCTTCATTAAAATATAAGTATGCTCTCTTGGATACTGTCTCACCTCACAGCATCTATAGCCCTCGGTTTTGGATGATGTCCAGATGAAGGCAATAATGATATGTAAAGATAAAAGGGAATGTACTAATGGCTTTGAGGTTACATCTTGCACAGCCATGTAAAAGGAATCCAGCTGGAATATACAAGCACCCGTGAGAGCAGTGAGTACTAAAATGTCCTGAAAGTTGCATCAGGTGCCAGCGCAAGCAGAGCCCACAGTGAGTGTGTGTGCTGCCAGCAGTGAAAGTGACTGAGGATGGAGGAATGTGCTGTCAGAGGGAAGCAACGCCAGGAAAAAGAGATAGTCCTCAGGAAGAATCTCTGCTCAAGGCTGTGCCGCACAGATGTGTGTTAAAAAAGCAATTGTTGGCTGTTGCAAGAATGCCTACAGAAGAGTTTTGAGGTGAAAAGCCCAGGGGAACGCCTGTCTAGCTTGTTGGCTTTTCTGCTTGACTGATCATTGCAAAGTAGAAAGTAGGGAAAAGACAATAAGAAGATGGAAGAGTTCACTCTTGTGAGCCAAATCTGCAAATCCTTACCTCAGAAGAGGTCAGGGTTTTCAAAATTGGATCTGTCTAAGACCCAAAGAGAAGGTCACAATTCAGGGCCTGGCCCAAAGCCTCCTGAAGCCTGTGGGTTATGGACTGGATATGTTGCTGTAAGCAGCATGTTACAGTGCATCCATTAAGGGAACAGAAACTTTGAACATCAGACTGGAATAAACATCTTCATTCATCAGTTCTCATTCCCTTTCTATCACAGTCAGCCATGAAATATAACCATGCTTGTACACGCGCACCAAAGGAGATTTTATGCTGCTTTGCAAACTTTGTTTTTACATGTAATATGAAATCAGCTGGGCTGTGCTTAGAGACAATGGAAATGGAGATCAGTACAGAAGAACATGCTAGATGGAACAGTCCTTGTGGAAATACATGGATAGAGAGTAATGATCCAGCATTTGGGGATCTGCTAGAACTCTCATGACATTGAAGGAAGAATCTCAGTAACAGATGAAGCAATGGAGAACACAAAGACAAACCCTGTAGTTAAGGATGATATTCACTGGTTATTGAGAATATTTTTTCAGCTTCCAGTCCAGTTAACTGCACAGACAGTGCATGTGTTTTTCTGGGAATTTCCACATATCAGTGCATGCATCACAAAAGGCATCAGGTAGGGCAGGAGTTAAATTCTCATCTTGACAAGCTGAGACAAACGTGACTAGAAATGTGATCACCTACAAATGTAGAGCATCTTGTAAAAAAGTTGTTACATTTCTGAAAATGCTGAACATTAAAATCAATTGCTAGATTGCGTGCCTGAAAAGCAATGAATTTAAAATTGAGCTCTGGGGTATAGCAGGAGCAGTAACAGACTGACGAGCCTTCAGCAGGAGGTCTGCTATTTTAAGTAACTGTTATAAAAGCACCTAGATGAAAATTAGATGAAAATCTTCTTTCCAACTATAACTATACGGATTCATTGAAGTGTCAGCAAATCAGTGGGTAAAGACACACTGGAAGATATAATTATTCAGATTTTTGCTAAAGTCCCTCAAAGAGTCTATTGAGGAAAGCCAGGCACCTACAAGGTGAAAGGTAATGCTTGGCTGTGCTGTGGAAACTGGATTGGAGACAGCAATACAAAGGACAAAGAGCCAGCTTTCATCTAGAAATGAGGTTAATAGTGAAGTGTTTGCAATGTATCTGCTAGGATTGAGACTGTTAATAATCTGATGGAAGGGCAAAGTAACAAAATTTGCAGATGGTGCTAAGTGATTTAGATCAGTCAGGGATTAAGACTTACAGACATGACAAAACTAAAGCTACTGGGCAATGTATCAAGATTCTAATTCTTGTATTTTTATTTTTTAACTAGAAACTAGTCATAAGTATTTAAAGAAATTAGGGGAAGTATTGGAAGGTATTCTAAACGAAGTGATAACAGGTTCAGAGGATGAATTGTGTGTTATTACAGATGGCCCAGAAGACTGCTTAATGCCAATGAAAGCAAAAGGATTTTGATGGTATTAAGAAAGAGGCAGCGAGAACAGGTCAGAATGCTCTAAGGCTGTCATATCTCAGACCCCATCACCTCTTCACTTTTAATAATGTTTACAGTTGTAGTCAGCCAACCCTCATCAAAATGTAGCCAAGGAAGAAAATCAGTTCCTTCTAAAGAGCAATAGATACGATCTCCAACATGGAAATCTCACCAGATACTGAGAAAGATCAATGAAGACATTAATAAGAGGGAACAGAAGCTGAGAGGCTCATGATAAAGAAAGGAATGCTCATCAGTTTTTAATACAGCTTTTCATGGTAGGAAAGAGAAGAATTTGGTAATGTTTAAAGAGAAACAGTTTTGAAATGGAAAAATAGTTATTCATGTACAGTATGGAATGAAGTCACAGAATTTGCTGAAGAAAATATTGTTAAGGCAAATATTTTAGGAAGACTGTCAAGCTGAATAATAAGAATACCATCAATAACCATAATAGCTGGATGAAAACTTGGAAAGAACTGCATTTTTACAGTAGTGCTGACTCTGAGACATGAGTTTAGCACCATGATAAACCCTGTATAGGGCTGGAAGAATGATTTCCTTTGCCAGATTTTCTCATATCCTTTTACTACACAGTTATGGCTGAGGTGAGGTACACATTCTGTCATAGACCTTTAAGGTACTTTTTCCTTCTCCATTAAAAGAGTCAGAGACCTGTGGTACCCTCCAGCCTGTGGGATTATATTTTCATTTAATTATTTAGGAAACAATGCAAGGCAGCAATTGACCCTCATCAATGAAGAAAAGCCCTGCAGTAAATATGTTGTCTGAATAGTAGTCAAGCTGTCATCTGCTTCCTTGGCAGAGATAATTTTAGAAAGACTGGATTGTACTTAACATAAGAGCATTATTTTGATGGTGTTATTAGCACCAGAAACTTTGAATCAAACAAGAAGGAAAAGAAGTGTAGAGAAACTTCAGAGTGAAATAGAATGGAGAGTATGAGTTCTGAAGACACTAAGTAAAGGTCAGCAGGATAAAGAAGAGACATTTGGAAATTAAGAAATGCCTTGTATGAATGGATTATAACAAACTACCATTCACAATCCAGTAAGCTGCCCTTTCCACCCTCCTTCCCCTTTTTTCTTCTACTGCTGCCTGGCTTTTATGTGCACATTAAGATGCCAATCAAATTTTTGTAGATGTTGACTATAACATAAATGTCATTTTTGTCTGATGTATGTATTGATCTTTCCATTATTTCTCTTTGTCTATTATTTCTCTTTGATCATATGGAAATGGAATCCAAACTACCATTTTCTTATTATATCATAATTATATTAAGGATATATCTTTATTAGCACGTATGGAGAAAATTAAAAGTGAAGTGTCACTCATCACTGGACACGAACCTCACCTTGTGTGAGGTGGGGCAGACCAAGGGCCACCAGGAATTTGCTCCCTCCCCGCTATGATGGAGCCCAAGCTTTGATGACCTGGACTCCTTTCCCTCTCCTTCCCCTTCACAAATTTCATAGCCCAGTGGACTGAACAGTTTTGTTATCACAGATTCAAAGAGGCTGAGAGTGTGAAAAACCAATTCAGCCATTCCCATTAATTATTGGCTGCCCTGTGGGTACCAGCCCTACAGTCTGACTCATTATCACTGTGGCTTTCCCGCCTCCACTACTCAAAGCTTCCCAGCTTGCCACCCTTTACTTGGGATCAGAAGAGTCCTGTCCCCTGCCAGAATGGGATGGACTTTGGGCTCCTGCTACTGAGTCAAAACTGTGCTACCCTCCTCATCCCTCTGCATTTGGAGCAGGAGAAGAGGAGCCCTTTTGTGCCCATAACGGAAATGGAGGGATTTCAAGCTGTGTCTGTGAGAAGATTTCACTATCTTGTGTTTTTTTATTATGTTTTTTAATTAATGCAACACAATATTAGTCCCATTCTAAGGTATCTATAAACTGTACTGGGCATTTATAAACTGAACCACGGGGATTTACAAATAGAGGTGTGTGCTACTGTGCTCAAAACATACAGTAGGCAGATAGGGGAAGACAAGGAGTTTTACACAGAGACTAACAGCTCTGACTAAATAGACTGACAAATAAGGGAATGTTCCTAGTGACTAGGTACAGTTTATCACAACTGGCCATATTCCCCTCTCCTGCTAGAGCAGGGCAGAGCATATCCCACCTCCTCCTCTTCCACCTTCCCCATGTGGAGGACCTCTCCTGTGCCTGAGGTGCAGGGGGCACCTGCATGTTCCAACCCATCCACAGGCATCAATGGCCATCAACCCAGGACCCCATGGTGGACCTTTGTCCTTGACAGAGCTAGTCTGCTTGCAATCCTGGAGAGGGCTATTGTGCACATTTTCTGTTAATTAGTGCTGTTTCCTGGCTTTCTGAAACTCAGATGAGGAATAGGCTGTTGGATTCCTGAGGGAATTTGGCTTTGAAAGTTTGTGCTCGATGTGTACTTGAACTATGTCCTTTCTTTCTCCCTGCCTCTGAATTTCCCATTGGAGACATCACCTAATGCTCCATTTTGCACAGAGATGGCTCTGAAGCTGCTTAGCCATCAGTCTGTCAGTAGAAGTCACAAGTTCAGGGAAGCTGTGCAGAGCATACATCAGTGGAAGCAAGAATGTTTTGGGCACTCAACTAAGAGAGAGGTTCCCAACCTCTCCTTGATTGCAGCTCCAGAGGGAAATGAGACTTCCCTCAGGGAGTAAGATGATGCTATCCACCGAGCAGCCATCAGATGCTTCTAAAAGCAAAATGTTTTTCTTTGAAGGCTTATTGCTGAGCTTTTAAAGGTCTATAAGGCCCACTGAAGATACCAAAAGGCACAGGATAATTTCAACATTCAGTAAGTATTAATTGTGTTTTTCAAGTCTGTTAATTCCTCATTGAACCTAGATGCAAGACAGTGAATGGAGTTCAGGTCTCTAAGACATCTGAGTGTGAGGAAGAGCAGGGTCTCAGACTTCAACAAGATTATAATGTTGACTATTAAAGAAGATAGCATCATATTCTGAACTATGATAAATTAGGATGTTTCTGCACATTTCCAAGGAGTTATAATGATTTATGTCATCCACCTGGCTTTATACTAGCTGAGGGTGTAAGGTAAGACTGTAGTTTAATAAATACCATTTGAATTTTGCTGTTGAGCTCCACGAGATCTCACTGTCAAAATTCAAAAGCAGTCAAGCAGCTAATAATTCATTTCATAGCGTAATTTTCTTCTTACTGAGGACTTTTTGTTTCTTTAATATTCTGTTTGCAGCATTTCAAAAGAACAGTGCAGGTAGCAGAAAAAGTGACATTCAGAGTTTGGTGTATTTTGACCTCATTATGGTGACTGAAAAGACACTGTAGGGAAAATTAGTAGAGCTCTGCAAGTCAGATAGAAACTAAATTACTTACTAAAGTAAAGTTTAGTAAGCTAAAGACACCAGGTACACAGGTCTGCCCTTCTGGTAAAGTTTCCAGGGAAAAGACTTCTGGCTGGACTGCTGTCAGAGTGAATCAGAGGTCTTTCATAAAATACCAGCGATTACAATTTCTTTGTGTCAGAAACTGGCTGACACTGAGGGTCTGGAGAGAATTAAACTGAACCCAGTTGATCAATACACAAAGCTTATGCAACCGTGTATTCTTCTGGGTGGGGGAAATTCTTCGATCCATCATTGTTCGGCTTCATTCTTCAGTAAATTAACATCTCAAATGACTGCTCGGGTCACATAGGTTCAAATCGCTAAGGCAGAAGCAGCTTTGCCTCTTGAGGACTATCAGGCAGCAGAGAAGGTAAATAAAGAGTTTTGTTTAATGTTTAAAAGAGCATACTAATGGACAATTAGCCAGGGGACTTGTGAGTACTTTTTAAATCCACAAAAAAGCAAAGCTTCAAACCCTTAGCAAACTGCCATGAGAGTGCTCTGCTTTGGGTTAATACTACAGTACACATTTTAGAAAGACAGAATTGATGGCCATGGTATCCCAGGATTGTAACAGCTTCTGACTGGAAATGATGAAAAGAAGGTTGCAGGTGTTTTGAAAAGAGAGCAGTAATTTTAAGCAATGTGAAGTCTGCATTTAGACCAAAGGATTTGCCTCTAACCTAAGCCTTTGATTCACATCTTTGGACCATCATGGCTGTGGCGTTGCTATTTGTATTATGGATGTTTTGGGAAGAAACAGAGTGCAATAAAATTTATAGAGTTGTGCAATACTTTGTTAAGCTCTTCAGACAGAGTAGGCCATACCCTAAATAATGTGGCTAGTAGTTATCTCATTTCTTATTTACAATGGGATGAGAAACAATTCACACAGTTATGTTTTATGTTGGTCTCTTAATGCCTGCAGTCAACTGAAAAAAAGTAAATGTTGTTTCAGAGGAGCAGATAATTTCAGGGGCGTTTCAGAGAAATTGTGGCTCTGGAAATTAGGCAGTAGAATAGGGCTGGCTTTTCACAGTCCAGTTTCCAAATTTAGACCCTCACTGTTGAAACGAAAAGCAAAAGGGAAAAAAAAGAAAGATGGCACGTTTGCTTTGGAAAAGCATATTTCTAAGATATTCGTTTTTGAGTTTCACACTTCATTTATATCAGAGTAACCTCTGGAGTTTATATCTCTGCAATCCTGCTACTGAAATAAGTTCTACAACTTTATGGAATCTTTCCAATAAAATTTTGCATGAATTGATTGATGCTTCCCAAGTCTATGAACAACTCTTGAAGTTCTCACACATTACATATTGATGGAGAAACCCTGGATAGAGGCAGCTAATACAAATATACCTGGAATTAATAAAGTAAAGTAAATTAAGTAACCAGCAATGAGCTAAACTAAGTTTGTGTGCCATAAGTATCAGATCATTTTTTGGTTTTTTGATCTGGAAGGAAGCTACTTGTTTCTCTGACATAATTCCTTACAAATTAGGCTTGGCAGACACCCGGGATGTTCATTACACCAGCAGTCTATTAAAAGAAATCTATAAAGTCTTAGAACTTCTGCTGATAACTTCATGTCAACAAATTATTTGTTTCCTTCATCAAAGCAATTTTATTCCCTCTCAGGTTTGTCATTTTCCAAACCATACTCATCAGTTTCTAGATGCAGCATCCTGTTACAGTGTACGGTCTGATAAGAAGTTGATTTTTTCCAGATATTAAGTCAATTCTTGCTTTCTTAACACAACTCGACCCAGTTAGATTACTGGTCTCAGTCTGACTGGGCCAAGGATGTCAATAAAATAATCTTTGCAGCACAGAAATGTCACTCACAGCACATTTCCTAAGAAGTTTGAATTTATCAAACCAAGTTAATGGGCAAGTTTAGAGGAGAGGCTATCTTACACTTTGCAAAGACAAGGGCTGACGTGTACATTACACTTATGCACATAAAACTGGCTGCAAGTATCCTTACATCATGTATATGCCAAAACTGACCAATGCATAATTAAATCAAGATGAATCCCTTACTAGTACTTACTAAAAATTTAAGTGCATAACAGGATAAAGTTATAGTGTGTTAAGGACATTATTCGAACATTTCCTATCACATTATTTTTCTTTCTTATTTAGAAATAAAAGATTAATTCTGCACCTTCTACACCACAGGTACTAGAATATGAATGTGCTCGGTCCCCTCCAAACACAGCACACATGACCTGCAAACACATAAGTGTTTCCTATCTGTGAGCATCTCTAAGATCTAAGGATAAAAAGAGAGACTTGGAAACAAAATATTCTTACTGTTGAAAGGAATTTACTTCTCCATGAAAAGATTATTCAGTGCTCTAAAACATCTGGAACTACTTCACCTAAAACCCTCTGTAGACATCTGTGGTTTTATCAGGACTGTGTCTGGTGCTGGAATTCATTTGTGGTGTGTCAAGTATCTGTGAAATCAGCTTCTTTCTTGAATTTGTAGCCATGTTTCCAAAGGAATAAGTAATTAAAAATGCCTCCTCTGCAAGTATTTCAGTAGAGTTCAGTTGTGAATTTTGCTGGAAGATGAGTCACCTGTAACAAGGTCATAGGTGCTGTTGTATTTATTTAAGAGGCTGTATAACACATGACAGTAGTGTAACAGCCCTAGTCAACCATGCAGCCATTCCTGGCAGCCTGCACCCAGGCCAAGAGCAAAACTAAGCTCTGAAATGTTCATAGCATATCATTGGTTAACCTCTGACAGATACATGGCTTGGGAAAACTTGGGACAATGGCAGTGGTTGCCAGGAGCCTCCAGTCCCTGGACTTGATCATCCCAGCTCACACATGCTTAAAAGGGTCCAAGGATGGTGTTGGCCTCTGCCAATGAGCAGTTGTATTTCATCTGGAATGAAACCTTCCATCCTGTTGAGATGAAAACCTGAGACACACATAGAAGCGGCAGGAAGACAGGAGGAGGAGGAGGATGCAAACCAGGTAATGCTGTGACCCATGACAGCACTACAAGTGCTGGAAAAGTGCATCACCTCTGATTTTCTCCTCATCTTACTTTAGTGCAGGAAAGTAATGGGCTTTCATGGCAGTCAGGAACTTCTCAGCAGGCATAGCACTCACAGGATGCCATGCATCCTCTCTTACCTAACACTTAATTTTTTATAATCCGCTCCAACTGCCACTTAATCAGAAAAAAAACTGAAATAGTAACATAGGCAGAAGTGGAGCAGATGTTTGGAAACAGGTTTTTATCCTAATGAGTTATAGCTGTGCCTCAGATAGTCGCAAAACACTAGTTTTAATTTTATGGTTTTTGGTGTGGTGGTAGCCAGGTGCAAATGAATGTCTCACAATTGTCGGGCTTTTAACCCTTTCTCATGGACTATAATGGGCCTTTTCAAGGCTGAAAACTCCTTTTTATTGAAAAGATGACTTAAAAATTCAGACAGAGGCAGCATGTTCTCAAATGAGCAGTCAGCCTAAGTGAAATACAGTGGGGTAGTAACAACAGAGAGGCAAAACCAACAGGACATTTCTAGTGAATTCAGAAGGCAACAGATCAGCAAGTCAGCTGCTTTACTGTTTTTAAGGTCACATAGACTTCTTAGCAAAGTTGACTCACTGATGCTCAAAGAACAGCAAAGAGCAGTTAAAAAAGAGTTGTAGGAAGGTTTGGTGCCTTTGTAACCTTGGGAAAATTTCATCTCTCTCATCCAGAACTTTATGTGAAAGGGGAAGTGTTCAGTCTATATAGGATGTCATGATTAAATCAGGAGTGACAAACTAGGGTTACAAACTGGAAGTGAGGTTTTCCAACACCTTGAGCCAAGGGCTAAGCTGGCCTATAGGCATGCAACCCAGGTAACAACTTTATCACTCTTTTACACCTGATAATTTGCCTTTTTATGTAACTATGTACTTTACACATTCAATGAGTACTTGAGAGTTGAGGAAGTTTGCCAGTTTGGAGAGTTTTCAATCCCACCATTATCTTGCTTCATTAACATTTCCTCCCTTTGTTCCTGAGCTGATCTGAGTATCCACTTCCTATCTTGCAGTGATATTTTCTTAAAACATATCACAAATGTTGTTTATTTCTGCCTCAAAATAAAACCTTTACCAGTATTTTCCTTAGTACACATATTATCAAATAATCTGCCCAGAGTTGTCTTGGAAACCTGCCTTAGATCCAACAGCAAACTTGGATACTCAGGCACAGAGGTGAGCTAGAGAGGTTTAGTACTTGTAAGGGGTTGTAAGAGCCTCCAAACACAGACTTTAAGGGGAAGGATCCAAGCTATAACATTTCACTATGGATATCAGATCTTTTTGCTCTGCCTAATTTCTGAAGTGACTTCTGGTGAATCAGTTAGGCGGTATAGCTGCCTTTGTTGTTCATTGTATATGAGAAGGCTGTGCAGGTCTGTGGCTGCCATCTGTCCTTTAACTGTAGCAAAACCAAATGGTATGAAACAGTCTGAGGTCAGTTATAATCCTTGCAAGCCATTCAGTCAATCTGCCATGACCTACCCTGTCTCCAGGAATAGCGCTCCCAGAACAAGGCGGCAAGATATTAATATCAGCCATACAAGTCCACAGAATCCTCACACTTCCCACAGTGAAAAGAGAGAAGAAGATTTGTTTGTAGGGCTATCAGTCCAGAATATTTCATTTCAAAAATTCTCTAACCCCTCAGATCTTGAGACTGTCTTTTTTTTTTTTACAGAATCATTTAAAAATTATTCATAATTATGAAGCAGAAACCCTCTGCACCTGTAACTCACAGAACACGAGTTAATACTTCAGTACTCTATGTTAAGAACTGTGGAGTAGTATAAAAACAAGCAAGAAATTATTTTTTTCCAAATATGAGAGCAAGATCAGATCAGGATGGGTAAACCTGTCCCGAAGTTGGAGTCTCGCTCACTGCCAGTAGTAATAGGTAGAACTCACACAGTCATTGAAGAGAATTCAGAGAAAAACATCACTCATTATGAGCTTTTATCTTTTGTTTAATATACTTGTTTAATCCTGAGGGATACAGCATGTCAATGAAAAATCTAATATATGAGATTTGACATTAAAAATACAGCACCGTGTTCTGTAAATTCCAGCCAGGTGTATTTGGCAACATTTCATTCATTACTCCCTATGAGGATTCTCTTTTATATTTTCTGCAAGCAAAAAATATGAGGGATAGTTTACCATAATGCTCTCAGTTACCTCTCTGGGAAAGCTCAAATGAATCCTGATCACTACGAACCAGGAAACATTTCTCAGAACTCAGAATTCAGTTCATGAAAATTACGATATAAAATATAAATAAATAATCCTGCAATGCAGACTTAAAATTTGCAGCTGGTCTGGCATTAAAAAAAAAAACAAAAAACAAACGTTATTGAAATGTGTATTGAACACTTCCATGTGCTCTAGGCATCAGTCAATGATGTTTCATTGCTCTTTCAGTTATCATGACATTTATTTGCTGGGTGATTATCACACATTTTTTCATAGTTTAGATCTATTTACCATCACATTCTGCTGACAGGATGCTGGGAGATAGTATACCTGTTCCTTTTTGTTTGGAGACAGATGTATTGATTTCTAAACAACTTCCTTGAGAGCTGATAATTCCTCAGTTTCTGCCCAGAGCTTAGTGTATATTCTGTATGAAGAATCAACTGCTGACAGCTAGAGTACATTTATTTATAGAGTCCATCCATGATTCACAATTTGGAACTTTCAAAAGCAAGTTTTTATTCTGAAAACAGAGTGAATTAGATGTTCATATGAGGTAACTGATCAAAATATTGTTGAAATAAGAAAATAAAGTGGCAAGCCATGTTACGTTTGACACATATTTTCATGCAAAACAGAATTGCTATTAGTCAGCAATGTGCAAATTCATGATTTTCTCCCTGTATCTATTTGCTAAATTTATTCTGAAGGAACACTTAAGCTACAAACTGAGACTGGAGCCTCAGGATACAGGCCTCTGAATGTATTTGGCAATAAAAATACAGTCTAGCCCATGTTCTGAAGTAGATCAGTACACGCACTTCCATTTCAGGCAAAAACAAAGTTTACAGTAGAGGCAGGAATCAGGCCTGTTTTTCTTGATCTTGGCCGATGTTGACCATCAATCCAGACTTTCCCTTTTTTAGCTTCATAGCACGCAGGAGCTGAGGACGGGAGTGTACATGGAAGGACTGTTTCCTGACTGCATGGCTATGGAGCCACTCTGTACTCAGGGTTATGGACTGCATGAGCATAGTCTCTTACTAGATACTTTACAGCTAAGAATTATGCCATGTTTGAGCCTCATGACCCCCTACAATTGATATCTGCACCAGCTAAGCATACGTGCTTCCAGGTACACATGGGTGAAAAGCCACCGAGCAACATAGCGATTCTAACCATGCAACTCTGAGGTGAAAGCAACCTCTCTGGCCTTGTGCAACTGGGAATGAACAATTTCTGTAGCAGCACTTAGGGAAGAAAGGGGTAAGCTGCTATCAAAGTACCTTTGCATGTTCTAAGTATCCACCTGTTTCGAGCGCATAAAATACATTAGCACTCATCACTAACACTTTCAAATATCAGCACAACAGCAGTCTTGGATTGTGTCATCGCCAATAGAGAAAAGGTGTCCTGGTGTGCATTAGCAGCTCTTGCCTGGCGGAAACAGCACAACTATAGCAATAAATAAACAACTGGAGTGGCAGGGTAATTTTGTTAAGCTCTTGTGTGCTTTCTCTTTGGTTAGCATGAAGGAGCTTCACTGTTTTGTTCTGAGAAACACTGAAAGTAGAGACCTACTGCTGTTTTCATTTCACACAGAGCTTGGGGACTACTCTTTAACAATGAGCAGCTGAATTATGCTACCCAGGTGCATCCATTTAATTTACTAGTATAGGCATAGCCTAAGTCCTTGAAAGAAGAGACCTTGAAAGACAGCGCAAGTGTAAGGGGTGAGCTCTGAGCAAGATGAAGTACTGCAGAATCTGGGTGAAGGCAATATTGGGCTGATGTGAGTGCTCTTAGTCTCCAGTGATTATTTCCACTCCAGAAAAAGGATGGCTAAAGCTTTCCACACATGCATAAGATATCATATCTTGTGATCCATCTCTTCTCCCTTCATTTTCCTCCTTTGTAACTACAAGCCTTTCCTGGAGCTGATAGCTCTATCCAGAATGACTCATAGAGGTATCTGAGATATGTCTGAGAATCCTTTTATTCTGGATGATGGTAATGGCAAAATTCCCACTGATGTGAGTGAACTTCTACAGACCACTATAGATTTATTGTATGTTCTTAATTCCAACTGCCCTGAGGTAAGAATGTTCTTAAATACTTGTATGTTCTCCGTTTCCAAACAAGTCAGCCTTTTTTTTTCTGTTTTTTTTTTTCTTTTTTCTTTTTTCTTTTTCCTGATCTAAAAGCAAAAATCTGTAAGGAATGACTTTTTGAACCAGCTAGGATGAAGAAAGCTTTTTTTCCTGGCTTTTAAGCGAATCCAAGTTCTTAAACCACTACACTAGTTTCTTATTAACGTTTAGCTCTCACTTTTATCCATCTCCTCTCCAGCACAAAAGCGCATCTGAAAGCTATTAGTGTCCTACCTTTGGAGCTCAGAACAATGCATCTGTTGCTTGTAAGTGTGGTCTGATACCAGTGAGAAATAACTCCATCATTCAGCACATTTATCATTCTAAGGACAGAAAGCCAACTGAATATGCTGCTAGAAAACGTACGTGCTCCTTAAGTAAACAGGCCTCTGTCTGAATTTCCTATGGGTCTGGGAAAAAAAAAGAGAAAAAATTATGGGCTTTAACTGATATCAATAAATCTCCATGCACTTCTGCCCTCAAGGTGGGAAGGTATTATAAATTCAATTCATCTGAAAGGAGTAAGTTGGAAATAAAACATCTTTCATCTTTATAGATATTATTTGGATTTCTCCTTTAAGTTGATTCAGTATTATAACATTTTATAGTTGTTTTGGAGTTGTTTCTTACAAACATGGAAGTATTATATATGGGTAATGAATTTCGGCATGTTGTTCTGCCCCATTGCGTTATACCTGGCTTTTTTGTGTTGTTGTAGAATTGGATTCAGTGAGAATACTTGGTGTGCACAAGTCAGAATCTGCCTTTTAGGGAACATTTTTAAAAGTGAATGATGGTACTTAGTGCTCTGAGGGTGCGCTTTCCACCCACAGGAGTGTTACATTCATTACAAGAACAGACAGAAACCAAAAAGCCAAAATGCTAAGCACTTGTTTGGAAGACTAGTGCCAAGACTCTATTCAAGAAAGCAAGTACAAGTCCTAAGTTGCAGAGTCCTGGCAGATAGCAAACAAGGACATATCCACTCACAGAGAATGCTACCACATATTCACAGTAAGAGCCTTTGCAGATGCACTTGCACAGAACTTGAGTAATTGAAGGCTTTCTATGTAAGTGTAGGGTAATTTGTGGCAAAATGTCAGCTTGCTTAGTCCAGGCTTCAACTTGGCACAGTAGCTGAGCCTGTCTAGAGATGCCCCTTTCTATGGCAAGGCTTCCCAGCCCCAACCATTGGAGTTTCACAGCTCCTGCTCACCTGGGAGCGCTGGCGGCAGTCAATAACCTGAATAAATTTTGGCAGTAAAATTTACTCAGCTTCAGCGATCAGGCAGCATTGTGGAAAACAGTGACAGTCACTGAAGAGCTTACTTGCAAGTTATTGACTGAAGTTGTTCCTGCATGGAAGGTTACTCAAGTAATGTTTTATGGATTTTTACACACAAGCAATATAGGCTGTTTTCAGACAATTTGTTAGAGGGAAAAGCTATGTTTGTTAAATCAGTTATTGCAAAAAACAGTGTTGGAAGTACAATAAAGCTTCCTTGATCCTTTCAGAACTTGCAAAGCCAAGATAAATGGAGAAAGACTAGAATTATAGCTAATTTGGGGGATTGGTAAAGATGTATGACTTTCTTGTAGCTAAAAAACTCCCTTCTCTTTAGGAAAAGAGTACTCTGCAGTATAGGAAAATGTAATATGCAGCTTGCATAAGCAGTCATGATCTCTGAAAGCTTACATTTCTTGTCTGCTTCAGAGGTTATAAGATAGATATAATGGATAGTTGCATTTAGGCTTTAGTGGTGTTTATTCCTGGGTCTGATTAACTGGAGACCAAAGACAGTCTGCAGCAGTGTGTTTCTGCCCGCTTGCCACAATGTGTGTGAGTGTGCACTCAAGAGTTCATTATTGTGTCAAGTATATTAACCAGCTTAAAATATATATGATTTCTCCCTGCAAACATTTCATTGTTTATAAACAAATGTATAGGGGGAAAAAGAAATTGTGTGAATTATAAAGACTATAGTGGATGCTGTAGTGTATGTATGGGACAGAGACCCCTGTGAAAGCTGAGTTATCACAATGTCTTCTTTCATTTATGAAAAGAAGTAAAATTCTTTAGTACTGCAGTTATTGCTGTTCAGTAACTGATTTGTTTGCAATATTTTATAAAATAAGTGCAGCTCTTGGGAAGCTTTGTTCTGTCTGTACTTGTCATGCTTTCACTTTACTTCTACTTTCACCATAATACAGTCCTTTCACTTGCCATTTCAGATGAATGAAAGCTCAGTTATCAGCACAGAGTTACTTCTGGTTTGAGGAAGCATGTACTCAGAATAGAAGTATTGTGCCACCAGCTGTGTTAAATTGCTGCCTCTGAGCTATTGCGGGACAATTCAAGTCTGCTTGTAAAACAGATAACAGGAAGGCATGTGCGTTGCCAAGGAAACCCTTGGCTGCAAGTTTATTGTATAAATAACACCGAGGTGGGGAAGATGTAGCTCACAGAACAGAGGGAGGAAAAAATGAAGAAGCTCCTGGCATGTCTCTGTGGCTGGGGGAGGGTCAGGAGCAGAAGCAGTGAAACAGCTTTACCGCTTCAAGGAGCTGACCTTCTTGAAGCTGGGGGAAACAGGGAAAGTGGGTCTATCTTTCAGAAGTGGGGGAGCAATTAGTGGCTGGAGGGGAGAAATATGGCCATAATGGTCAAGTCCATGCACTGCAGGGTGGAGAAGCAAGAGTGACCCACGCACATTCTTGCAGTTGCTGGAGGAAGAGAACCACTACTGGGTTTGCCCAGTGCTATGTAAGGAAGTGGCAGCAGGTCTGTGCTGAGTAGTGCTGTGACAAGGAAAGTGAAAACAAAACAAGGAAGATAGAAGTTAGTATACTACTACATGATTCTATATCTAAACTTTGGAACAGATTGAAAAATAGCAGCGATACATTTATGTCCTCTGAAGGCTTACCTATCTATAGATTCCCTCAGTCTTGTGGGCAAGATGCTATGAGAATTCAAAGCCTAAGCAGTGGGCAACAAATCACACGTGTGCCATTGGCAGCAGGTGTGTGCACCGAAAAATTGTCATTTACACTAGATCTGGTAGATAGTGTCCACCATTAAGTAGTAGCACCAGCAGTCATTTGTGAAGGGGTCACATTAGTTTTCATCCATTTGAGATGCTTTTACTGCTTTGTAGCTAGAATCTGAGCACGGCAGTGCTATGAAAAGGACAAATGGGGCAGGGGTTTCCAGCAGGCTTACAGCTCAGAAGGATTGGTTTCCTTGCTACAAGTGATCGGAATAGGTTGCTTCAAGTCCTCATTCCTTACATGCTACATTCAGTAAAATGGAACAATACCGCTTAATAATATGCTTAAAGCATTTTGAACTATGGACCAAGAGAGCACTGTGTAAGAACTGACAGTATTATTAACATCAGGAATCTGTGTAAAGATGCTGAAGTACTCCAGAGCAGATGAGCAGTAAAAGTACCCACTTAGCTATGATACCTAGCTAAATATCAAATAAAATGTTGCTAGTGGGATTAATTTGAGTGACATTAGTTATTCATGACGGTGTTTTTATTTTCTTTTGATATTGTGTGTGCTTACATACACTTGTCTGAAGTTAACAAAAATCCAGACAATCCTTATGGAAAGACAGAGGTGAAAGCAAAAGGATTAGATATGCAAAGTCTTAATGAATTCTTGAGGAATCTCATTACAAGAGAGCATAACCAAAAGCAAATGGATCAGCGTGGTGGTGTGCTGACTGCCAGAGCTCTCCTCCACCAGGAGCACAGTCCAGCTCCTCTTTTATTTGTGCAGTCAGTCTTTGCATCATTTCTGAAAAGCATGCTCAAGTGCATCTCTAAAGATCATTTCAGGCGGCTGCCCTGGCTTCTTTTTGCCTCTCAGGGGCTGTGTGGACACATTAGCCGCTTTGCCTTCAGAAGAAGTGAAAGGCCAAAAGTCCACAGAATAAGCTGCAGATGAGGCAGACTAATTGGTCTCAAAATCAAAACATATGGTTTCTTTCAGGATCTTGACTTTTTAAATACTTGTTTAAAGTAAACATTTGCAATTCCTCATGAAAGGCACTTTCCTCCCTGAATCCTCTTGACCCTCAGTGACCTTTCTTACCAACTGCACATTGCTTTACCCTTGGGGATGATTAAATCTGGAGAGGCTTTTTTTCTTTTCTTCTCTTATCCTGTACATTTGTCTCCAAGGACTAAGTTAAGATCCAGCTTGAGGAAAGCCAGCGTGGGTCAGAAGAACTGAAATACGCCAGATGCCCACCTGAGGAGTCCGTGCAGTGGTCTCGCTGGGGCGGGAGGGGAAGGAAGCTGCTATTCAGGGCCAGGAAAATAACCTGACTCACAAAAGCTAGGTTTTCAAGCTAATCTTTGAACTGAAAAGCATCTGGAATGCCTTCTGGCCCCCAGGCAGAGGGGATGGCTTGAGGCAAAGCCTTCCCTAAGGTGAGGCATTTGGAAGCTGCTGCCTATGGCATGCCTCCTCTGGCAGAAGGCTGACGGAAGCACTTGACTCCAGGATGCTGTAGCTGGGGAGCAGTTTCAGTTTATCTCTGCATGTCTGTGCAGGAAAGTTGATTGAAGTCTCTCTGAAGCCATTTTATTCATGATTTGTGTCCTGAGCTGGGAAGCATTCCCTATCTCCAGTGTGCAAGAGCTTGTGTCAGAGCCAGCAGATATGAGCATTGCCCACTCACCTGCTTCCCAGCACAGCAGACCCTGTGCTCACTGGAAATACAGGGTGAGGCGTTGTCTGAGTAAGGACAACAATCATTCAAGTGCTTCTTTCTCTGTTTGCCAAGAAGCTAGAGAGGATTGATCTCATCAGGAAAAAGTCATTTATGCAGTTCCTCAACATGCAGCCATAGTGAAGGATTCAGCAGGAAAACAGGCATTCCCATTGCAGGGTGAGGGCTCCCTTTTGCAAGGAAGTAAGCCCATGCAAGAATTCTCATCCTACTCAGTTTGAATTAGGACCTTGAATCCAGATTTCTCATGTCTACAGACTGTACCTTCTCTTCCTCATTGCTTGATATCCTTACCTGACTGAGCAACTTACGATGCAGGGAAGGTACCTGGCTTCATTTGTTTTATTTCTGCTAAATTCTTCAACTGGTGCATTATGAAATCGTTATTTTCTGATATGATTGATATTCATTTCTTTGTGAAGAGTGGACTTAAATGCAAGAATCATGACAAGCTAGGCTGAAGAAGACTTTTGAAGTAAGAGTATAACCAAATGTCATAGTTTACTGTGGCTTAATTCAGTATCTTCATAAGCTTATTTATCGGTCTCTTTCATGGACAAGGTCTCACATTTTGTGTATATGACCATACAGATTGGAAAATGTATATCAAAACTATGCAATTTCTTGTGGCAGGAAGTGGCATAGTGATTTTGCAGGGAATATTTCTTCACAGAGTTTAATATACCCATACTTATGCTCATCAGTTGTCTTTGCTGATTATGTTATCCCCTCAATTACTGTTTTCCTTAAAGTATCTTACCTGATTACATTAGCTGACTCCACAAGTACATTAACAACTACGTGATTTGTAGGTTAGATATGTTGTTATAATCCTGAAAATAGAAAGGTTGGCACTTAAAACTTCTATAGCATGCAAAAGTTTATGGCTGCCATGCTGTGCTGCTGAAATTAATCACTAGAAAAGAGAAGATAAATCTCAGCAGTATCTGCATGAGTGACAGAATGAGACACAAATGAAGAACTTCAAGTCCCAAGAGGGATACTCAATGTGTTAATATTAGACAGATGGCACTGAGTGAGCATAAGTGTCCACCTACAAATTTTTGCTCACATTAACACAGCTCCAGGAACTAGATGGGGAAAGTTCTTTCCTGTTTGCCGATAATGAGGCCACACTTTTTTCATTTTCAGGTGAAGCGGAGACATGTCTGAACTTATCTCTGGCTATACCTACACTGTGGGTTGGTTGTTCTTTATCATCTAGATCTTGGTCTGGAAGGAGTGTTCTATACTCATCACAGCTTGCATGACTGAGTTCCCCTGGACATTTGGGGAAAATAGTGAATGTGCAATCATTTAGCCTGGGTGGGGCTGAGCATCCCTTTAGAGCCTTGGATGAAGAACCATACAGCAGGAGGAGCATTGTGGAGCTCAACAGAGTGGTGCAAGAGAGAGTTATGGTTCTGAAGGTTTTTCATAAAATCATAGAATCCTGAGACTTTGTACAGAAAAGCTCACAGTTTCATTCTAAAGGGAGCTTGCAGTACTCTGTCAAAAATTCAGGCTGTCACTGTATCTGCTGGTTGAAGAAGTTGTTAAAGACAAATGACCTTGGAACTAACACACTAAAACGTGCAAAGAGGTTTCTTCATCTAAGTTATCTCTAAAGGTGCTGATAAGAAATTCCTTCCTCCCCACTCCCATCCCAAACCTCATCATGAATTCTCAGTGAAAACAACTCTCCCAGCCTCCCAAGAGGTGAGGCAACTCCCTGCACTCCACCCTCCTTTCTGCTCCAGCACAGGCTGAAAGCTGAGAATTGAAATTCCGTAGAAGGCTGCTCTTTGCACAGTCATTGCATCAATCACACAGGGTTTGTGGATGTAATGAGTCCAAGTTGCCTCAGGAGAGAGCATGCAGATGTCCACTTGTTTGTAGAGAGACTGAGCCTGATAATCTGATCACAAGTTTGGCATTAATTTCATGGCATGGCTATATAGGCATTTCCCTTCCACATGTAAGATGGTGACTAGCAACAAGCACCACTCTCAGTCAGTTAGCATACTTAGGAATCTGTTTGATGTTAGCAAAAAGTTGAGCTGATGGCACTTTGTAGCCCCCTGAAATCCTGCCATGCAAATCCTGCCTGCCTCAAAGGCCTCTGGACATCTGAGCTGGCTTTGGAAATACCAGCCTCGTTAGCAGTGACATTAGCGTATATTCTTAAATCGGGATGATTCAGTTAGTTGCTAGGCTGCTCTGTAGTCTGATGCCTGAGAGAATTATTTTTAATGGCAGGGGATCTTTTAATGGCTCTGGGATGGGACTGTCCCAGTTGATGTCAGATACACAAACTTAGCTTCCCTGACATCATTTGGCAACATGATATAGAAAAAATGACATACATCATGGAAAAAGCATGAGGCACACCCTGACCTCATTGCTCTGCATACTTGCCACCCAACAAAACAAAAAAAAAGGAAAAAAAAAAGAAAAAAAAAAGAAAAAAAAAGAAAAAGGCTGCATAGCTAGACTGTTTCCATTAGCTGAAGTAAGCACCACTTTAGCAAAAGTAGGAAGGAGACGTACCTCCTATTGAAATATCTGAGTTTTTTCTAACAAGGAGGTCTTTCAAATGTTTAATGTTATTTTCCCAAGACCATATTTATATTTAATAGCAGTATTGTGCAGAAGCAGTTTGGCCCAGCACTTCTATGAATGAATTTCTGAATGGATTGATTCAGATTCTCTACCTAGGGGAAATGTATCTCACAGAGAAAACAGAAAGCAAAGTTGCACCATAAATGGAGACTATTCTAGTGGTTAAAAAAAAAAAAAAGACCAATTATCTTAGCTCAGTTTTAATTCCCCCTCTCTCTTTGTCTCAGCTGATTTTTTTTAAAGAACTGGAAACTGAAAGTTGCATTTTGGCTATTCTGATAATCAGGGACTCAACATATGAAGGGGAGTGTACCAGTCTCCAAAGAGTGTACCAGCCATTGCTAAAGGGCTGATTCCTGGACTAGGGGAGAGATGTCCAGGTGCTGCCACCTCACCTCTCACTGCTCTTTGAAATTCCAGCTTGTGCTGTTATCTGTCCTTATGACTGCAGTCCATAAACCCATGTGCAGAATGGAATTAACAGCAATCACCACCTCTCACATTTTTTTTTAAACCAAGTTGGGAAGAGCATGTACAGGATGCCAGGCCCATGCCATGACCAGCTGCTGCAGAGCCAAATGATCTTGCTACCTTCCTAGCAGCAACCCAAATCTGACTATGTGGCTGTGGCTTGCAGGGTTGCAGAGAGGCTGAGTTGGTCAGAATTAAGTGAGCAATGCTGCTACAGGAAATTTGTGATTATAATTTTTCAGGATGGAAATTCAACAGTTTAGGGTATAAAATCTATGTTAAAATGTTTTGACCTGAAAACAATACTCAAATAAAACATATTCCTATTTCAGACTGACTCTTAGACTGTCAGGGTGCTGGCTCCAGCACCTACTCAGGCATGGTGGGCTTCACCTCAGCACACATGGGCAGCAGACAGCAAGAAGTGTATCTGTCAGGTGTCCTTCAGCACCAGAGATATGTTCTGCTCCCAGCAAGTGAGTCGGTAGGCAGCTATGGGTGTCCAAGCTGAGTGATGGCACAGTTCCCCTCCTGAATGCTTCCTCCAGCTGAAGGGCTCTGTTCTTATTTTAACCAACATATCTACTCCCATGATACTCACATGCTTTCCACTTCATTTGTATGTAGGAAACAACCATTTCTGGATGACTGGCTACACCGTGCTCTCCTTTCATATCCTGTCCAGCTGCACTCAAAGTCATCTCTTGTTATGTATAAATGGAGTAGGTCCCTTCTGCCACAGCCTGAGCTGACTCTAGCTTCTTTCTTTCTGCTAGTCTGCACTACCCTCCCAGTTCTTAGGGTCTGCCTTTAGTCTAGAGGAACCTGAAACTCCAAAGATGCTGATAGGATGCTGCTGAACACAAGTGCTTGTAGTTACTCTCTTGTGGAAGTAATATTTTTCTCCGGGAGCAGGTAGCTACTCTTCTGTGCCAAGGACTTTCATATATACTGACTCTCCTCTGCTTCAACCACATTCAATAGCACACTCATCCACAACCTCCACTTCATCTTTTTGGTATCCCTTTCGTATCTTCTCTATCATAGCCCATTGAACATGCTTTGAACAGTACTCCTTCAGCATTTTGACCTGGTTTAGCCCCTTCCATTGCACCAGAACTATTTCTTCCAATGCAAATCCATTAATAGAATCATTTTTTTAATCCAAGTTCACGCTCTTCTTATTAGCTATCTGCTCTTCCTCTGTCTACCTATTTCTGAAACTTCACCCTCTGTCGACTTTTCTGATCTTCTAAGTGAAGCATCTGAAAATATTTGCATTCCTTCTGAATAATAGGTTATTAAATTTGAACCTGGAGCTATAATGCAACTGTGCAGAATCAGTCAGATTTGGGGTGTGGGCAAACAAACATTCTTTTGCCAGCCAAACACAGTGGACTAACATCACAGCATCTTGTTTCTAAGACAGGAAGGATAACAGCTCCCAGATAACTGGCATGTTGAGCAGAAAACATTGCAAGGCTCTCAGATGCATTTGTGACTGGGGGCCACATAAATATCAGCACACATTTCAGGTAGGTAGATTACAAGGTAATGGATAACTTTGTGAACTTCTAGCTTGCTTACACTAATTTCTAAATGAGAAGAATTATAGAGCTTTTTTCTGCTAACAGTTTGAGAAAATACTCTTATGTGTCTTGTTACAGCACTAGAAAGTATAGAATGATTGATTTCATCCGTATGAGCACAAGCTACTGCTGCATGAAAATGGCAATACAATTCAGCAGTATGAAGAGATCAATGGGAGAAGACAAGGATATAAAGCGGATAAAATCTAGACCACTCTGGCTGTGAGATGCACATCCATGCACATGAAATATGTGATGCAGTGAGTATTCAGCTGAGAATTATAGCCATCGTTTGATAAATCTTGAGTGGTTCTAAATAAAAAGGAGTAGGAGAATACAAACAACATTTTCAATTATATTTCAGGTGAGTTTCTTTTAATATGTGTGTATTTTAAAGAAGCATGTATTATATAGAAAGTGAAGAATGAAGAGTGGTTTTATACCACCTACAGTAATGAGGAGAATAATTTTGTCTGCGTATGTTATCCAGCCACTGTTGTTTTAAACTTGCATCTGGACTATCTGTTCATCACTGCAGTCCCTTACATGGCTGCAGTGCTCTGCTTTTTTGAAGACTTACATAGGGCAAAAGGGCAATACGCTGCAATGTGACCTCTACAAATAGGTTTGCAGCTTCATGTTCCAGGTCTGTGACCATAATTAGACTCCTGATGTAGTGGGGGGAAATGTTGCAATGAACTGAATAGGAAACCTGGTGCTTTTGTAGGGGATTATAGATTGGTGGTGCCTAAAACAGCCAGGAGGCAATTGAATTTTGGCTGGTAAACATTGCTAGCAGAAAGAAAAAAATGAAGAGAGATTAAGTCAATATAAAATATGTAATTCAGAAGAAATAGAATGAAAGAAGAGTCTCCGCAGGACATGGCTGCTGTGCTGCATCACAGCAAGATCTCTGGGAGCAGATCACAAATTTCTTGAGGTTTGAGGCCATTATTGAAGGTAGTCTGAATACATCAAGAACATTTCTCATTTTTATAATCGCTTAACAATAGGTTACACTATTATAGGGTATGCCAGGGACATGAACTTCTGCTATAAACTGCAGGAACTGCGTATCTGTTTTCTCACAGAATGGAAGATGAGAGCTATCCATGCTCAGTGAGGACAGAATTATTTTCATCTATGTGGGTCAATTTAGAAAGCATTATTAAAAACAAGCATAAAATTTATCACTTTAATTGTGATTGTTCCTGAGGGTAAAAAAAGCCACAGACAAATCCATTAATGAGATGGGATGCAAAGGAAGCCCAATACTGCCACAAAATGTACTGTGCATTCCCTCTGAGTGACCAATCTGGCTAAAAAGCAATTTAGTCTAGCCCCATTTTAAGTAAGTAAGAGCAATCATCTGTCCAAAGACAATCATAGGTTTTAGGCAAGAAGGCTATAGTCTAGCCAGGGATGAGAATTTATATGGACCTTGGCATAGCCATGAGTTCGCAAATGAAAGAGCAGTTTTGCTTTAAGCTAAACTGCTTTTAGACGTTAGGGACAGCAAAGCATTTCCAGCTCACACTGGTGATAGGAGAAGAAACATACCTGACCAGGACATATCCAAGGAGTGATGGGTGCTCACCTTGGCCGAGGGCAGGATGAATCAACAGAAACCAGCAATTACTGGACTTTGCCCTGGGCTTTGATAACCTAAGGAGCAGGATGTGGCTAGACAGGATGAGCCAGGAGAGGTGATACAGACACCACAGGGCCAGACTCAGGTGGGTTCTTGACCTTCCTTATTTCAGAGCTGGATTCTGAATCTAAGTCCTTCCATTGCATGGAGTGCCCTTCCCATCAGTTTATCAGCCATTCTGCTCATCTCTGTCTCACCTGAAAAAGCTGAAAAAGCCAGACCAAAGAGCAAATACAACTAGGCTACAAAGAGGAAAAAAAAAACAAAAAAGCCAAAACAACAGTCTTTAAAGATATAATTAAATAATTAACTTCTCCTGTTTTGCCTACCTTGAGATGGCACTGCATGAGAGTGCATATTTATGTGTTTTATTAACCAAATCTTATCCATTAATTTATTTCAGGAAGGACGGGGACAAAATAAGTTGGAAAAGCAGCAGACCATGCCGTGGAAATAAGTGCCAGAGAAGGGCACAGAGCCAGCAGTGGTGTGTCTGCTCTGCTCCGTGGCTTTCTCAGATAGCATTTCTTACAGTCAGTATCACACTAGCAAACAAGAACTGCTTTGTGCAGCCTCCTCCAAAACGTTTGGCTCCAGGTGGAATCTAAGACGCTTGAGTTCCAGGAGGACTACAGCTAAGGCAAAAAAAAAGTGAGATTATTAGTTTAGATAAGAAAGACATCTGATTGATCTTTAACAGGCATTTCAGAAAGAAAAGACAGGAGAGCTCTCCCTCAGGAGAGCTCTGTACAGAACATCTGTAATACTAGATTAAAAAGAAAAAGATAGGAGTGTGAATTAAAGAATATATTAGTCAACTAAAATAATCTATTCTAAACTTTAAGAGCCCTATCTAGCATAAAAATCATAACGATCACTTAATAGGCTTGGTCACAGCCCATATTCTGCCTTTCTGCTCCTAGCCTATTTCCTGCCTAATGGCTTCCTCTGGAAAGGTGCGACACATTTTACTTTCCCACTTCAAAAATTGCTTTTTGTTTATTAGTTAATAATTTCCTAGCAGCCTCAGGTAGTTTCTCTTTTTAAAAATGCCTAGGTAATCCTAGCTGCAAAGGCAGCCCTGGCATATTTACACCTCCACATCCTCCTTAAATTACCTCATAGCCATTCAATACAAGGTGAAGAGTCTGGCCACTGCACTCCTGCTTCCTCAGCGCTCTGTAGAATTTGTTATTAAAAAATCTGCCTCCATTTGGAGGCGTTCTAAAGGGTCTGAAACTCTACTGCTACTTTTGCACCAAGGCATAGGGATCAGGTCTAAAATTCTTGAAGTCCCTCTGCTTTTGCAGCTCCTGCTGGGAGGATCCACACCATTTGAAGGAAAAGTAGACCTTGGTGTAATTACCATTGAACCATGTGGCATACATGTGGATGTTCTCTTGCCAGGTCATGTGGATAAGAGGTAGGGTTTTACTGTTCTATCACATACCCTGCTGTATCACACATTAAGGAGGGAGAGCTGACATGCAGATAAGGTATTCCACTGAGTGAGGGCTTCAAGGTCTTCACAGTGAGGAACAGAAGAGTCTAATCTGAAGAGCTGGTTTGTAGCCATATTTACCTGACAGTGCAAGTGTACCCCAAGGAGTTTAAATCACTCTGAGAACTCACAGAAATGATTTCCCATAGAAAAATGTATATAAATCCCACAGTCTTCTTGGTAGCGCTCTGAAATTTAAGTGTTAGTCACAAAAGCTCACCCTTATGAACAGTCAGAGTACAGGCTTTCCATCTGAATGAGCAGTACTACTGCAGTGAGAGTGAATAAACTTTGGGCTGAAGGACCCCAGTTTGATTTTCACCCACTCCTTCATTCTTCATCTTTGTGCCAGCGATCCAGAATGGGTGCCAACTGCAGACAAGTACATGTTCACTAACAAGATTTTAGCTATCTAAAAAGATAGGTGAGCGACCTCATTTAGTTATCTAGCCTTTTGTTTGTCACTGGGGAGAGACTGTCCCTTTCAGAAGGGTGATTGCCTACTTCTGCAGCAACTTCCCAAGTGATTTTTTCAAAACAAAAGTTGGCTACTTCATGCCAAAATTTATTTCATACAAAATAAAACAGCAGCCAAAGCATCTGTCAAAGTGGAGACGTCTTTGAGAGTCAACATCAGCTAGTGAAGTATGTGTATGTATATGCTGAATTATTTGGGAGGTCTCAGGCAGTACCACATAGAAGGGCCCATTTTTACCAACGCCTAAGAACAGAGCTTCTCTTTCTGGATCATCTCAAGATATTTAAAAGTCTTGACCTGCAGGGCTTCTGAAACATTGTGTATGGGTTCCTCCTTTTAGGTGTCTTGTTTTCTACCTAACTTCCCTCATTCCTTCCCCAAAGACCAAAGCAAGGATGTTTGGCTGACTTGTAAGTGTAGAAATACCTCAGAGAAGCAAAGTGCATTGTTTATTCTTAAAACAAACAAAAAAACAACAACAAAAAAACTGTATTAAATTGGCATGCTCATACTGACTTAGTTGTTTGTTTGCCTGCCTTTTCCTGAGGCAGATCAAGTGTGCTTTTCCACAGCTAAATTTCATTTAATATTAGAATTGGTGATATGGATAAGTTTTACTGAAACATAATCACAAAGGATGTTCTTCATGGTGTAATTTTTTTGTGAGAAGCCTCACAACTAGTATCATTTGCTCTGCAATGCCAAAAGACCAGTAACCGGAGATAATGTGGAAAAAAATCTTATTCATGTGATTTATGCATCTAATAGATGCAAATCATAATACATGAGACCAAATTTTACTGAGTTTAAACTTTTAATATGAAATATACGGTTTGAATGCTCAAAATATTCTATTTTAGTTCATAATTACATCAGTCAGTTCCTTCTCCACGTCAACTACATGGGGAGAACAAACTTTGTGTGACTAAACAAGATATAGTTTCTGTCCATAAGCTTGCCTTACGTATACAAATACTTTGGAAACTGTGAATAATTTCATGTGATCATTTAATAGTAAGTCTTAAAATCCAGAACTCATTAATGTATATATATGTACATACACTCATTGCAAGCTAAAAAATGAATGCTGGCTCTGGCCCAAGTTGGGCAGTATATCTAAAAGAGAGTTTCCATGTTTAATAAAAGCTTTCCTCTGTCAAGTTGATTTAAAAACTGCAGCTGCTGTTTGAAGCTGCTGTATTTCTTAGAAATTCATTATAATCCCAATTGAGTGTTTTATATTGGAACAACAGCGGTGCATTCTAAAATTTTGTAGCCTACATGATGCAGTGTATATGCAGAATGCTATTTAATTTCCTTAATTATCTGTTTGTTTTTTTTTTCTGTGCAATACACCCATGAAAGCCAGATATACTAGTGATCTCTGTAAGATTTAGATGAGTTACACTGGATGATGTATAAGCCCTGGACCAGATTTGAAGAGGTTATTTTATGAAAGTTTTGTAGCTATTCCTTTTGCAGTTCATTATGAAAGAAAAAAGCTGCATGATTGTTCTTTTCATTTTGACAAGTTCTAATAAGTAACATTTCCTACATTAAAAGACATCTCTTCCACTGTTTTCTTTCAAGGTTTCTTACTGTATATCTTTTTCTTTTAAATCAGGTTTAATATAGCAGTCAATATCTTCATAATATCTTCCTATTACTTCTTAATCTTAGTATTTTTGTTTCATATTTTCCCTTTATTACCCCCCCCCCCCCCCCCACTGCTCATACTTTTGTCACTACAGAAGTGTATCATGGTGAGCAGAGAAGATGAAGTCTACTACTCTCTTAGTAATGAATTCCTCCCTAACCCCAGTCAGCTCCAGACATCTGGTACACATTTAAGTTGTCATGAAATTAGAAGCTCTGTAAAGGTTCCATCTTCTTCCAGCTTCTATAATCTATATTTTGCCACACACAAAATCTGGTTGTGAGAGCTGACAGAAATGCATGACAGTAAAGCTACATATAGTAATGTACCTAGCAGCACTGTTCTGACAGATGTCACCTTAAATTGGAGTTTTTAATGTATTTGAATAAGCTACACATAATTAGGATTAACACTGCTATCCCCATAGTCCTGGCTGATTCGTGATTAGTGTGCTTTAGTGCCACTTAAGAGAAGGATCAAGTGGCGTTAATTGGTTAATTGTGCACTGGCACAGGTTGCCCAGAGAGGAGATGGATGCCCTGTCCTTGGAGACACTCAAAGTCAGGCTGGATGGGGCTTTGAGCAACCTGGTCTAGCTGTGGGTGCCCCTGTTCATTGCTGGTGAGCTGGACTAGGCGATCTTTAAGGGTTCCTTCCAGTTCTAAGAAATCTATGATTATGATTCTGATTGTGTCCAGCTTGCCCGCTTAAGTGCTTGATTTTTTTCTGAAAGACCTGCTTATGTATGTAACACACCTCAGTGAAGTGATGCTGATCTTGTAGCAGCTGATCATGCAATTTAAGTTTCTTTTAAACATCCTGTAAATTGTAATTTTAGTTATTCATGTCTTTTGCAGAACTGTACTTCAAAACATTCCACATTACAATTAATAGAGAAAAAAAGGCAACGTAAAGAAGTAGGAAGTAAGGTTCTGAAACCTTATTTACATGTATCAGAATAATGACTCCAGTATGTAGAAGTGTTTCTTTTTTTTTTTTTTTTTGAGCTAAATATTTTCTTTTCCAATTCACTGTTAAAGCAAACAGAATATGTATGTTTTTGATCTTATTGTTGATTAAGAAAACCCTCCTGAAACCCTGCACCAGACCTCAGAGGCATCATTGTGCAGTGACAAAAGCTTTTTATTGCTAATTGCAAAAGCAGGGCAGTCTCCAGCTGTGAGTTGCTTGGTTGCTGACTGATGCTTTGACAGATAACAGACAATCGGTGCAACACTCCAAGATTCCCGGTGGAAAAACAAAAGACACTTAATTTATGAACAACAACTAGGCATCCATTTAGCAATACCATTATGTACTGGGAAAGACTCTGCGCCATACAGCCATACAATGAGCTCACCAGAAGCTCCCCTTTTCACAAGGGGAAAAGTTGGGCTTGTTTGTGAGTGGGCAAATAATGAAGGAATGACCATGCCTCTTATTAAAAGCCCCGAACCTTTCTTTTCTGGCTTGGGTGGGACTGTCTAGTGTTTGCACAGTAACTTTCTGCAGCAGTCTGGAGGAGAATTGCGTCCACCTTGAGATTCAGAGTTATTTTAAAAGATTTTCTGTCCCTCTGCTTGTCAAAATGGGACTAAGAAGGATTTCAGCCGTCTACTGCATCCAAATGGGAGTGTGATAGCAAGCGATACCAGAGAAATTAAGCGATGAGGGACTTAAAGCATTTTCTGAAGTTTCCCAGCAGCTAGTTCTTCTTATTATTATTAAATGGATATTCCCTGGAGTGAACATACCAGCTGCACTTGTAACCCACAGAGGCAGATGCAGAATGGGGGCTCTGTCCCACAGCACCTACAGTATGAGGCATAAGGGCATAGGCAGAAACCAGAGAAATATATGACAACAGCCAAGGACTCAAACAATTTAGCAAACAGTTGAGGGAAACTGCAGTCTAAAAGTATTTCAGAGCATAAGCCCATTTGTTCTCAGTGCTGAGAGGTGAGAGGTAGGGCAGAGCTGTCACATCAGCGCTGATAATGCACAGCAATTTATTTGCTGTCATTATTTTTACTAGGTCTTTCTCTTTGAATGTCACTCCAGCCTCTCTGAACTCTGCCATCTCAGTGAGCATCCAGGTTAGGTGTGAAGATATTTGCCTTTTGTGGAGTTATTCATAGCTGTAGAGCACAGGAAGAAGTGGATAGCACTCATATAAAATCTGTGTACAGTTATGTGCTTTGCAGGAATTTCTCCCACCCTTGCTGCCTACATGACTGAAGTACCACATAGTTAGCCAGTGCAGAATGGATTACTGAAATGGGAAAAGCAAGCTAACAGCTT
Organism: Perdix hodgsoniae; assembly: GCA_035772895.1. Taxonomy (NCBI): domain Eukaryota; kingdom Metazoa; phylum Chordata; class Aves; order Galliformes; family Phasianidae; genus Perdix; species Perdix hodgsoniae. The sequence goes on along the minus strand of JAPSGF010000056.1, from coordinate 1,704,508 downwards.
GCAGTGAAACCCTGGGTTTTCTTGTCCAGACGTGGGTAAGTGAGCATGTGAGGAAACAAACCTGGTCAGCCTTTGGCATGAAATCAGACCAGCTGGGAAAACCTGACAACAGGGGCCTGCCCAAGGGATAGCTGAAAGCCATATGAGGAAAAACAAAATGATGATAAATGATTGGTTATCCCCAACAGCCAGCATCTGGTGAGATGGCAGAGCTGAGCAGCTGCTCTCCTCCAGACAGCACCCAGAGGCACATTCTGCTTCCTTGCCGTGCAGGGTGCTCCAGAAATAGCGGGTCTCAGTCCGAATGATGCAGTCATCAAAGCTGAGCTGAGCTGAGCTGAGCTGAGCTGAGCAGCAAGCAATGACCTTTTGGCCATGTTTGGTGGGTTTTTACACTGTGCTGGAATGTACATTGAACAAAGGGAGCAGTTTCTATGAAAACAGGTGCATTTGAACTGGTCAACCAAATACAGACTGCTGAACAAAATGGAAATGCTGCGGAGATTCCTTCCAGACCCCCTGGGCAGGAAGCTTTCAGTTAAGACCAGAGGGAGCTATCTCTTGCATAAGATACAGTTAAGTCCAGTGGCACCCTATAGCTGAATGACCTGCCATCAAAAGCTGCCTTCCTCCTCTGGCATGCAGGAAAATTGTCCCTTCCCATTCATATGTACACGAAGAGCTCACGGAGCTTGCCGGAACTTGCTCTGAAGTTTGCTGTTATTTTTCTTTTTTTAACTCCCAAACAATATCCAGATTACATTCCAGAGCTGAAACAAACACAGCACAGCAACTGCCAAAACTATTCAGCAATTTCCCTTACGAGAGTTACGAAAGTGCACCTCTTACTAAAGGAAAAAGAATGCACGTTACCTTTATCCAGCCCACCCAACGCAGTATCCTGCTGGGAAAATCCCCATCTCTGGGGCCTACACTTTTCCCTTTAAACTTCTTTTCTTCAAAGTTTGCTTTTTGTTGTTGTTTTTACTGTAAACTTCCTAGAAAGAACCCAGGGCTTCAAAAACCGACCATGTGCACATATCTAAGTCAGTGTAGCTTATCTACTTATAAATTAGCATTGGCAAAGGAAATGAGATGCAGTACTGTACTTTATAGTCTTCTTTCACATGTATGTCTAACAGGAGATCTAGCTTCACTGCCTGAGACTCCATGTATTTAGGTGAATCTTCAGAGGCTTAGTGACTCCGTTCCCTTTTACTCAGCATCTGGCAATTCAGACTATTGCAAACAGAACATGAAACAGGGCAAAAATATGAAGGAATTGGAATAGGTCTAGTTTTGGAGCAGTCTCTGTGAAACAGGCCTATTTCTGCTGAGAGAGTTACATGATGGAGACTAGCAGCATCTAGACTAGCTGAGCCACTTTGCTTCCACTCAGCAGTTCTCAGCAGAGAATGAAACTTTTGTCATGTCTTGGGCAACCTTGACACATGTTCTTTCATGAAGAATTTATGATGATTTCTTTTTGTTCTTTTGCTCAGAATTAAAGATTGGTGATTCAGAGAGAAAGTCTCTTTTTCCTCTTTTTTCTCTGTGGGAAGAATGGAAGTTTTTCACACCTTTGGAATTATGGAAATTCATATGAAAAATACTCATTTTAAAAATCAGCTGCACTTCTCAACGCCTGTGTTATATGTGAATTCCATTTGTTTAGATTTAAGGGACTACGTAAAGAGCAGCAATGTGCCTCCTTGATTTTTAAAAAGAATCAATAAACCAATTCTTAAACAGACTCAATAGGACAGTATCTAAAACCCTAAAGAAAGAGGAGCACAGTGTTGCAGGCTGATGTCAAAGAAGGCAGACTCCGCAACTTTCCAGGCACTGTTGGCTATTACTGTTTTTTTACAAGTCTGTTCAAGCTTTGCTGTCCTCTGGAGTAAAACTAATTCATCATCTCTTCAGAACAAGCTGAAAGAAAAGCATGAGTTTAAGGGATTTTGAATGTAGCAATTTTTGACTGATAGACTCCTATTTTATTTCTTTATTCTCAGATGAATCCAGGGTTTGGATATCGTTTACAGCCATGTCACAGCTGTATGCCGTGTGTTTGCCATGGCTTGCCCTTACTCGTACCATCTTTAAGACCTGTGCCTACCCTGAAACTTGTTACTAGCATTTACAGGGCTGTCTAAAATAACTCTTTTATGAAAACCAAAATGTAGAAATCCCCTCCTATTTCTTCCAACAATTCCTTAGATTACTGCAATGACAAATATCAGTCAGCAGCTCCACACCCTCAGTAATCAAATGAGTCTCATCTAGTGTTACGTATTTGAAAGACAGGCATCTACCCAAGTGAGTCATTGCGGCTCCTTTAGAGTCAGCACTTCCCGAAAGTGATTTAGCCCCCTGTCTGAGACACCTTCCTTGGAAGGAGATAACTTCATTGCTGGAGGTGCTGCTCATTCTCCCCAATGGCAATGAGGTGCCTACAGGATGGGTTTAACCCAGATTCCTAAATTCGAGATGCCTCAAAACAGACATAACAAATTCCATCACAAATCCACAGATATTTGCCTCTGAGACATTGGAAGAGACTTTTTTTTTCCTCCAGCTTGCTGGGAAATTGTAAAATTTCTCGTGATCTAAAGAGCATTCTCACCTTAAATCAGAAATCCAGCATGGGAGACAGAATAAAAGATAACAGACTCTAAAGCTCAGAAGGATTACAGGGGAATTTAGTCCTGCACATTACAAGCCAGATGATTAATGAGATGATATTTTTTTTCTTCAGACTGACACGTAAATATTACTTCTATAACAAAAAGGGGCTTCTACTGAACTAACGGAGTAATTTCCATTGAATACAATCTAATGGTAAGACAGAAATTCTTCATTTTTAACTAGGAGAAGCATTATATTCTTCTAGAGAACTGTTTGGGTCTGACTTGAACTCACAAATGCTAATTGGAATGCTAGAGGTGACTTTACAATGCAGAGATAGTTTGGGCTCTGAGGCTCTTTAAAATGAGGTTTGTTTTAAGGAAAATTTAATTATTTGCTTCTTTGAACACCATTTTGCAATATCGTAGATAAATATTCAAAGGAAACTGCTATCATTATCCAGTTTTCTTTTATTTAAAGGAAGAGCAGAATGTCTGCTAAGTCAGGAAGCCAGGTAAGCCACAGACAGTAGGCTCTGTGTTTCAGATAAGACCTTTAACTTCACAGAAAAAAGGTACCTTCCCACACGTGTTTGAGTAAAAGACAGCAATTAAATTGATGCAGCATTAAGCAGCCAAGTGGCTATGACATAGCATGGCTGTATTATTTATTAACGGAGATGCTTTATTTGTTGCATTTTTCTTATCAATGTGTGACTAGTAATTATCCTTGATGCCTTCCTTATAGTCTTACATAAGCCTGTATACTTATATTGAATACTTATGTATATAGTATAATCCTAGTCTGGATACAAACTTGGCCTTCTAGTACCTTAGTAGCTGGACAGCTGATGTAAACTGAGTCCACATGGAAACATAAACAGTGGCTCTTTGTTGCAAATCACGTTGGTCACTGCAATGTGTTCTTTTACAGAATGCAATTCAGCAAATCAGTAAGAATCATAGAATAACCAAGATTGGAAGGCTTCTAAGATCATCCAGTCCAACAGTCCACCTACCACCAATATATCCCCACTAAACCATGTCCTACAGTACAACATTTAAACGTTTCTTGAACACCTCTGGGGATAGTGAGTCATCCATCTCCATGGGCAGCCCAATTCTACTGAGATAAAGGAGGCTACGGGTTGTGAACTGTGACAAATGCATCATAAAGGGCCCAAAGCCTGACTGTCACAGGACACACTTGTTCACTGCCAGGATGGTGTGGCAATCTTGAAAAAATCATGGGAAGCATCAAGTAAATGCGAGAGTGAAAGAAATTAGCTCTGTAATTGCATTATCTATTTATTGATGATGGTGTAGAGAAAAGCTTGCATCCCAGAGTCCTGAGGAAATTGGCTGATGTAGTCACCAAGCCATTCTCAATATCTGAAAAGTCATGACAATGAAATCAAGTCCCTGGTGACTAGAAAAGAGGCAGCATCATACTCATTTTTAAGAAGGGTAAAAAGGGTGACCCAGGGAACTACTGACCTGTCAGTCTGACCTCTGTACCACAAAAGAGCAAATCCTCCTGGAAGCTATGCTGAGGCACATGGAAAACAAGGAGTTGATAAGGGAGAACCAACATGGCTTCACAAAGGATAAATCCTGCTTGACCAAGATGATGACCTTTTATGATGGTATCAATGGACAAGGAAAGAGCAACTGATGACATCTATCTTGACTTCAGTAAGGTCTTTGACATGGTTCCCCACAACAAATTGGAAAGATATTGATTTGATGGGTGGACTGTTCAGTGTACAAAGAACTGGCTGCAGAATTGAGCCCAAAGAGTGGTGGTTAATGGCTCACTGTCTGGATGGAGATCACTGACAAGTGTTGTCCCCCAGGGACCAGTGCTGGCACCAAATACTCTTTAATATCTTCATAAATGACATTGGCAGTGGGGTTGAGTGTACCCTCAGCAAATTTGCTGATGACACCAAGCCGTGGTTTGCAGTCGACATGCCCGGAGGGATGGGATGCCTTCTAGAGGGACCTTAGACAGGCATGAGCAGTGGGCCCAGGTGAACTTCATGAGGTTCAACAAATCCAAACGCAAGATCTTGCACCTGGATCTAGGCAATCCCCACTACAAATACAAGCTGGGAGATAAAAAAGTTGAGCATAGCATTGCTGAAAAAGAGCAGAGGGGTAGTGATGGATGGGAAGCTGAATGTGAGCCAGCACTGTGCCTTCACAGCCCAGAAAGCCTACTGTATCCTGGCTGTTCAGTCTGGAGAAGAGAAGGCTCTGAGATGACCTGATAGCGGCCTTTCAGTATCTAAAGGTGTGCTACAGGAAAGAAGGGGACAGAATCTTTAGCAGAGTCTGTGGTGATAGAACAAGGGGAAATGGTTTCAAGCTTGAAGGGGGTAGATTTAAGTTAAATATAAGAAAAAGTATTTTACAGTGAGGGTGGTGAGGCACTGGAACAGGTTGCCCAGAGATTTGATGGATGCCCTGTCCCTGTCGACTGAAAATCTAGGTGAGGCTAGATGGGTCCTGGGCAACCTGATCTAGCTGTAGGTGTCCTTGTTCATTGCAGGTGAATTAGTCTAGGTGACCTTTAAATGACCCTTCCAATTCTAAGGATTCTATGATTCTATGAAAATAGCCATATTTTGTTTCTGTTCTTACTTGTGGATGCCTGTGGAGCTTTCAACACATTTTGAACTGTAGCTGGTGCAAACATATTTGTCACTCTACAGCACTGAGCACTCAGCTCCTGACCCCACGTTTCCATGGCACATGCACCTCCTGACAGGCACAGCAGCGGTGTGTGGGACCAGTGTCATGTGGGAGACTGGTTCGGGGATGTTTAGGTTGCATATCGGGGGAAGAGAGAATAGTGAGGTGCTGGAACAGGCTGCGCAGAGAGGTTGTGGATGCCTCGTCCCTGGAGGTGTTCAAGGCCAGGTTGGATGGGGCCCTGGGCAGCCCGGTCTAGTATTACATATGGAGGTTGGTGGTCATGTATGTAGCAGGGAGGCTGATGATCCTTGGGGTCCCTTCCAAATCAAGCCATCCAATGATTCTATGATGTGCTAAAGAAGGGCTGGACAATTATTAACTCTTCTGTAGTTCTGTAACTAGGCTTTAAAGCACCCCTTTTTATCACTCTCCCTACCTACTTTGCAGCTTGTTTCAGTCCTCCTCTATACTTAACTTCATCTGTGGAGGACCTTTTCCCCTTGGTTTGCTGTAACTTATCACCTGTGAAATTGTGACTGTGAAATTGGTTTTCTCAGCTCAGCTTTCCTGGAACTCCTCCTGGTTCTGGCTTTATGGATTCTTTGCTTGGAGGTTCTCTTCCTCTCAGGTACCTGGGACACAATTGGTGGTTTGAGGGCTTCTTTGATTTGAGAAATCTGAAAAATTTGGTACAGTGAAGTTAAGCCTGCTGGTATTAGGCTTGTTCTTCACAGTTACCTCCCTCTGACCTCTTAGAAGCAGCCTGTGCTCTATAAATACTAGGTATAAAGCTGTGGCTGTAAGTATACAAGTATTATATCATTTCCAGTGCCATAGTGATAACAAAGGAGACTCAGGACACAAATATAAGTAAACCTACAGAATCTAAATGTAGCGTGAAAAACTAGAAAGTCCCTTCTACTATCACTCTCAATTTATTAGAATAATTGTACTTGAGCAACATGTTTCTGCTCTTTTTGCTATAAGGGTGAAAAAGAGGCAGAGTTTTCTGGTTATGAACGTGCTTCAGAGGATTCAGAATTCAGGTGCATATTGAGCAGGCACATATGAACCTTCCCTAACATCTGGATTTAACAAAATACGTCATGAAATGATTTTCAAGGAATTCAGCCCACTCCAATATCAGATTGGATAGAACTATTGCCAAACTCATTAGCTTCTGCAGATGTGATTAAAGAAAAGAAAAATTTTTTTTTCACAGTATTAATTTTAATCAGCAGTATTTCATTCTCAGTACTTCTTTACTAAAGAGTTACTTTCTTTGGAGAATTCAGTCAGTCCGTGACAAGACACAGAAACTGTGATGCGTAGCCCAAAGCCCTTTTCTGCTCTACTTCCAAGGCAATGTCTGTGGACTTAATTATATCCACTCATCCACTGAATTGCCCCTATTCAAATCTTTATATTCATCTAATGCTATGAAGTTGTATGGCAAATTTCTACTTCAAGAAATAATCTCCTAGACCTCACTCCTTATGGAATATATGGGATTTCTGTGCCAAGGTGAGGTACCCAGCAATCAGAGACTGCAGTGTAGCTGCTACTGTGAAATAGCTATATCGGGGCAAAGAGGCATTGATCTGCTTATACTTGGAGCATGGTGCATCAAGGCAGCTCTGAGTCAAGTGACCTTCCTAATGAAGAATGTGAAAATGAACTTCTACAATTCAGTATGTTAATAGCGAAGATGGCGGGGGGGAAGTCCTCACAGAAGGCACAAGTTAAGAAACACATGCTGGGAACATCAGATCTGAACAGATTTTGCAGGGTCTCCGTTTCTCTTAAAAGTGACCCAACACTGTAGGTTGCAGCTTGCAATGGCTGCTGTGGCAATGCTTTTGCTTTATTAAGGAGGTGGAATAATTATGTTCTTCTTAATCTTCTGCCCTTTTCCTAAAGGTTTAATTCTTTCTTAGAAACAGACCTATGAGAGCAAGCTTCCAAATAGCTGCACAGAAGGATAGGAAAACATGTTCTGATTAAATGTTTTTTTCAGCCACAGCTTTTACCTTAAAGCCAAGCCTAAGCAAATACTTCTTGAATATTTAATTTTTATTATTATTATTATTTTCAGGTTCATGTCTTTTTAGGTTCATGCCTTTTTTTCCTTTTCGTCTTAATTTTATTCTTTTGGGAATATTAAGTAGAAAACTGAAGAATTGTGTATAAAGCTGTCCTGCTGCCAAATAATGTATTCCCAGAGAATTGCCAGACTCAAAGGCTGTTTTCATGATTGAACTTTTTGGCTTACATCAGTGACCGAGCTACAGATCTTACAATATTTAAGGTTTTATTGTGTTTTATTCTGGATCACTGCAATGGAAAATCTTATACATTTATATATTGAATAGTAAAGGTCCTGTTGGTGCTACATCTTGTTGTGTGGGTGTAAGTTTGTTTCTGGATTTTTGCTGAAGGGCTCATCCAGTGGTCTGGAGAGTAAATGTATCCACATTACTCCATCTTGGAGACTGTAAAAGAATTTCATACAGAATCTTGAATGTCATAACTCATTGAGTAAACTTCTGACTTTACACAAACCTTTTTATACCCATTTATGGGGAAATAGGAGTGGAAAGAAAGTACTGTAAGTGAATGCAGAAGTAAAGGTTGCAGCAGTATATATTTTTCAGAGCAGCTTGTTGGCCTCAAATCTCTATCTTAGACACTGAGGAGTGGCACCTGGAGTGATTTGATGGGGCTTTTTGAGCACATCCAGCTGCTCAGGTCTCCTGCGGAAATTATTTTGAGGCTTGTAAATCTGTAGTTGGCTTCAATATTACTTGGTCAATTTGATCTGTGCACTTCCTTCTTTCTCAATTTGTAGCTTTATGGGGACAGAGATCACCAGGTTGCTGATAGTCTTTTAAAATTGTATTTACAAAACCAGAGTAAGCATGAAAAGATATGACCATGAACAGCCCTTCCCACATCCCCTGCTCCCTTGCTAACACAGATGTGATACTACAGCAAACGTTATTTCTACAGCATGCAGCCTAATCAAAAGCTGAAGGTATGAAACCCTTCTTATTTTCCATCTGTTGCTCCCATCATGCTGCTTGCTGACATCTTGAGAACTGTGTGTGAGGGATAAAGGAATCTGTGGGGTGGCTCCAGTGACATCCCTGGAATTATGCCATGGGTAAATTTGATGCACTGCACCCCTCGTTGCAAATTCTGAGCCAGGAAAGAAGAAATTTGCTTGAAAATAAATAAATAAATCAATGTTAGCTAACAGTGATCTCCAGGCTTCATTATAGCGATATCACACAGAAATAATAGAATGGATAGTGTCTGAACTTGGGCTCATTTCAGCTGTTATTCTGCTAATATACTGCAGTATAATGAGACAAATCACAATGGTTTTAAATCTGAAAAATGCAAACATCAGAAAACAACCCTTAGCTGAACATTTTCCTGTTGATTTCACTTCAACTGTTGTGAAGGACTGAAGCTAATGGTGGAGCTAATGTGGATTTCTTTCACATACACATAAGTATGTGGCTAAAGATGTACCTGAAAAATGTGGATATTATATTTTTACATTCTTCATAAGGAAGTTTAGGGAAGTTTCAGAAATGGGACTTAGACTTAAGGTGATCCCTTCAGCCTCTGGATGGTTGAAGAGGGCTCAAAGGTGCTTGAAAATGGAGGCTGTTGCATCAGAGCAGTGGCTGGTCAGTCCATCCCTGGCATGCTGCTGCTTTGTCCCCTGTTTGAGATAAAGGTCACAGATGCCTTGTTTATCTGCATGCTACATGAGCAATCTTTGCATCTCCGGGGATTTTACACTTGGTCTAGAAGAAAGCTGGGTTTGGGCTCTCCTTCACTTTGTAACTTAGGAGATGTTGGCCCATGGTTTGCTTAATAGATGGCGACTAAAAAACCTAAGATTGCATCAAAGATAAGAAGGTTGCTAATTATCCTGTTCCAAAAGTATTAGAGTAATAAAAGGATTAATGAAATTTTGAAAATCATAAGTGTGGCCTACTCTGTAAATGCTTCTTGAAGCTTCCTTGATTCCCTTTCTAGTTTCTCTCTCTCCCCTCACCCTTCTTTCAGTTTCTTCTCTTTCTTGTGGTTAAGGATGGTTAAGGAGCAATTTGCTTCTACAACAAAGTGTAAACATCATTTTTCTTTGATAGAAGGAAACTGCTGATGTGGTGCATCCATTTCAGCAGTAAATGACTTTGATTCACTAACACTTGGAGCAATGACCACACGTGCTAGCTTCTACAATGGAGATGCTACATAAAGCTGTTTCTCAGATAGCTGTCAGAACTAAGCATTTGCTAAGTAAGTCACAGTGAAAGTGCTACACTTCTCACCCCTAAAGTGTGCCAGGTTTGGTGCTAGACATGTAATTGACTCACCGTCTGACATTTTTTGCATTCTTTTAGGCTTTTGTACTGCTAGTAACTGTAAAGTAGATGGATTTAGCATATCGCTTCTGATGCGGAAAGTAGATGATGAATGTTTTTATTGTGTATTGCCACAACAATCAGCAAAGTTGGGCATTTCTGATTCTCACATTAAGGCTGCTTGTGGAGTTGAGAGCTGTTTGTATGATGTTCAGCATGCACATATAAAATAACATTGCACTAAATTGTTTATAGATATTTTGTGATTGTTTCAGATCTGTTTGTTTTAGTGGTGTATGTTTCTCAGTGCTGTCAGCAGTCAGCCCCCAGGCTCTGATGGACTGAGTACTGATAGGCTTCCCCCTTGTATCTGGTTGTTATTAAAATCCTCAGTGTACATGCCACCAGAATATACTAATTTTTATCAGTGTAGTGAATCACAGTCATTTTTGGTGCCAATCTTCCTGGAATATTGGCCATCCAAGTCTTTGCATTGCCCTATTTCATGCCTCCAGGGCTTTGGTCTCTCTCCAGCTGAGGAAAGCAATTTCCAAAGGGAAGTGCTAGGGAGAAGGTCCACTCTCCTGGAGTGATTACACTGAAGTAGATCTGAGTGTTTTCCAAGGGACTTTGTGCAATCATGTCTAGCACGGTGGGGTGAAGCCCCCCAAAGACAGCTATCAGTTATTCAGTTTACAAAGAAAAGAGGGGACAAGGGAAGGTGGAAACTACTGCCCCCAAAGCCATAAGTCCAGCTATTCCCAGAATGTCATGGCCCAGTGGGATCACTACATGTGGTGAAATGGTGATACCTCAGTGCTTAATAGCATGTCTTCTGCGCAGCTGGGATTCTCCAGGATTAAAGGTTTGCTCTGGATCAACTGTGGGCACACAGTCATATTTCTGTCAAATAAGCTAGGGCATAGAATGATGAAGCTTGTGCCAGCTTTATACTTTTGTGCTGGCTTTATGCTTGCTTGGGAGGAGAGACATTATCTGACCTGGCAGAAGGTCTGAGCAGTAGAGGCAGTGATACCTCATCTGGCACAAAACCTGTCAGTACAAAATTAAGTCATCATTTTTCTTTATTTGAATTGGCAGTGTGCATTCATTCTGGATCAGCACTTTCATTATGTGTCTGGCAGCATTTCTGACAGAGCATTAACAGCTCTAAAGTGGGATTTACTGAGCTGTGTGATCACAAACTTATTGTTTCAACTTACTCTGATAAAAAGGCAAGGAGCTACTGGGTGGTGGTATTTATCAGGTTTCAGAATGCTCCTACCCAGAACAGGTTTCTAGTTAGGAACATTTCTTCCCCCATGAAAAAAAAAAAAAAAAAAGCCAACAACAAAACCCTCAAAGTTCCCATCCATCCAGAAAACCCCACCCCAGAACAGAAAACTCACGGATTAAGGTTCATATGTAACTTTTGACACACTCCCCCCAAGCCAAACCTTTTGTGTAAATGGGGAAAAAAGAATCCTTTTGTAGTGTAGAAAGTCAACAAAGCATAAATCACTATTTTGTTTGTTCTGTTGCTGGATATGCTGAAAAAGAAAACACCACCAGACTCGTGAAATTCCTCCATTAATCCTACTGGATTTATGTCCAAAAACATCATGGAAAAAAAACACTTAAACATATTCCACTGGCTAAAATGTAATACTTTACTAGTTACAGTAAAGATGGTGTTAAGCATTAGCTCCAAATATTTGAGTTATTTTTGTACCTCTTATTTCTATCTCTATTTCCAGAAATGATCTGTTAAAGAGTTGTTTAAAAAAATAATTTTGCTTCCAAAAAATAAAAGGCGTTGTCTAAAAGTTTAGTCTTCCAATAATTCTGTTTGTTAATGAATCCTTGGAGTAAACAAGCACTCTTTTACCCAGTTTCTGCTAAGCACTTGTCTTTTGTTTCAGACCCACTACATTCTTGAATGAGGTAATGCCTACATCTCTTAGGCCAGGAATGTATTCAGATTGGGTATTGGAAAATAGAGGATAGAGGTGGAAGGATAATACCTGGTTCTTGGTAAACACAGGTTGAATTTCAGGTCAGCTTCCAGATTCCTGCGTCCAGAGGAAAGAATTAAGACTGCTTGTCTGAATGCAAAATAATAACTTCATCAGTTTGTTAACAAATTTGAAGCTTTATGTATGTGCCCTCAAGTCTGCTCAAGGTATGTTGTGTGTACAAATGTGTCTTACAGTAAAATTGCATCACTTTAAGTGAGATACTACTGTCCTCAATGTAAATAGTTTTCAAATTCACTTGTTTAGAAGCAGCTGCTAAAGTGTATGTTTATTGACATGCAAACTGAAAAGGATCCTGATTCCTCCAAAGCTGTAAGTGAACCTCTAAAAAATAAAGAACCCCTCTGCATAATGATAATGAAAAAGCTCATCTGTTCCACCAGAGAATTCTCCTGCATGCCTCATGCAGTGTCAGAATCTTACATTTTCCCAGAATCTTTTACTTTAGATGTGAAAGACAGACAAGCACAGTTTTCAGAAGTACATTAAATAATTTTTATTGAGTCTGTAATTTCAGGGACAAAGCTATAATCTCAGTCCCAGTTACCAACACACTCTTGTACCAAGCTCTCATATTCTTTCACTCATTCAGTAAATGAACAATAACATAGAATATTATTAAGAGGTGGAACTGAAAAAAAAACCCTATACTCTCAGCTTTGAAAACAGAAAAGTCTTATTCTCATTTGCAAACAAACTGCCTTTAGCAATAACCATATGTTTACACTGAAGGACAAAGTAATTCTCCTGAAGTTTTAGAGATGGTGCATGAATAGTTGTCTTGAAAGAAAGTAGAACTATGGAGAGCACTGAGAGCTTTTCCATATCAGCAGTGTGAAAGGTAAGTGATAAATGCTGTTTTAGATGAGAAAGAATTTCAAGAGGGAGGGACATTCCCAAATCTCCAACTCGAAAGAGCCTCTTAAGGAGGCCTTTGCATCTGAGGGTTTTTCTGTGGGTGTGCATATGCACAAGAGTCTCCCTGCAAAATCTTATGGCAGAGGTTGTTTGGACATGTTGTCTCTTACTGACACTTTATTTTTATTACGACGACCCTTCTGCATAGTTACAAAAAAACCCCAAAAACCAAAAAAACAAAACAAACAAACAAACAAGGCATCACAATATATACGGATACGTATTTACAGAATAAATGGCAAAAGAGCAAATTAGATACAGTGACATTTATGTCCAGGCATTAACAAACAAAAAGGTCCCTTGTGCCGACTCAGAGGTTGTTCAAAGTTCGTTAAGCAAGTCCTTTTCTCTGCACATCGGTTCTCTTGTTTTGCAAATGAGAGCCAGCAGGATGTCTCAAGGCAAGAAACAGATGCTTGCTCTCCTTTAAACCATGGTCATAACCTTCAGAGAGGCAGGTTGGAATCTCCTAATCTTCTTCTTCAGTGCCTTTGAAGCTTTGATACGGCAGATTTTGGGCACTGGGGGAAGAGGCTTGGAAGAGGCCTGGACAGTCCCCAATTGTCTGACCGACCCTTCAGGCCAAATCAGCTCACTTTCATCCCCTTCATCATAGTCAAGCGCAAGGCTGCCACTGTTACTGCTGTCATCTGAATCACTTTCACTGGACTCACTGTCCCCAAAACGGTTAGCTGTGAAATCGCTGACCTCTCCTTCACTTGTCTCTGCGATGGTGGAGTGGAAGAGGGAAGCACATTCTGCTGAGTACTCAGAATGGTCTGATTCACTTTTGGCATAAGCTCCATGGTGATGACTCTTGGGGCGAGCCCTCATACTGACAGTGCGCAGGACACCAGCTCTCCTTGCTGGCTGCCTTGGTGCCCCTACTCCAACGCCACCAGAGAGGCTGGCCCCATGGGTCTTGGCAGAGATCTCCACTGTGGACTGCCATTTGCGCTGCTTCTTCTTGTTGGTTGTGTCTTCACAAGTTGCTTCAAGGGAATAGAGTGCGTTGGCAGAAGCTCTGTAGAGCTCTGGCCTGGATGGCCCAGTGGGAACCCTGACCTGCACAGGGAACAGGCTAGACTCTGAGCACGACCTGCCAGTCACATCACCAGAGTATGAAGGTCTCCGGGCAAGGCTCTTCGCTCCATGTGGTCTGTGGGGCTGATTCCATTCAGCAGGCAGTTTGGCAGGGCCATGAGTCCCTCTCACCTTTTCCAAATAAAAGGCCTGCTTCCCGGAACGTAGTACCTTTTCGCTGTTTCTCCTCTTTATCTTCACCGCCTTTGTTTTGGAGCTAGCAAACTTGACTCGGACTTGATGGGATTCTGCGGGGACGAACTGAGCGTGGACAAACTCACCCCGTGCTGCTCGCTCCTGACCTCCAGCATTAGCCAATTTGGCACTGCTACATTTTTTGAGGGACAACTTTTTCGGTGGGATGTCTTTAGCATTCCAGGTACAAAGGCTGGAGTCCTCCTGGCACAGCTGTGAGCATGATGAACTGTGCTCCAAACTGCTCTCCCTTGCTTGTGCCAGGGGAGAGCCCCTTGCAGCAGACTTGGCAGGATAACAACTATTCACAGCTGATGGTTCTGCGTCAGGGAAACCGGACTGCTGCTCTTCATTCACACAGTGCATGGCCTCCTGCAGCTTGGCACATTCCCCCTCTGGCAGCTCTCTCTGCAGCTTTCCTTCAGCTTTGTTACTTTCCAGAGAACTTGCTTGTTTTTCCAGCTGGCTATTGCTGCTGTTAATTTTCACTCCACCAGCACTGGGGGTTATAATGAGTCTCTGGTGCATTGTGGCTGGCTGGCTCTTTGTTGAAACCCGCTCACTGGCATCAGCTCGATTGTTCCCTTTGCATCTTGTCAGCTGCAGTAATTTATTGATGTAACCCCCTGGCTTGGCTTCAGTGGTTGGCCTAGTCCTAATCAAGGTGGGACCTGTCACACTAGGCATGGGTTTGCTGGGGGAAGCCTGGAGGTCTGCTTCTGTGGATGTCCCCATTAGAGAGAAAAGGGGACTCTGTAAAGCCACTGCATGAAGGGGGCTTGGGTAAGGGTACACATCAATGCCATTCTTGGAGACCAAGTCATTCTGGAACTTGGGGTCCACGCTGAACAAGTGCAAGTCTGCATGGCATACAGGCGATGAGGATTTGGGATCTGTCTCTTTCTGAAATCTAGCATCTGCTGGAATGAGTCTTTCCAAGTCACCTACACAGTGGATGAAAATAAATAACCTAATTAAATCACAGACAATTACACTCAAACTGGCTTATGTTAAAAACACTGTTTCAGAGGGATGTGCTAACGTTTACTAAAATCAGTAGCTTCAATGCAGAAAATAGCTTCAGTCCTCCAAGAATATCAAATTATCTCAAGGCTTTAGCAAAACAAAGATTAGAATGCATTTTATTGCCAATGATAAAACTAATTACTTTCCAGGAAATTTTAACTGTCCTACTTAGATGAAAGTAAATCTGTGTATATATAAAAATGATCCAGAATTTCAGATCAACTGGAACACAACAACAAATTTTATTTCTTAGTAGAGGTGAAAAATGAATTCAGCAACCATACAGCCTGAAGCTAAATGTCAAGTAAAATTATTCAATGCAACAAATACAGATTTTTCATACTTTTTCCCCAGGATATAAACTATATCCCTAAAACTATAAACTAACCCTAAAAACTATAACTCAGAAAGAAATTCCTGATATTTCCAGCATACAAGAGTTGTGTGTGTGTGTACATATATATATATATATATATATATATATATATATAAAAAGTTAAAAAGCAGTTATATTGTAATTCTAGCTTCTCCTCCAACCCCTTTTTCACGCATTTTGGAAAAAAATCTGAAGTACTGAACCAGCTGCTTTAGGAGGACTTTAACAGATACCAGGTTATAGTGCTTCTTAGCCTCTTTGAGGCTAGAAGCTGTATCGTCCTACAGACTAGAGTGATGTGATTCTACTTTTCTTCAGCCCAAAATCCACTGAACCTTCCTAACCAGGTCTCTAATTTGCTATTATTGCCAGCCTCATGCCTTTCTCAAGTAACTTGTTTTATACTCAAACTTCTTGGAACATTTAATTCCAGAATTAAATATTCAGAGGTTTTACTACAAGGCAGAAAATCAGGACTGCTGTAATTGCGTGTGTGGATTTTTAGTAAGTCTACCTTAAGTACACAGAAAAATGGACTAAGAAACCGTCTTATTTTGACATAAGAAAAAAGATATCTAAGGGCAAGTTACATTTGACTGCTGCACCTCCCTCTCAGGAGCATCTCCTATTCTGTGAGAACCAGGTTATATTTCAGGAGCAGGACTGCTCCATCTGGATGAGTCTGCCAGTAGAACGCTATGGTGCTAAGAGTGCTGGAACTATCTGCAGTTAGCTTGGATTTCTTGGTATGGCAGTACAGACTGCACTACAAATTCTCAGCTAGCTAATTTCCTGGCTGCTGATTCGTGCTGCCATGAAAGCTGAGCATTACATCCAGATATTTCAGTTACAGTGACTACTTCTGTCCTGTTAGAGGAAGCTTCTGGAAGAATTAAAATTTGGAGTTTTCTGCAGTGTCCTACCTAAGGTGCTCTCAACTCTGCTACAGCGAAGATCAGGATGACGACATCTTAAACAATATAATTACATAATGAACATTCTTCAGGAATGTTTTTTACATTCTGTGCAGCGTAGAAGTTGCACAAAAAGGTGGTTTGTTCTACCACAAACTGATTTTTCCTCAGCACTACATTAAAGGGAAAGGCAAAACTCAAACATGTTTTAGCTCAAACAAAGCATGCCTTTGTGTAACAGAAATCCAGACTCATCACAGTGAGACGAGAAAGCATCAGGATCACAAGCTTTTCACAAGAATAACTTATTCCACTATGAAGTGAACAGTTATGTTAAAATTCAAAGAAGTGACTCAGCACTGTAGACAAACCAGGAAAGGGTTAAAAGAAAGCTGTGCTTGTGATGTTTTAGCAAGCTTTCCTGCTCCCACAGAATGAATGAGTAACCCGTTTGTACCTGTAGTTACCAGTGGGGGCAAGCTAAGGAGAGGAAAAGAGAATTTCTTCCAATTTGCAAATGATGCTTTTCTGAAGTAATATCTTGACTCACTTCTTTGAAACACGGTCAACTTCACAGGAATTGTTTTCAAGACTACATGGAAGCAACAATCCCACTAGTTAGGGTTCTCATGTTGAAAAAAGGAAGAGGTTGTAGCCAGGAAGAAGGGAGTAGGTGGCAGTAAAGAAGAACTACAGGAGGTCTGTATCTTCACTCTGCCCCGATTAACATAAACTATCTCTTTTTCTATTGGCCTGTCTCCATATCCAAAACTCATTAAAAGCCCCATTTGCGAAGAATAAAACATTGTAACAGCAAGTCTGCAATCTGAACTTGGAAGGCATAGATCATTAAGACCAGCTCCACTCATTAGCATCTAAGAAGACGTGAGAAGATTGTGCTTTTATGTTGCAGTTTACCATAATCAATTCAGGTGTGTCTGCACAGACATCATAGGTGATCTTTGCTTCTGCTCTAAGAAAGCCAGAGGTAAGCTAGGCTAGGGCAAGAAGCTGCAAAAATCACATCACAGGGACACTGTACCTGAAAAGATATTGTCTATGGCTTTACTACTTCTATAATGGAACTGCCTCACACCTGGTTGGGTCACCCTAAGAACTACTGTAACACAAGGCTGTTCTGAGGCCATGGAAGGATTCAGAGTGAAAAGTAATATGACGCCACTTAACATTTCAGTAAACAAGAGACTCAGAACATTACCAGGTTCATCCATTACATGTAAAGGTGTGACACAAATTCATAATTGATCCAGAATTAGGGTCAAGTCTGGTTTCCAGATGGTTGATTAATATTTGGTGTTTGTTATCCCTAACTGTACGTAGTAAATTATGAAAAAGAATATTGCAAATCCATGTCAATTTCAATAAATATGGCTTGAAAAAAGGTCTTATCATACTTGTTTTACAACAGATTGAGAACACAGACATTAAGTTTAGAAATGGCTATTTCTCTTAAAATTTGTTGTAAAATCTTTCTTGGTAAAATTTGACAACTCTAATACTGAATTCACTTCATATTTTTCACACATCCTGTACTTCCACACAAGGCATTTCAAATATGCTTTTTTTTTTTTTTTAATTTCAGGTAAGCAGGTAAATTAAAAAGTTATCTAGAATTTCATTACAATTTTACCTCATGCACTTTATACGTTTCTGTCTCTAATTGCATATAAATGCATATTTGTTTCTGTTTAAAAGTATCCAAGTATGAGGCAAGTGAAAGTGGTACAGTAAATGGCTGGGCTCTGTGGCTTCAATTAATTCTTACTTTGTGTATCTAAAAAGAGTGCTTTATATTGATTACACTAGTGGTTGTATATTGCTCTAAGAGTAATAACGAGGACTCTGACCTTCTCTTGAATGAGCATCAGTTCTGCAATTGATTACCTGTGGAAACTGGCCTCGGTCTGGACCTGGCAGGAGTCCCAGAAATGTCTGTGTTAGCTGTAATCCGACATCCATCGCTGACATAGGTTCCCTGCTGTTGGAAGCTGGTGTTGTGCACAGTAGTTTCATCTGCAGACTTGGGTCGGTAATCAAACACACTGAGCCTCGCTTTAGGGTGTTGAGAGCTGAGCAAAAGACTGGTGTGGGAGGAGGAGATGGACTCACTGTACACAGAGGTACAAGAATTGGAGAGTGAGCAAGAACCACCATCGCTCAGGTCGTAGAAGCCTGCAGAGTTTAAATAAATAGAAAATATTTCTGAATTACAGTAACTAAGTGGAAGAAACAGAGAAGATAAACCTCCATTTGCTATTTGCCATAGTTCTAGATTTGTGATAATTTATTTGGGTGTAATTTTGTACAGGCACGCTTCAGATCAGCTACCTTTTATTGCACTTCTGCATATGTACTTTGGCCCTGAGCCAGCTCAGCATGGATATGCACATTTAGTTCTGAGGGTGAGGTGGGGTTAAGTGTAGCACCATCATGGTCTGTTCTTCATTGGAGAATTTCTTCGGTGTATGCTATGTAACTGGTGTAAAACAGGACCATCGTATACTGTTGTAACTTGTGATAGGTGCATACAAGCAGAATTTGCTTAGGAAAGTAGACAAAAACTAGCCTGTGCTCAGATAAAACAAACAGCAAAGGATGCACTTAACTTTCCAACTGTGTATGTGCCTAAGTGTTCAACTCTTGAACACTCTTGACACTCACAGAAACTTGTACACTTTAGAGTCAACCAACATTTCCCAAGTAAATTCACTTTCCAGGAAATTTCCCATCACCTCTGCGTGTGCACTCTATGCGAGATCACTACTTTCCACCTCAGCTCTGGGGCTCTGTTTCTGACCAAAACAAAAAGAGCTCTGCTCAGCAGTTGACATCTTCAGTTCTACCTATACCACATCCCTGGGAATAAATGACCAACTGCAAATTACCTGAGCTGGGGCGGCTGTCGCTGTCC
This sequence comes from Perdix hodgsoniae, assembly GCA_035772895.1. Taxonomy (NCBI): domain Eukaryota; kingdom Metazoa; phylum Chordata; class Aves; order Galliformes; family Phasianidae; genus Perdix; species Perdix hodgsoniae. Next base: position 1,685,319 of record JAPSGF010000056.1, on the reverse strand, counting down.
AAGTATTCACTGGAGGTCTTACTGACGTCCAGTTTCAGCTCACTTATTCGCTGGTCAAGCTGATCCAGGTGGCTTTTCAAGCCGACATCCTGTCTCCTCAAGCGAGACTGTTCATAAATCAAGAAAAGAAGGGAGAAATGAAGAATAATCACAGTTAGAATCTCTGCAGAAAAACACAAATTCAGGCCATCTGTGCTGGACAGATTCTGCACTCAAACTATTTTGCTTAGCTAGAGACTGTTGCAATTGGCTCTCCGTAGTGAGAGTGACATAATGGGCAAGTAGAATATGTTTTGTATCTCAGCATTTATTGCCTTCTGCCCAGCTGAACGTTTTCTCAAAATGTATCATTCTGAACATACTATTTTAACCTTTGCTTGTTTGTTTGTTTTTGTTATACCTCAGGCATGGACTATATCACTAGGCAGGATGGCAGTCTTTTCGTTAATTAACATATGATGTATGTACTGCATTTTCTGTACACTGCCTCTGGGCAGTGGATGAGATCAACATTATGAATTGCCTGAAAGAACTCTAAGATACTTTCTGATGAATGGAAATTACTGTGCATGGGTACATAGAGATATTCTACTAGCACACGAAGTACAGTCAGCATACTGAATTCTGCAAAACACCCTGATGACATTTCCTTATAGTAGAAAGAGCACATTACACAAATTGTGCTATCTATGTTGCTGAAAAATTCCCTTGTACATCTCATGTCTAGCTAGCTACTTCCATACATTTTATGCAAGGAGAAGCTGGCATTTGAATTCTGCTGTGAGAGTGACTGTATTTAAAATAAGTGATGTCTCAACCTTGAAAGTAATCCTTCATAAGCTAACAACATGGCCCATTGCCTACTGCAGTCCCTGAGCAGGCTGATCTGAAGAAACAGCTCCTGCAGTTGCTTCCCCAATACTTATGCAGCCAGCTTAGTGGGGCAGATGGCCAATCATTAGGGTACCAGTCAAAGAACCACAGTTAGTTTCTGTCAAACTTCTCACATGGCACCTGGCAAATTATCTAAGCCCAGACGCTATTTAGGCGGCTTATAATTATATCATGCCTAGCCATGCATCCTACAGCACTCTAAAGAAAGGTAGTCTCTTGAAGTTGGTCGTAAAATGGTGCTCATAACCTTTGTAAGGCCAGGTTTCCATTCAGTAATGGCAAGAAAAACATTCTTCTTGAAACACTCTTGAAAAAGATCCTTCTTTATGAGTACATTTCACATTTAAAAGTGTAAATGGCAGTTCTAGCAGCATTTCCAACCCCTTAAAAATAAATAAATATGTAGGCCCCTGAAAGTATCTACAAAATTAAAGAATGTGCAGAAAATGAAAATCAGTATGTACATATTTTCACCTCCACATTCCTTATGTTATGATTATTCAGCTTTTAAGATTCGCATTTTTAGGTTTCTCCCCAGCTATAAATAGAAAACACAAGGAAAGCAAAGATCCGGCGGTAATCAGTAAATGATTAGAAACCAAGACTCAGACAAAAGGCAAATGGGAGATGTCCTGAGTTTCACAAGGTTGTTGATACTGATGAAAAAACTACGGAAGTATTTTTTGCACGCTGTTATAGAGAACTAGAAAACATATAAGACACAAGAAATAAGGCTCCTTTCAGTTAGTGTTGCACATCTAGAAATGTTTAAGCTGAACAAGTTTGTTACTGCTTCGTAGGAAAACAGGTGGTGATTTTCACGCTTCCTATTTCACACAAACAGAAGGAAGACCGGGATAATAAAGGAGATTTTCTATCCCATCTACATGATGAATGTATAACCTCCTCAATACTTCTTCATTTCCTTTATGGTGAAAAAGCAAAAACATGCCATGCCTCCTTCAATCCCACCTACTCAGGAAATCATGGCTGGAATTAATTGCTTAATGATTAATGTTTTGCCAGCCAATCCCTCAGTCTGTGGTTTCTGATTAATGACGGAGAGGCCACAAGGCTCTCAGGTATTCAAAGATTATTTATTACACCTCCAGGTTCTGTCTGTGCTTTCACAGCATTTTAACCAACACACATGATTTACATCATCATCTTTAACCCTTTTATGGTGTCTCACACCACTGGGTTTTCATGTTTCTGGCAGACTTCATAGCTTTGATCTTTCAGTTAACTCCTTCTGTGCTCCAAGACAAGAAGCACTTCTCACACTGGTTGGATAAGGACAACTTTTCCAGTATGTTGCTTGAGGTTGTTATTGTTCTAATGACTACACTAAGCAGCACCCAGAACAATAAACCCTAAACACACTTTCCTAATTCACAATATGAATTTTATATGAGACAAAACCTGGAAGGTGAAACCATCTGTTTGCGTTGGGCAACACAGATGTGAAGACTTCTGCACACTGTACAATGCAGGACCAAACTTTTCAAATTAACTCGTACTGTTGATGGTTCTGTGGAGCCAAACCTGGGATATCACCATACTATCCATTATTCAAAAGGAAGAACACTCTTTGCAAAGCAGGTTCCTTTGAGTTGAAGGAATTGGCACCCAGAATCAAGGCACCAAAAAGCACTGGTTAGGTTTGACTATTCTCCTCTTTTATTCATCAGCTTAGTTCAGCAGTAGGGTTTGATATATACTGCTGTGGTTGTAGATAAGCATGTACTGATTTTATTAATCCAACTGCATTTTAGAATGAAAAAAATATAGCATTAATATTACCTCGGCTTGTACATCTAAAAATCTATTCACTCTTGGGTCTTTTCTGACTAATACTGCAAAGCAGACAGTTCCTCACCCATCTCAGACCCTTATTCTGGTGTGAGATGAATCCCTTCTGGAAGCACCTATTTTTCTCAGCTGACCAAAACTTTGATATTCAAAATATACATATCCAGGATGTACAAGATGTTTTCTCCTATTGAGAACTATTCAAAGGAGAAAAAAATGTGCAAAATGCAAGATACCAAGTGTTTTATTTTCTTTTCATATAGTTGCTATCCGTTTTTTTACATTTTCCTAACATCACAGGCTTGCAAAACAAAATCACTGGATTTCGATTAAATCAACAAGATCTCATAAATACATTATCTGGGAAAGTGTGAGAAATACTGTATGCTGCTGCCTTAGGTATCTACCTACTTAATGAAAGTGTCACAGACTTCTTTCTTTGTACTGTCTGAAATTATTTGCATCTCTTTTTTTCTCCCGGGGGTAACCATGATAGAGTTTGGCCAAGAGACTAGCTTAGCACCTTTGGGATCATTATTGGCACCACACCCACTTCTTTTCCCAGTCTTTACTACAGATAACCACAGTATCTTGCACCTATCAGAAGAGCCTCTGACCACAAAAGAAGAGCTATTTGCTAGGGCAAAATGACCCGTGGTTGTTGGGGCTGCAGAAAGCTGCCTAAGGCAAACATCTGGATAGGCTAGCTGCTGAGGAAGAGACTGGGATGCTGGAGCGACATCCACAAATAGTTCCTTAAGCATCTGAAGGCTTCACTCCATCTGCTCCTGCTGGTAGCACTCAACTCCTCAGGAAATTTCTGTGCCTGACTCCTCAGGAAGCCTCTGTGCTTCAGTTTCTCAACTTCCCATCATAGGAGAAGCCTGGACTGACTCTTACTGATCTTGTATCTGCTGCCTGGAAGCCTTGAGCCAGCTCTGGCTGATAAAATTTCCACACTTCATGTTGCAAAGACCAAACTTTTTATGAATTCAGCAACCACCACACAAAAGCCCATGGCTACAACTCAACTTGAAACTTGGCTCAAGACACACTGCAAGGCAAAACCATGTTTACATTGTTAATGAGTCTCAATCTGGAAGCTTATAGAGCTGTGATCACATACTTCACTGTCCCTGGGCCAAGAACAACAACGATGAAGACATAACACTCCTCGAGCAATGCTGTGCTTTGCATTCCCTGATGCTTTTAGTTTTAAATTAATTTCCTGCAATCGTGAACAAAATTTTCAAAGGGTTTGACTACAACATGCTGACCACAAGGCACAAAGGAACTTCTTTCAGCCTGTGGTCTCAGATCCTAGGATCTATAGACACCTAACAGTTCTTTGAAGACCATGTTTTCACTTACGCTTATTTTAGCATAATGCAAAGTTGAGGTCTGCACCTCTGTTTAAGTATATGTCTACAATTTGCAGGGAGAAAAACAACAACAGAAGGCTACTGAGATGCCAGACTGGAAGGCTTCCAGCAGCCACAGGTCAATCGGAAGTGCTTTGTATGACAACCTCAGGCATTCACAGACAACCGCACTTCTGTGGAAGAATCTGCCCCTGGTTTGATGCCGTTGAGAATTGCCCCACTCAAGTGTTTCAATCGCTTCCTTCCCAAGCACCCCAGAAGGTGTTTCCCATATCGCACTGGTATTTACTTCTGAGACCATCCCTCCTCAGCGCTGAGATATTCTCACCCTCTGAATCGTGCAGGCCCAAGGGATCATTTTTTCCATTTTATCATCTAGTTTCTCCCATGCCCTTGAAAGCCTTCTCAAGTGCCAGTAAAGTAATAGCATCATAGTATCATTAAGGTTGGAAAATCCAGGATCATCTAGCCCTGACAAGATAATCTTCTATTTTCAGACCTTATTTGAAAAATACATAAAGAAATGAGTAATTAAAGCACAACAACTGACATTAAAAAAAAAATAAAAAAATAGCCGCCCTGGTCAGGGGTCATTGGGTGTTTCTGTTAACCCAGTGGCCCCAGACGGGCAATAAATACTTTCAGTTCTTTTTTCTTTTTGTTAAACATGTGTATGAAGTGGAGTCATTAGTTAACATGATGTGTGACAGGTAATCAGGCGGCGGCAGCCCACTCATCCTGCGGTTTTTCACTTTAATCACCACAGGGCCTCTCGCCTGCTCTCACATCTGGCGGCCCCGAAGGTCTGAGCCAACCTTCTCCCCAGCTGCCGCCTGATAGAGCTGCGATAGCAGCGAGCGTCCTTGCCGCTTTCACACCCGGACGACAGCTGACAGCAAGCCTTGCACCAACACTGAGAGGGCTCTGCACTGAGATTAGTGACGTGTGCGATTGCCCACCTTGGAGATTAAAGCTCTGATTGCTGTCTCACTTTGGAAACTCGTTTCAGTCACAAGCTAGCGGGATTTTTTTCCATCCCAAAACCGTGAAGCAAACGTGAGCCTCCAAACACAAGGCCTGGCATTCGGCTATTCCTACTTCTGGATCACACAGTACGTGGGAGAACAAAGTGCTGAGGGCGCACGAGACCCTTCCCCGCACGCAGCCCCGCACCTGTGTACACGCACACACGCACACACACACACGGGCGCCCACGCCGCACCTGGCAGCGCTCACGCTGCAGCAGCGCTCCGCGCCCTCCTCTCATCTCCTCCGCACAGCGCCGCATCCAGCAGCGCTCCCTGCCCCGCGCAACGCCGGCTGAAGGTTTCCCGCAGCGCCCGCCCTGCTCGGAGCCGCTGCCGACACCGCGCCCAGGTGCGCCCGGCCGTTATAAGGCACGGTTCCCCGCGAGTTCCGACGGAGGGGATGGCAGTGGTGCTTTTCTTCCCGGCGCGTCCCGTCTCTTACCAGCTGTTCCTTCAGGGCGCTGAGGGTGGCTTCCAGACGGAGCTCCTTGCTGTGGGCGCGCAGGGGCTGCTCGCCTTCGCCCGTCGGCATAGCCAGGGCGGCCCGCACCAGCTCCCGCTGCTGCTCCCGCAGCACCTGGAGCTCCTGGAGGCCGGCCAGGGCCGCCTGCAGCCGCTCGCCCACCCGGCCGCGATCCCAGCCGCCCGCCCGCGGGGCGCCCAGCAGCATCCTCAGCGCTGGGCCGCGGCTCCGGCCATGGCAGCGGGGCGGCGGGGAGGCGGCGGGGCCGGTCCCGGTCCCGCTTCGGGCCGTGCCCGCGGCCAGGGCCGCTCGCACCGCTCCGCGGCTGACGGCGAAGAGAGTGCAGCGGGGCCACGGCGGCTCCTGCGGTTTTGGAGGAGAGGTGGGGAAGGGGGAGGGAGCGAGCGAGTGAGGGAGGAGGCAGGGAAGGGAAAAGAGCTGCAGCGCCGGGGCTACCTCTCGGGGTGGATGTGCCTGGAGAGCAGCCAGCGCCCGTGCGCTGCCTCCTCCCCGCGCGGGGCGGCTCCTCCTGCCCGCCTGCCTGCTCCTACCCTTGCCCTGGGGGCAGCCCGCGCCTCGGCCCCCTCCCGGCGGCGGGGAAGGGCAAGGCGTCCTCCCTTCGTCCTCGGGAGAGCGCTGCTGGGGAGCGCCCGTCCCGGCCGAGACGGCGCACCCTCCCAGCAGGAGCCTGCAGAGCTGGGATATAGCAGTGTCTCCCTGTGTCCTGGAAGAACGTGCACGCTGTATGGGGACGTTTCCTGCCCAGAGCGTCTCTGAAAATACGAATGATTTCTGCTTCTTTTCAGACTCTTAAGATCCTGGCTGAGCCATGCGTGTCAAGGTCTGGTCTGGTTTGCCCGTCAGCGGTTCTACAATGTGTGCCCAAGACGGACATTGTCCGTTTGAAAACAGTGTGAGGATGTTAGTGTAGCGAGAGCTCTCAGGTATAAGATTTCCGTTACAAAATGTATGGTACTTGTATCTCCATTCCTTCCCCTGTTTGTTAATGCTTTCAGGTTAGGCACACACCACAGATGATTGGCGCATGTCTCCTTGCTCTCTAGAAACCAACCTGTGTCATATAATCACAGGCATTTGCTATCTAGTATTGAATCTTTGGTCATCTCTTTGGAAGCACAACAAGCATCTATTTTGTGGTTCAATGTGTCTCTCAGCCTTCCAAAAGGTCACTTCAAGGGCTCAAAATTTATTTTAAATGGGTTCTGGGAAGTCTTTAGTCAAGGAAATACAAGCCTGTGGAGCTGTTCCTACCAAGATATGCATCTGTTTAAAGCTCCCAAGACAGGCATCTGTAGTTTCTTAAGAGGCAATGGGTTAGCGGGCATCAAAGCCTGTGTAGATAGCTTAGTGTGAAGCAAAGGAGAGAAGAAGCCCTGATACCAAGAGCCTGGTGAACATAGTGGGGACTACACAATGTTCGGTTGCATTTGAATCCCAGAGAACCTCAAATCACTGTGTTATGTTCAAGGAGATTCTAATAATTTCAGAAAGGTGCAAAGCAGTGAATTGGTTAGCCTGTGGTTATCTCCTTTTGGCCCTTTGATCTATCCTTAAAAGCTAGCATACTTTAATTTGAATGCCACTTGAATTTGTACTGGAATACATAAGTCTATAACCCACCCATGGCTGGGTAAGGAGCTGGCTGGAGGGCCGGGCCCAGAGAGTGGTGGTAAATGGAGTCAAATCCAGTTGGAGACCAGTCACGAGTGGAGTCCCCCAGGGGTTGGTTCTGGGGCCTGTCCTTTTCAACATCTTTCTTGATGACTTGGATGAGGGCATTGAGTGCACCCTCAGTAAGTTCGCAGATGACACCAAATTGGCAGGGAGTGTCGATCTGCCTGAGGGTAGCGAAGCCCTACAGAGGGATCTGGATAGGCTGGAGAGCTGGGCCGAAGCCAACGGGATGAGGTTTAACAAGACCAAATGCCGGGTCCTGCACTTTGGCCACAACAACCCCAGGCAGCGCTATAGGCTTGGGGCGGAGCGGCTGGAGGACTGTGTTGAGGAAACAGACCTGGGGGTACTGATTGATGCTCGGCTGAACATGAGCCAACAGTGTGCCCGATTGGCCAAGAAGGCCAACGGCATTCTGGCTTGCATCAAAAACAGTGTTACTAGCAGGAACAGGGAGGTCATTGTCCCCCTGTACTCTGCACTGGTGAGGCCGCACCTCGAGTACTGTGTTCAGTTTTGGGCCCCTCACTGCAAGAAAGACATTGAGGCCCTGGAACGTGTTCAGAGGAGGGCTATGAAGCTGGTGAGGGGTCTGGAGCACAGGCCTTATGAGGAGCGGCTGAGGGAGCTGGGATTGTTCAGCCTGGAGAAGAGGAGGCTCAGGGGAGACCTCATTGCTCTCTATAACTTCCTGAAGGGAGGTTGTAGTGAGCTGGGGGTTGGCCTCTTCTGTCCTATAATTAGTAATAGAACTAGAGGGAATGGATTCAAGCTGCGCCAGGGGAGATTCAGGCTGGACATTAGGAAATATTACTGCTCGGAAAGGGTGGTCAGGCACTGGAATGCACTGCCCAGGGAGGTGGTGGAGTCACCGACCATGGGAGTGTTCAAGAAATGTTTGGATGTTGTGTTGAGGAATATGGTTTAGCTGGGAAGTATTGGTAATGGTTGGACTAGATGATCTTCTAGGTCTTTTCCAACCTTGATAATTCTGTGATTCTGTGAAGTCGACCCTTTTGCTTTATCAGTTGTTCTCCAAGTAGTCTTCTTTGAATACCACGTGTGGGTGGCCATTTCCTCCTCCAAGACTGCAGCCAGCCTAGCTTTTCTGGCAGCAGGCCCTTGCTGTAGAAGTGCCAGAAGCACTAGTGCAATATGAAAACCATCTCCTGCTAGGAGGCCAAATTATTGATGTTTGTTCACTGAATCCCATGAAACACATTATTTGGCAGCGTCAGTAAGACCAAGCCTTGCCTTTACTACATTGCTTTTTACAGACTTCGTGGAGCTTAATGGTCTAGGAACTGCATCTGCCCTACAGAGTTGATCTACATCCAAAGGGTTCAGAGAGATCCTATTCTGACAGGTTTTGGATGGAACTCATGAAGAAGCATGACTGACTATCACAGCCCTGAGATGCTTAGTTAATGTTTTATAAAGAGAACAATATGAATGACATAATCTATGTTTGTTTGTCCTTCCAGTCCATCTCACTGAAGTCCTTTATGCAGAGAAATGCCTCAAAGGACTTAATCTATTAGATAGGAAGAAAAACTTCCTGCAAAAATGAGATGCTTTTCAAGGTGCTGACAAAAGTGAACACAAAATGCTGCCTCCTCTCAGGTGGAGGGTGGCAGACTACCAGCTGTGTCCCATATGTGATGAGACTCTTGCAAAATGGCATTGCAAGTATGAGGAGCTGAAGCATTTTCTAAATCACTTGGGCTGCATATATGTAGGTCACTCTAAAAGTAAGGCCTCCCATTTATTTCCATGGGAACTACAAAAGATACAATGCGCACAGTAATGCTGGGAGAGCAATTCTCAGCTACAAAACACTAATTTTCAACATAGTCACCACCATTAGCTTTGCATTTTTGTCAGTGATGAACAGGAGCCTGAGTGCCATACTCATAGAATCCTGCACCAGCAGAGGTGACCCACAGTTGCTGTTGCCACTGCTGAAATGCACCACCCACCACCTCACTGTGCTTACATCCACTGGTCTATGAAGATGTTCACAAGCGTTGACGAATGTCAATGGGTGCAACTGTTTCTGTGTGGTGGAATTCAGTAATATACTTGTGCTTTGAACTTACGTACATGTCTGGTGCTGTTGTGTCGGGCTGCCCCTTTGCTGTCATCTGTCTCATGGCAACGAAATATAACAATATTGGTGGGAAGCTTCAACTTCTACTCCCGTATCACAAACGTCTGCCTCTGATGTTGTGGACCAGCATCATAAAATGAGGCATTACTTTTGGAGCAGACCTCATAAAATATATAATACTGTTAATGTATATAAGTAACAAAACACTTTTATTATTATTTGAAATATAAAAAGGAAGTCACAAGACCCTAAAACTAGTGGGATATTTGACCTTGATTTTGTGGAACTAATGCATCAGCCTGGTTTGACGGCAGTGGCTGCAATTCTTGATGAAATTTCATTTTTCCTGTTCTTCATCCTTGAAAAGAAATATTTTCAAATGTACATACTGTCGAAAAGTGATGACATGAATCACATGTGACTGTGATTGAGGAATGCTTCTTTCTGCAATGATAAGGCTTACAAAACTCCAGTAGAGAGGCATGATCAGATTTCTTGAGGGTTGAATGTCTGATTGCAAGTCTATGCGTTCCATTTGAAAATGTGCAGGTCGTGTATTTTTATCGACTGAAAATGGAGTTGCAAGTATACAAGAAAACTGATAACTTTTTGGCCATCTTGAAACCTGTTTTCAGATCCCTTTATCAAAATGGAAAGCACAGCTGCATGTCCTTTTTCTGTTCACAGGGCGGTGTTTAGCCAATGTATCCAAATGCTTAAAGTTATTTGGCATAACTTTGGTTAGCACTACTCAGTGATGGTGTGAGGCAGGGAGTGGCCATATTGCAAGCTGTGCTGGGCATGAGTTGGACATACCTGGGTTAGTGTATACTTGCTAGGTGAATTATATAATATGAGGTCATATATCTTTCTTTTCCTCCTTCACTTGCAGAGAACTATTATCCTTTTGTTCTTCATTTTCTTTCATCTTTTTTTTTAATGTTTTCATACATTAGGTCCCAAATGAGCTATATCACAGCAGTATCTTTATTCTAATCAGATTCCTGATTATCCCCAGTGTTGTACTGATTACTTCACCAGAACTCTTCTGATGTCACCTAATCTTTTCAGATAACTCCACAAATAGCTTGTGCTATCTGATTTCTGGGGGGGAAAAGTGAAAGGTGTGAATTGCCCACAAGTTTAAAACTATGAGATTATGTGGGGACAATGGTAGTCATAAAGGTGAAAACTTTACTCAGAGGGTAGTGAGTCTGCCCAGAGAAGCTGTGGATGCCCCATCCCTGGAGGTGTCCAGGGCTAGCTTGGATGGGGCCCTGGGCAGCCTGATGTGGAGGGGGGCAGTGCTGCCCACGGCAGGGGGTTGGAGCTGGATAGGCTTTAGGGTTCTTCCAACCTAAGCCATTGTGTGATTCTATGATAGCAGTGAATTCTATGATAGTCTTCTGTTTTCCATATGTGGATTCTGAGGTCATTATGTAAATTGTATTTTAAGAGAAAACTATAATAAAGGTTGAATTAAATGATTGTGAAATCAAACACCAAAACAGTAAGAAATAACATAGTTTATCTGCATAGCCTTACTCTGGGCCCTAGTTTATATGATATGATTGCTCAGTGTTGTTCTACCAGTCTATTTCTCATGCTGTGTATAGAATGAAAGTTGTGTAGTGAGTGGGTGACCATTCCACATTCTGTTGCCTCATGACTCATTTACTGCGGATTACTAAAGTTGCTTAGCATCCTAACTTACAAGTACCTTACGGTAGGAACTAATACTATCTTTACAACATCCTAAAAAGTGTGCAGGTTTTTGTTGTGTTGTTTTTTAAGAGGGTACCTCAGGCACTGCCTTTCATTTCAGAGAGGTTAATTTTGGTGCCCGCTGGAGATGCCTTTGGCCTGATTTTTCAGACTACTTAGTACTATATTGTTAATATATGTTTGTTAAATTGTTTCAAGGAAAATTGTCTTTTTCTCCGGTTGCAGTTTTGAACACTCAGCACTTTGGTAAATTGAAAATGAAGTTGTTGTTTTTTTTAATTCCTAGAAAAAATGAGGAACACAATAAGTGCTGCTCATATGAAGTCAGCTTGGGTGTGCCTACACGTGTGGTATAGAAATGCCCACAAAGTATCATAAACTACCAGAAATTAGGCAGGTGTTATTTACCCTGTTTTGCAACCGGAGGTATACAAAGATGTTAACACTTTTACTTGAAGCGGTCTTGGAAGTGAAGCCACATCATTAATTTCACCACAGAGTGACTTTACTCCCTGTTTTGTGGATACATGTTAGCCATTTTGTGTAGGACTACTGTTAATGGGAGGACAATTTGTATTGACCTCCAGATGTATTTAAAAGGGAAATAGTTGAATGTTGGCTTTGAATGAAGGCCAATGTACAGAAAATGCAGTGGTAATACCAGACAGCTTTAAGAGTGAAACTACAGCTTATTTTCCACATTTGCTTATGTTATGTTTTAGAAAAATCATTCAAATCCTTTTAGTATTACCAACTTGTGGAGAGAGAAGTCTCTCCTGTATGGACTTCAGCCTGTGTATCTCTTACCTGTGTTTTTAGCCTGTACTGACATTGGCATGCATAGCATTAACTGAGGGAGAAACTCATCCCATGCTGTTTAGGACTGCATCTTAGCATGACAGGAACTTCTTGGGTACACCATCATCCTTACTTTGCCATCCTGCCTCCCTGTCCCCTGAACTCTCCTGTTGCTCCTTGGAGCTCTGCAAGCCTCTTGCTGTCTATGCTGCTGAATGTGTCATGCAGAGGTACTGCCTAAAGGAGTATTTCTGAGCTGTTAGCATCTGGCAGATGTGTAGGAGGTTATTTGGAGAACGCTGAACAGCCAGATGTGGATTGAGTCAAGCCTAACAAGTTATTATCCTACTTATGATAATCCAAAATGCAATTATTGTACCTGTCATTACTGTTCGTGTCCAAGAAGGCCTGTTTTGAGCGAAGCATTTAATGGAGAAGGCTGAGGCACCTCTCAGAGGTGTAGGGTTTGCCTAGGAAATGCGATAGAACCTTTTGTTATTTTCAGGAAATGTTAACTTCAGCAATTAAGAATATTCTGAAAGTTGATTAAACCGTTATATTGCCCACACTATGTAGTGCTAGTTCTGTGCTAGCACTGTTTGCCAGAGAATGCACAGTACTGTGTCTTGCTCTGAGAGGTGACTGTAAGCAAATTGCATTCATCCAGGCATTGTGCCTAATTAGCAGAGCAGCTGCTTTTGAAAACATTCTTCTTAAGGAATGATGTCTCAAGGATTACTTTATTTAATTAGAAAGAAACGAATCACTGGTGAGATGGTCTCTTTCTAGAGGTCAGAGAATTCAATTTGAATTGAAACAAGTGACTTTTTGAACTATAGCTTACATGGTAATTGATAGAGGGAAAAGAAGTGAGAATGCAGCTGACATACAGCTTCTGCTACAAAAACAGAGTTGACGGTGATCTTTATGAAGAGGAATCTTCTAAAAACAGCTATGAGGGATTAGGAGATGTCCATCTGTTTTTGTGATTATTTCTGTTTATTTTTTTCCAAGTCTGCAGATTGATTCTCTCTTGTTCCTCCCAGCAGGGTGGTGGGAGTTGTGCAGATGGGAGGAGGGATGAGGTTTCCCTCAGGACTGTTACATGTTATCACGAAAGCGTTCTTTCTCACCTTTCTCCAGTTTGTGCCTTCCAACTGAAACCTTCCTGTCAGAAAGGCCTTGTTTTGGATCATGTAAGAATGTGTACCTGTTCATAAATCTGTGGATAGATGGATAAACTTAGATCAGGTACAACTATTATACAGATGGGGGCTCAGAAAGAACAGAATACACAGGAGAAAAGAGAAAATGGTGGGCACTAGAAATCCAAAGAGGCAAAAGGAGTGGCAAAGAATAACTGAGATGAACTTGAGGACAGAAGCTTGAGAATTAAGCCAGAAAAGAAGGGATGCAATTATGTATGGCTATAATGGCTTCTTGGCAGGAATCTTGAAAGCACTGCCATCCTCGTTGGACTGAGAAGAAGCTGAAGCACAAAGAAATCATTTCAACTGTTAAGGTCTAAGTTTATAACAGATTGTAACCAGAGGTGCTCAAGGGGAGCATGTGGTGAGTACAGTCAGTCTGAGGCCACTGCTCAGACAGCCACTGCACCTCTACCTGCTCATGTGACTGAACACAAAACAGGTATTAAGAATCTTTGGAATAAGTGAAAGATTTAATTTGCTCTCTCTCACTGGTATCTCAGTGAGAATTCAGAACTGACTGGAAGTCAGTCCTGACATTATTGCCTATTTTCTCTCCCAGTTTCCCTCTTTCCCACATTTTCTCCCAACGACTATAGCTTTTATTTTTTCCCCAGCATAATCTCATCTTCCTGATTTTGGTGGGCCCTGCAGCACTATTTTTATGCTCTCATTAGCATTCATAATGCTTAGCATTTTCCTATCACCTGGAGATTTCATTAAATTATTGTTTTAAATCTCTTCGTGATCATTAATGTTAAATGATAATTCCCGCTATTAGTAGTACAGTTCCAGGCACTTTTTCTAGTTCAGTCCTTGCTCTTAATTATTGTTTTTCCTTTACTTCATTACCCTTCAACAGCTTTTCAATAGAAGTAATTATGTTTGCATATCCAAGCTGCCATTTTTTCCATTTGCATACTATATTAATCCAAGTGACTTGTGGCCCATTGTTTGATGGTCTGCTCTCCTTCTTACATGTTTAATCTATTTTTACTTTTGGGCCTTTTTGCTAATATTTGAAGTACTTCTGGTTTGTACACTTGTCTTCTAAAAATATTTGGAATCCCAGGCTATGTTATTATGTTGCTTTAATCATTTATCATTTTCATTTTCTTTTAGTCTGAGGAATCCCAATTTTCTCCTTTTACTTGTTCAGCATTAAGAGCAAATGGAACCATCATAACCTCTAAAGTTACACCAATTGGAGGATGGCATCCCATTGCTTCATATTTCACACTGGACTAGCATTTGCATATGGATTTGTCTTTTCACCGTTTTGTGTGTGATCTGTGATCTTGGTATTTTCAGAAGTCCATACTTACCTGAAAAACAAAGCAAAAGCAGTAGTGTGCAATATCTTGCCCACTTCTTTGAAAAAGGAATGTATTTCCAACAGGAAGAACTAAACAGTTCTTCAGTATAACGTTTTCCTTCGGTCCTACTTCAAGATCTCTCTAGTTAGTTCTGAAGCCCTATAAAGGAAAGGTACTACCTCTTTTCAGGAAAGATGAAATTTCAATCTTATTGCAAAATAATCCCAAATAGTTTTTCCACTAAGAATAAAACTTAATGCTGTGTCTTTCATAGCAACATATTGACAAACTTAGTTAAAGATGGCAAAAAATTTCAACACATATGGTTAGAAAGCTCCAAGGCACCTATTCAGTAGGGTATTTAAACACTTGCCTACTTCAAAATAGGTGATTGATCCTGCTGAGTCAGTAGCTCTGCTTCTGTGCTTAAAGACAGGCATACACTTTAATCTCTCTTTAAACTGAAGCTTAGGGTCCACTTATTTTAATATAGTAAATTACTTCTTCACATTCTGGATAAGAGCATTCAGAATGAAATGTCTTTTGTTAAAAATAGATCTGTTACCTTAAAGATAACCAGGAGAAACATGTAAAGAAAGAGGAATTCTTAGAGTCTTACAGAATATTGATATAGGTG
Organism: Perdix hodgsoniae; assembly: GCA_035772895.1. Classification (NCBI taxonomy): domain Eukaryota; kingdom Metazoa; phylum Chordata; class Aves; order Galliformes; family Phasianidae; genus Perdix; species Perdix hodgsoniae. The sequence continues at coordinate 1,670,251 of JAPSGF010000056.1, read as the reverse complement.
ACGTTTCTGTTTATTTGCATTGGAGATCTGTGCAGGTAATGGGGGTTAGACTGCAATGCAGAGGATGGCATTTATTGACTAACAGGCATTGAATGCATTCAGATAATGCACTTTTAGCTTGCTGGATGCTAAGAGGACTGCTACTCTTGGATTATTTCTCTAAAAATAACCCACCACCTCTACCAACAAGAAATACCCAAGTCAACAACTTACTTACTGACTTGTGAAGTCTGCAGATTTTATTGGATGTGCTTTGAAATGCTTTCTGTTTTTCAGTAAAGATAAAATAGAGCAGATACAGTGTGCTTCACTGACATGTATAGATGGTGGGAATATTTTTGTGAGTTCTGTCAGCTAATAAGGTTTGTATGATTGCTTGCTAAAAGTCATGCTGAGAGCTGTGGTAGCTGGGTAATGTTTTCACTTGAATGGCTTCCATTAGAAAATGCAGATCTATGTATGCCTGTAGAAGGGCATCACTGTCAGCAACATTTGAGACTGGAGAAAAACCTTATCAAATTCCTTGTTTCATTCTAATAGTATTAAAACCTATTTCCACTCGGATGGAGCTGTATGGAAACACATATTCAGTCATGTGTTCCAATCATTGCCTTAACCCTCTGTAGAAGAAGCACACCTGTGTGCAAAACATGCCTTGGAGTGCATGTTTTCCTGCATGCTACACTGAAAGAGTTATTCACAGAGCCTTCACTCTTTCTCCATTTTTCCAGTAGGTGGGTGAGTGGTAAAACCATAGCAGAAATTGCCTCAGCACTGTAAATTGGCAAAAGTTACTGGTGTACACCACACCACTGCAGTATTGCTGAATGCATCAGTGGAACAATACTATGGTGAACTTTTCTAATCAAAGAAGAAAGCTTTTGCTTCACTTTTCATCTCTAAAAAGAGCAGTGACGAACTAAAATAATGGTATTTATTGCTCTTTCACTTTTTTATTTCCTATGAAGGTTAACTAAACCTAACTACTGAAAAAAATTGTATTACTTTGCAGACAACGGTTCTTTGCTCTCAGGCATATTGCAGCTCCTGTTACTTGAATAGTTGTGTTGGCAGGTAGATAGTTCTTACTGTGCAAAACTATTTTTTCAGCATACCCTGTAACACGAGCAGGTTTGTAAAAGTGCTTTGACATGTCAGTACTGGCAGCATCTCACATGCTTTGCTGTTTGCATGTAGGGTCTGCTAAATTCATCACTTGCTGCAGGATGGTGATTAGGGGAAGTTTTAAGTCATGAGTGAACTGTGGAAAAACAAATTGAAAACTTACATGCATGCTGAGATAGTGGCTGTGTGCTCAGCAATGGGATGGGCTAAAACACATATTGCACATTCCAGGCTGGGGAAGAAGAATGGGAGATGCATAGCTGATCTCTGATTCCTCTGCTCTGCCCTTGAGGCCATGGAGTTTGCACTGAGTTTAACATGGTTGTTCACCAATTTTTGTGTGAATAGGCAGTGAACAAACACACATGCATGCATATATTATCTGTGTCTTCTGACTTTGCTGTGTCATCCTTCAACTTATTCCTCTTCAGCAAATTTACATTTATTGTCACTTATTTTACCTGAGAAGATTCCTCTTTTATATCATAGAATTATGAAATTGCATTTTTATTAGTCTTGGTTGACTACAAAGTACATTGCCATATGAATATGAATATGAATAGCTGGGAAAGATAGAAGACAGGAAATGAGAGCATTTTAGAAAATACTGGGTTCTTAAAATCAGTTGTAGTATGTGCGAATATCAGCAACTCATGTCTAAATCTTCCTTAATCAAATCATTTACTTTGACATATAATGCAGTACCAGTTAATTGTGCCTGAGGTTATTTGGTATTATATGAAATACATACTACAGCACTCAACATGTTCTCCTTTAACACAAGAGACTCATGTGACCTTTCCACATGCCTTTCTGGTATAAGAATGTGAGCATACATGATATCTCTTATTTCTCTTGCTGGCCTTTTGGTTGCAGTGATTCCAGATACTCTTTCTTCCCACCTGTGCCAAATACACAACATAAGTTACAAAATAAGTATATTGAGTTTTACCTCCTGCTAAATATTCTTATAGTCAAAGAGGTGTTGTGCAGGACTTGCTTGAGTGGACAGGTGTATCAAGAGCTAACAGAAACTGAAGGGGGTCTTTATGAAGAGGGTGCCAGGTTAGAGCTCCATCAAGACAGAGAAAGCAGAGTTGTTTTCCCAAAAGATGCCACTCTCTAAATCCTGGAGAAGAACAAGTGATGCTAGAGTGCACTCCAGTCATAGCAATATCAGGAAATTTTATGTGGTAAGGACTCGGTACTTCCTACATATGAACTATCTGTCTATTCAAGCTATTAATCCAGGTTGACTGAGAACATAGCTGAATCCTTCTTGAAAAGTGTCCGGGTAATTAATTACCTCTGAATTTGCCTGTCAGACTGTTTCCTCTGACTGCTGTCAGGTTTTTGGGACAACAGACATGCTGCCACTGTGAGAGAGTAGGACGATTGCAGGAGTTCCTATGGCTCTTCTTCCACTGACTGAGGTAATTGTGCTTTGATGCAGTAGGCATAGGTATTTTCTAAAATGCCAGTGCCAAAGACATGGCAAAGGAATTTCAGAGGGACATCTATCCCTTGCTAAGGGGCTTGTATTATGCTAATATGATTTTTTTGGCCATGCACATGCACAATACTGAGTATTGACATGAGAACCAGAAAAAAAACGTGACTGCTGCAAGGTAAATGTGACTTTTAGGTCTGCATGGGTTGGGCGATTCTGGATCTTTGTCAAAGTTTTACCTCAGTGCTTGCCCCACTGCATTAATTAAACCTGGAATTTGTTGAAGGGTTTGAAGATGCATGATCTGAAAATGTTTCCGCAGCTTGATATTTAAGAATAATTACAGAAAAAATTCAACACCACCATCAAACATGAACCTTGAGTGTCATGGAGACAAGTAGAGAAAATCAGAAGCCACTTAAGGGATTAACAGAACCTCAGAAATTATTCAAGTCCTGTCTGGATTTTATGGCTTGTCTTTCTATCTGTACATGTTTCCTGTATCTTTCAGGTAAGAGACTTTTCCCTCTCAGGGGAGCTTTCTGGTCTTTTTGATCACAGAGGTATTGCTCCATTTTGGAGGTCTGAAATGAGGTGCCACGTCAGTGCCACTGAATTCAGGCAAGCTTTCTCAGGTTCTGACAGGACTGCATAAATGTCATTGTGATGGCGTTTCCAAGGTCTTTTGTGCCTCAGCACAATTCCAGCACAACCATAGTGTTTGCGATTGTGGTGCTAGGTCATGGCCTCACACCATGGCTTGGGTATCCCCTGAATACACTGTGTGAGCTTCCCTGGCAGACACTGTAGCTTTCTCACTTCTATGAATTCTGCTGTAGCTTTACAGTAATGTAGGATCAGGAGGTACAGAATCTTTTTATCACTTTTGCTGAGATGAAATTATCCATCTGGTTGTTTCCATTCCCATTTCTCAGATTTCTCTTCTTTGCAGCACTGTCAAGTTTCCTCTCTTTTCTGTAAAAACAATTTTTAAAAGCTCTCAGCAGAGCAGGAAAAAATGATTTCAATGCAGAAATCCTTATCCTGAGTTCGCCTTGCAAACGTGGAGAAGTTAGTGCCCAGACCCATGCTAGCAGCAAGGTAGATTTCTCTTTTGCCCCATTCCTCTGACCTTAAGTGAAGCACATTAGAGCTTCTTTAAAAAACAAATGGAACAACAATAAAACAAACAAACAAAACCTTACGAGAAAAGCTAGAAGTCTTAAGACAAGCCTTCTGTCCAAGAATCAGCGAGGAGCAAGGTTTTTTTCCACGGTCTTCCAAAACAGGCAGCTGCTGTCCTCATTGTTGCAATGAAGAACATCTGTCATGTCTTATCAGGAGTCTGAAATCGTAGCTGGCAGCTACATTGCTGGATGTTTTTAATACCTGTAAAATAACACTGATCTACCAGCTGCAGTACAGATTAAGGACAAACACAGAAACATTTGCTAAAAAACAAAGCATGTGTGGGCAGCCTGAGATATATTTCATTGTCACAGAAGAGGATGTTTTAGATTAGATGCTTAAATCTCCTTCCCTGCAAACAAATTCTTGTGTGAATCCTGTAAAGCTGTACCCAGAGAAAATTTGGAACACTAGATATGTTTTGTGTATACTTTCTGTTTGTGAATAAGCATGGTCCATTGCAAACCCATACTGGCTAGGAAACAGCAATCCACCTCCCCCTGGACATAAAATTAAGGTAGCAACAGGCAGTCCTTGTCTTTATATTTGTCTGGAAGTTATGTTGAAATGAATGTCATTGTCTGTGCTCTCCATCATGTAAGTTGATACACAGACATGGCTGCCATTATTTTGCAGTGCTATGACAGAGACTGGGACTACGTTCTGATTGTTCTTTAGATAAATGTGGGAAACTGAGGAAAGAAGATGAGACTGATAAGGATATAATGGTGAAGAAGATACTTACTTATCTTTCTAACATTGCTAAAGGGAGGGAAGGTAGGACAAAAAGACATCTGTCTTCTCAGCCTGCAAAAAGAAAATTGTTTCAAAGAAACCTTCAGAGCCTTTGAGGATGCCAGCTGAATCATATAGCAGTTTTTCCAGGGAACAGTTGTGGTGTAACTTCAGCCATCCTTTTTCCAGAAGATAGAGTAGCAACTTGCCCATTGTAGTGGCGAAAGTGATGGTAACGGTCAGAAACTGAAAGGTATTGGTCTCCCACTAGAAAATAGGCCCCCTCAGTTTGGAATCACATAGCTTTACCCCTTACTTCAGATAACGCTAGCTAGTTTCAGGACAGTATATACATGCCAGACTGGACTTTGCAACACTTTGGTATTTCTCAGCATATACTACACTTTCTCAGCTGTGCTGTATCCTTGGTGTTTGGGATCAAGTGTTTGCCACTTTCATCCTTCCCATGTGTATTTGGAGCCTCCTAGAACAACCGTGTGATGTAACACACAGGAGCTTGTGCTCTGTGTATCTCTGGAAGAGGGAGAAGAAGAGTTACTTCCCTATAGTTTCTGAACTCAGTTCTCCAATGAAGGATGTCATTTCTGGTATGTGAGCTCTCAGCTTGACAGTGCTATAATTCTTGCTTACTTATGCAGCTGTCAGTGCTCATACCCAAAACCAAAACACTGTTCTTTGGGCTTGACACCTGTGTGTGGTTTCTTAGTGGTTACAATGCTTCTGCTATCAGAAAGAAGAGATTCCTGATTTTTATGATTCTTTCTTCACTTTAAATTAATCCAACATTTCTTGCTTAGACATAAGTGGTGATCTGCCTAAAAATATATAAATGTGTTTAGATTATGAAGTATGCAAAAGATGCCCAATGTTTGCGAGCTGCGCAGCATTAGTGGAAGTATGCAGCAATGGGCAAAAGTCCTATCCTGGGTAGAACTTCTCCCTTTGGCTTAAATTCCAGGATGTATCAGAAGCACCACAGCTGTTGTGTGCAACACAGTCTTGTTAGCAGGAAGTCTGAGAACTGTTTGAATTTGTCCTGTTTTGATGTGGCTGCTCTGCATAAAATGCTGTGATGTCTTTAGACAAGAGAGCTAGGAATATAATAAATGCCATAAAGGCAGTAAGTCTCTGATCCTTCTGGCACAAGAAGTCAGTGTGTACATGTGTAGGTTTCTCTGGATTTCAGCTTCACTACAATCCACCCTACACAAGTGGGAGTGCTTTACTTTGCCATCACTATCTCTTCTCTAAGAACAAACTTACAACAACTCCCCACTTCCCCTGAGGGATTAGCAACAAACTGATGAACCACTTAGCTGGGAACAACTCAGTAGGGATTAAGCAGCAAACAAACTAACCAAAAAGACTAAAGGAAGATGATCTCATAAGCAGCAATGTAAGAACAGAGCAGTTAATCAGTTGGCTTCAGATCCAATCTAGCAAACATCCCACTTACTCAACTATTTGCTCAGACACCATGCTTGGCATTGCCTCCCAGAGGCATCATGCAGCTGTGCTTTTTTCATAATTCTTCACCTGTATGATTGACGGCTATGGCCCTTAGAAATTGTTCCTTTCTGAAATTAAAGGAACGCTGGGCCAAATTTGTGCTAGGTTAAGTCTAACTGACTTTCCAGTATGTGCTGTTTTCTCAGCACTGCTGATACTCATAGAGGAACATGAAGATGGAGTTGAAGGTGTGTGTACTGGAGAGAATACATGGATAAGATGCAGCCTTAGAAGATGTATATCCTATTCTGAAACTGGTGTTATTTTTTGCTGTTCATGTGTTAGTTTTTGTGTGTGTGTATGTGTGTGTGGTCCAGGGTGACATCTAATGGCACAGCAAGAGATAGCACCACAGCTGAGGAGAAGTGGACAAAATAGTTGCCAATCATTTATCTAGTGACAATGGCAAGGTAAATTTAGCAAGGGGTTAAAAAATAAATAATTAAACAGTCGGTATTAAAATAAGCTAAAATGTTCTATTTGAAGCCGTATTTCAATATACAATACTGACTATATGTATATATGTATATATACAATATACCATTTCAACAGTACTTTAATACAGCTGGCAAGATGTCTAAGATTAGAAAGTGGCAGAACTAAGTTGACTGACAAAATGTATTTCAAATGTTAGCTCAGTGAACTACTGGTGAATTTAAACAACATGATTGGAAGAAGGACGGGCAATACTCCAGAAATGAGTCAACCCCAAACATTTGGAGTAAATTTTTCATGTAGATCAACATTTATTAAAATCATCAAGGTGCTACAAAAAATAGGTTTGGTGGGTTTTTTTTTGATTGATTGTTTGTTTGAGAAAAACAGCATATTCTAATACAAGAACCTGTATCAAACATTTTCAACCAATTAGTGCTGTGTTGTAGCTGTTTTGAACTATGAAAATTGTAGATCCGTGTTCCCAACATAAAAATAAATTTACATATGCTGTATGAATTACGTTTTAGGCACCAAAAAAAGTGGTTTTGCATTACTAATTAATATTGCAAGAAAAATATTTTATTGGTGTAGACAATGCCTGTGTAGGAGGCTTGAGTTTAAAATACACAATCCCAAATAAGGGATAGCAATAGCAAGAGAAGCTTTGGAATTATTAGGGCTTACCATTTAGGGAATTAGCACTTTCCCTGTTTACCTCAGATGGTAAACTGATTTTTATTTGCAGTACTGAGTATGGAATGACATTGTATTTAGAATGGTTTCAAAACTGCAGGAAGGAAAAAAAGGAAGAATTGAACTGTATTATATCTATATGCATATAGACAGCACCACATTTTATCTATATGCATATGTTGGAGCACATCCAGAGGAGGGCCACAAAAATGATCCAATGGATGGAACACTTCTTTGAGGGGCTGTTCAGCCTGAGAAGGCTGGGAGGTGACCTGTTAGTGGCCTTTCAGTATCTAAAGGGGAGCTAGAGGGTGGAAGGAGACTGACTCTTTAGCAGGGTTGGTGGTGACAGAACAAGAGGAACTGGTTTCAGACTTAGAGGGGAGGTTTACCTTGAATATAAGAAAGTCTTTTATAGCAAGCATGGTGAGGCACAGGAGCAGGTTGCCCAGAGAGGTGGATGTCCTTTCCCTGGAGATGTTCAAGGTCAGACTGAAGTGGGCTCTGAGCAACCTGATCTAGCCTATGGGTGTCCCTGTTTGTTGCATGGGATTTAGACTAAATGACCCTTAAAGGTCTCTTCCAACTCTAAGGACTCTATGATATATAGGTATATGCTTGTATGTGTATATATGGATATATACAACAAAGTAGTTTGTGTATAGAATGCTTAAAAAGTATCAGTGCCTCAAAGGCATTAGAGCACACACATTTTAAAAGTAACTTTTCAACTCTGGCATGAATCCATAAAACAAAGCCTCACCTACAAGTACATAAGACATATGCATAGCTATTCGCTTTGATTCCACCCTTGGAATCAAAAAGTTGAGCAGCATATGGAAGAAGGTGGCCTTAGTGTGTTTTGTATCTGTTTGATCATGGCATGCTGCTAATGTGTTCCTTCGCCATTCCTTTAGACTTGTGAATTCATCATAAAAGAATGAGGTTTTGCCTTTTGCCATAGCATTAAATATATATATATATTATTTTCAAATCATTTTCTTTATGAGTTTCTATGAAAAGAAGTTTCTAGCTACCTTTCTGCCCAGAAATCTTTAGAAGGGGGTTGATATATTGTCATGCTTGTTGTAGTACATTGTTCTGATTGCTGCATCATTTCAGGCTTTTTCCTTTAGCATCCAGAATTAGTTATGATCAGGAATGCATTTTAGATAGTTGTAGTGTTGCTGTCTAACCATATGGCTGTTATAATGGCTTTTTTTTCCCTCCAAAAAGTTTTTTTTGTTTTGTTTTGTTTTTTTTTTTTTTAGTATCATGTATATTAATTCAAACTGGAATAGCAGTTAAAATCTTAAACAAAGTACAAATGGGCTCTAGTTTTAATGGTAAGTGAAGTACCTTCATGGGCATGCCACTTTAACCTCATATCCAATGTCTTAGATGATAATTAAGGAGGCAAATCTGGAAATGTTTTTGGTAGCCTTAGGCTTCTCTTTGCAGTGTATTCAGTGTGCTCAAAATGGACTTTCAGCTGAACATCTCTAGCCTTCAGGCAAGGAGCTTTTCTTTCACAAAGCATTTGGTATCCAGCAGCTGGAGGTCTGTAGTTTTAGACACTGGTTCTTTCTTCGGCTGTGGGGAAGGTGTTTAATTATACATAATTTAATGTCCAGGAAGTAGCCTGGGAATGCGATAAAGAGAGCCTACAAAGTATGCTTTGTAGGCACTCTTTGTGGAAAGACAAAGTGTTATTTTTTTTTTTTGTTTTCTTTCTGAAGACCTTTATCCACCTCAGAGAAAAAAACAGAATGTTATTTGGGGATACAAGACATTAGAAACAATGCATACTTTTTTGAAACCGGGACAATTAAGTAGTGGAGCGTTTTAAAGCCAATAGAAGGCGACTTTTTAAAGGGCAGAAGATAACTCTTGAGAAATTCTGAATGCTCTGTGACCTATTAGAGGTCAGTCTGACTGCGGTAACAATCCCTTCTATCAGCTGAATGAAAAAAAAAACAACACAAAATGTGTGAGTTGGGAATCTTAGCTGGCTGTTACCTTTCAGAAACAAGGCCATGCAACTATGATTATTTCTTTAAAAGCATCCAATCAGCAGCAAGCTGCTAAGATCTGAAGAAGACAGTAGATGGCGCAGAAGTGTAAGGAAACATCTTGGGTTTTCTTTCAGGTAATTTCAGGGTGAGCAAGTCAAGAGCAGAAGATTGTAACAGGTTTTATTACTCAATAAAAAAGTTATTACTCAAAATTCAACAAGGATTGTGTATGGGAAGAAATGAAAGAAGTGCGATCTACACTGGTGCTGCACATAGCAACTCTGAAGTGAGTTGTTCTCAAATGCAATCTGTTGAAATTCTTTGCTTACAGTCCAGTTACACCTAGATCATTGTAGTTTTTTTCCCAGTGTGATTTTTCTGTTGCATCTTTCAAGTCTGGACTTTTGCTGCTTTACTCTGGGATGAAGCTAAGCCATCATAGCCTCAGAATAATCAATAAATCCCCATGCAGTATGACCCCACACCTGGGCCATAGAAAAGGCGATTTTTAGCACCTTTGTTTCTGATTGCCCTGTATCCTTATTCCAGGCTCTGTACCTTGGATGCTCTTGCCATTATCCTGTTCAAGGTAGACTGGTCTCTTTCTGTCTCCATTCATTCTGGAGCTGAGAAACTTTTCTTAATAACAAATATGTGTAAACATTTTACTGGAGCAAGTGGGTCCTTATGAAAACTGATGTTAATTCAGCATTTGCCAACAACAGAAAAGAAGAAACAGGTGCCTGTCTGGTGCATTGAGTGAGGAGCTTAGTATCTGCTGGAAGCAATCAGAGGTTGTTTGATGAAAGAAATTTAATTTTAAAATTACTTTTTCAAAGGAAACATTTTCTAGTAATGTATTGGCTTCAACAGACTTGTGATAAATGAAGTTGGCTTCTTTCTATCCTACCTGGAGGCAAACTCAAACTTCTGGAAGTTGTGGCAATCTGACAACCAGGGTTTTTAGGCTCTTCCTTACCATATCCACAATTAACCATTGCTTGATTCCAGCCTAATTTATATTGAGTAAAGGACTCTGTGGAAAGCCACTGTAACTAGCACTAGCCCAGGATGGTGCATACACCTGGTGCAGTGTGATCTGCAGAGAAAAAAGACTGTCAAAATCATTAATGCAGGATCACCTTTGAGGATATAATGCACTGTTTGGTTCTTTTGCTTATGCAGCTGGTCAGGGAATCACTACATCCCACTTCATTGTATAAGAAGGATTTCTTGCTCAGTTTTTGCTGACAGCTTATTGCTCTGCTGCTGTAGAACTATACAACCAGAATAAGCAAAGAAGTTGTGTCAGTACCAGCACTCCTGCTGTGGAGGTCAAAATCAAATGAATTTGTTGCAAGCTGTCAGAATTATATATAAATAGGCAAAAAAAAAGAAGTTCACATGCAGTCTTCAGCTGGCCTCCATACCTGCATGTGTGTATACAGTACTTGGTGGCATTTTCCTGTTATGGCACATATAGTATAGCCCACTTAGCTCTTCTACTGAAGCAAAGAGCTCTAGATTGGAGGAGGTGTGGAGCGTATGTCCACTACTGTTGGCTGTGAGCATAGAGAACTAAGCTGTTAACTTGAGACAGTTATTTTCTCATGTGTCAGAGGTCCTTATGGAGATTTCATTATTATTTAGTGGTCAGAGGTGAATAAGTTTATTTGCCAAATGTAGACTCAGAAAAGGAGTATAGAAGCTTTTTCATGACACTGCTTTTAACAGTGTTTTACTCTTTTTTCCCTTTTTTTTTTTGGTAACAGAACTTGCCATTAGTTTTTTGAAACAATTTGAAGGAAGGGTGAATAGTTCAGCTGTTTCTACCTGACAGTTTCATTAATGTTAAAAATGGGAGCTTAAAAACTGGAGAGCATACAGAAGTACAAGTACTTTTATGATAGGTACGTACATAGTTGGAGAATCAGCTACTGCTCCCTCTCAAGTACTGGCACAGAACTGCCAAATAAGGAACAAGAGTAGCTTAAGTCCACCAATAAATTGTTCAAATTGCACCTTGGTGAAAGAAAATTAAAGAAGTGACTGCTGCTGGAAGTCCGGTCCACAGCAAGCTGTCTTCATCCAGGAAACTGGGTAACAGTCCTCAGTCTCTGTAGGTGGTCAGATGAGACATTTGATTGTTCCTTTAGGATTTCAAAAGAAATATGTGGGTTTTGTATACTACTGGGACTAGATTCACTGTGGGAAAAGCCTTCTGTAGAAGATGGGTGGAAAATAGGGAATCTCCATAAAATAAAGAGACTCAGTAAGGACTGGGAGAAATAATGTGTTTGTAAGGAAATTAAGGGCATGAATACACTAAATACAGTCAGGATGATGGAATTTACTGAGTTGTTTATGTACTCATATGAATGGATATACATTAAAACCAAATTTTGAATTGCGGACCTAAAGGCTTAAACTCCATGGATGCAAGTCTGTCTGCCCTGTGATCTGCACTGAAGATTTATGCTTGAAGAATTTCCCAGCATTTTCCTACTAGCTGCCCTCTGCTAGTTTTCCTGTGGTAAGGCTTAGTCTTCTTACATATTTGAACAATTCTAGAGTATGCTTCAGCTGAGTCCTGTGCAGCTTTGTGGTGCCCTGATTTCAGCTGACACAGAGCTCATTCTCTTCATAGCGTCTGATATGATGCTACATTTTGGCTTTAGGAGAAAAACAATGTTGATAATCCACCAGTGTTTTAGCTGTTGCTGGGCAGTGCAAAGGACATTTCAGTTCTTCGGCTTCTCATGCTGTCCAGCCTGTGAGGGGCTGGGGGAGGGCACAAGGAGATGGGAAGGGACAGAACCAGGACAGCTAACCTAAACTGGCCAAAGGGATATTCATAACACATGACGTCATGTGTAAAAGCATAAAACTGAGGGGGGTTGTCCTGGGGGATGCTGCTGCTCAGGCACTGGCTGGGCATCAGTTGGTGGATGGTGAACAGTTGCTTTGTGTATCACTTGTTTTGTGTATATATATATGTGATTCTGTCATTTAATGATAACAACTTTAAAATGAATATTAATACAACTTTAAAATGAATATTAAAAATTGCACAGATTGTTAGGTACAGCACAAACATGAACTGTCTTCTTCCTTGTTAAGAATAAACACCAAGCTGGCAGGTATTCAGCTTGATATAAAATTAGAAAGACAAAGTGTTTTAAAGCAAAACACATAGGAAGTCATGAAGCGAATAAGATATGCAGTTTTATAGCTTTTTTCTCCTCCCCACACTTACAAGAGGAAAAAAATTGGTAGTATAATGCTGTGATTATGGATTTGTGCACCTAAAGGGGTTGAGGAGAGTCCAACAATAAAAATAGTAAAGTACCTCTCATTATATGATGTTTGCATAAGTGAAGAATGTTACATGGTCCAAAAAATGAGGTATCCATGTGTTTCACCCATACTTTGCAGAGGTTTTCCACTCTACTTTGGGCTTTTCAAAAATCTTTTTTGCTGAGGTTCTTCATTTAATCGTTTCAGTAGCTGAGGGTCAGGTCCTCATTTGCAAGACCTCTTGGCTTAATAACTGCCTTCCAAAATGAGCGATAAATTAGGTAACTAGTAACAGTGGTTTTAGGGTTTTTTCCCAGTACCACATGGAGAGGACATTTTGGGGGTGCTCATTATTAAAAAAAAAAACAAAAAAAAACCAAAAAAAAAACCCCAAAAAAACCCAAAAAAACCGAACACAACAAACAACAGTTTGCTTAAAGCACAGTGCACATCTGAACATCAAAATAACAGCTGACAGATATTTGGCTGGTGTCTGTATGTGAAGTTGGGAAAAAAAAAAAAAAGAAGAAAAAAAATGTTTTGTATTCCAGGCTTGAATGAGAGCTTTGAGATAAGAAGGGCAGGAGTTAGGGGTTAATAAACATGTAACTGTCAGTCTTAGATCTTTGAGAGACACTTAATGATTGGCAACTTGTACTGTAACATTCAGTAAGAGCATGGAATGTACATGCATATCACTGGAAATCTATCTGTTTCCATTTTGAGTGGTTGTTTTTAAAAATAATTTTTACATTTGAAGATCCTGCTCTTCATGAGTACCAGAGAGTTGCTTCTGAATCTGCTTTAGCAATACTTGTCCGAAGGGAGAAGGACCAGGCACAGTTCTCCATCAGTGGCAGCAACAGATGCAGAAATGTGGTGCTACCCAGGGCACTGGGTCACAGTGTACCCAAAAATTCAGAAGAATAAGATGGGAAATACTAAAGTAGAATAATAATGAAAAAATTGGTAGCTTTAATGTGTGACATTGTCTTCTAAGACATTCTATATTTCAGAAAATATATGGCATATTTGAAAATGTCTGCAGTCATATTCTCTTCTTTCATTTGGGGACAGCAGTGTTTGAAATAAAAAATACAATTTCCCTGTGTGTTCAGTATATTGTGAAAAGTTCATTGATAGGAAGTTGATTAATACACGAAAAACAAACAAACGAACCCAAACAAGTGCTCTCACAAGGTACTGACATGTAGCTGTGCTCCACAGCAAGAAAGAACTTTCTCTCAGCAGACACAAGTATTATTCATAGACCAAATGGCCAAGCTATAAGTTTCACAGTGCAAGGGCTCAGAATCTATTCCAGACTCCTCTCCCCATTTCCTCTCATTCCCTCCCCTCCCCTCTTCTCCTCTCCCCACTTTCAATAATATGATCTATAAGTTCTGAACAAATCTTTTTTCCAAGAGTTTCACATTTTTTCTTTTCTCTTTTGGCTTCAGGGCAAAAATGATGAAAAGTAACAAAGAAAAGAAACCAGCCTTTTGCAACTTTTTTTTTTTTTTTTTAGTTAATGATGGATCAGTTTTTAAAGTCAAAGTGCCTAAAACTTTCTCCAACCTCATAGTCCTCCCTGTGAAGGACAGGGGCAAATAGATCTGCACTTTGAGAACTCATATATGATCCACAGTCTTTTTTGTTTGTTTGTTTTTCTTTCCAGTGACCGTAGTACAGCTGATGAGAATTTTTCCTATAAGTCACATTTTCTTAAAGATGTGTCCATTTGAGAACCAGGTTCATGATGGGAGATTTTACTTCCAAGTGGATTGCAGCTTTGCCCAGAATTACGAGTAGGTAGGGCTCAGCTCTTCTGTTTCCAACTGCTTCCACAGTCTGTAGAGGTCTGTACTTTTATGATGGCAAAGAATGAGGTCAAATTTCTACTCCTTACCCCATTAGTGTACTTTATCTCAACTACATACATAAGTGAGGCAATAGCAAGCTGTAGGCCAGTACAGTTTCAATTCTTGTAATTTTCTATCACTTATAGAACAAATAAAATAATAAGCACTGGTGCAATTTATTGTAGAGAAAAACTTTATTATCTTCTGAGTATCAAGAAGAAAATGCAACTGGACAAAACTCCCATGGTTTATACTATACCTGTTAAAGTCCCAACTAGGACAAGTCCTAAGTCATGCCTGCAGTACCAAATACCTAGTCATAATGGCCACATTAAGGAGGGAAGAAACTATTTTCCTAATCATTTTTCTCATACTCAAAAGTGGCAAGATTCATTTTCAAACAAATTCCTGTAAAAATATAGCCTTTGGCAAAAAGTCAAATTCTTAGCCTGGAAATCTTTGAGATGATTGACAGTATTGACATGGTTCATTTTCCATAAAATAGTATTAAACCATACTTATAGACCCTACAAGTACATTCATTGGTATGTATGGCTAGAATCCTCTATTTTTAATTGTCAGTTAAGCAAACAGAACAGTGAAATAAAAGCTGAAAACCGATCCTTTTTCAAATTGCAACCTTAGAAGGTGCTTAACTATGCACTTTAAACAAACATTACTTAATATAACATATACTGAAGTTCTAGGCATGTCTTAGATCAGATGTTTTATTTGTTTTATTACATGATAAGTATTGACTCTGGCCAGAGTCGCATGAAAGAGTCCAAGTTCAAATGAAGTCTTTAAAGAATATGAGATTCTAGTGTTCCATCCTAAAATAGGCAAAATGTATATTTAACTGTGTCCTATGTACAGAAGTGAATAAGAGAGTGTAACAAGAGGGAATATCCATTGTATAAAAATACTTCCTCAAAACAGTCTCCAGGTCCCCATCAGTCTGTGACCTTAAAATTCGTTTGTGCCCTCTGAAAGCTTTTCAGCTTTCAGTACCACATCATCATGCAGCAGGGATTTGCTTGAGCTGGTTAAATGCTTTTAAGGTGAAGCTAGAACTAAGCTACTCTTGCTTGTAGCATGGAACATCTTCCTTTGTGTTACAGCTGGAACAGTAGAATTATTAACTCACTAATTTAAAAAGTTATTTATAGACCATTGATTACAAAAAGTAAACATTTTCTTTTACCTTTGGGATAGAAATACTGCTGATGTACTTAGCCCATCCTTGTATATCAAACCTGCCAGTATATTTCCATGCCTTGCTGAGACCCTACGTGGCAATAAAACGTTGACTAATTGTTCTAGCTGATTTTATTTTTCATGGAAAAGAAGATGTCTGAAAAAGCACAGATGTATACTTTTCTTAGAGCCCATTGATCTCCTTCTTCCATCAGACTGAGCCTGCTGGTCTGATGCTCAGTGACACTGTAATGTATGTTCAGGCTATCTGCCATCAAATGGAGTTGCTCTCAGATTGGCTAACCTAATCCCAATTCTGAGGACCTCTTGCAGTTCATCCAGCTCAGCTACGTAATGAAGGTGTACTCTAGCCTTTGTAAGAGAGCATTCACTACTCACCATAGCTTTTGGCTATTTAAGAGTATATGCTCATTATTTTCAAATGTAAAACTACTTCTGACATTCAATAATAGCATGTTTAAGGATAATCATAGAACAAAATCACAGAATATTCTGAGTTGGAAAGGACCAGCAAGGATCACCTTCGTGCTGCTGTACAGAGGAGCAGCTTCTAATCTGTGAAGAACTCTAAGGCAACCATGAGACATTTGGTGGTGTTCTCTTACATAAAAGTGAATTTTCCAGTCATTTTAAAGGCAATAATCTCAGCATTCCTGTCAAAAACAAGGAAGGAGAAATTTAACTTTTGTTTCATAAGCACTAGCTGAATATTCCCAGTGATGAGGAATCCATTCAATAGACTTTCTAACTATAAGAAATAATTAATTTGTAAATGTCTTGGAACTGGCTTAGCACACAGCTTTCTGGACGCCTTTGCTCTTTTGAAACTTTGTGCATCAGATTCACCAAACTCAGATAAGCTGAGAGAGAGTGAACCAGAGAGCTGGTGATACAGCAGTGATTCCTTTCCTCCTTTGCAGCAAAGAGGAAATGGGATCTCGTCCTACTGCAGCAAAAACGGATACTATATCAGGCATGTCCAACCTGTGGCCCGTGGGCCGCATGCAGCCTGGTACAGCTGGCAGTGCGGCCCAGCTGCTGCCCCATGCCATCTGCCCCTTCTGCCACCGTGGCTCTGCCCTAGAGGTGCACCAACAGCTCAGTAGCAACCAAACATCAGTGAGCTGTTAACACTGTCTGGGCTGCAATCAGGGCATGGGGAGAGCGCAGTGCAGTGCTGAGTATTGACCTTGTACAACCTTGTGTATGAGGCACAAGAAAATTCCTGTTCACTCAGTGTGGCTGAAGCAAGCCATAAGGCTGGACACCCATGTGTTAGATGACATCTGTAAGCCTTTTTCTCCAAAGTCTCATTGCCATCTTATACTGAAGTAAATCTAGAGATATAGCAGGATATATGTCAGGAATAACTAGCTAGGTGGTAAAGAGTCCCAAAGTACAGCTACTGTCCAGTCAGTGTCAAAAAGCAGGCTAGTTGACTTTATTTCACCCATGTCACAACCCAGGAGTTGGTCTGCGGCTACTCACTTATCACAGAGCCTGGGACCACTTGCTGGATAAGTGAAGCAGAGAGCTGATACTCACCTCACCAAGGAGCCCCCTGTAGTCTGGCAGAATTGTTCAGGCTTGAAAAGAAATCACATCCACTAATAATTTAAAACAAGGAAAAACATCTGTCTTGAAAAAAACAACCAAAACCAAACCAAAACAAAAAATACCCCTCACCTCATTTGTGTAGAAAGATATAAATGATGTTACCTATGAAAATATCTATATTGAATAGTAAAACCTGGATTGGTACTGCTTCTTTTACACAGCACTAGTGACTACAGGAATCTTTTAAAGGAAAAGCATAGATTTTGGCAAATGCTTAGTGGACTGCTTGCAGCAACCACTTTTGGAGCAGAGTTAAAATATGATGTGTATTGCAAAGCCTGAAAGACAAACAGAACTGGTAAAGCAATCAATTCTTGAACTCTGATCAGGATTGCTGTTCTATGATACTTCAGAGAAAGGTCAAGGTCGCAGACAAAATGTAATAATATTAAGACTACACCTGTCGTTACAGTGTTTATGGTGTGTACCAGAGCTTAATGCTGAACATTATGTGCTAAACAGTGTGTTTACAGGGCAGTATTTTAATTAATCACATATAGAGGAATCTAATGGCCATGCTTCACTACATTCCATGTTAAAGAAATATTCTCTTTCCTCGTCTATTGTCAAATTCTCTTGTATGTCTCTAGAAGGCTAAGGGCCATTTGGTACCTGGAAACCCTTATAAAGACCATATCAATTCAAACCACTTCTTAGCATAATGGTGTCTGCCATAATTAAATTCTCATCCAAGTATGATTCAAATCAATGGATTTTTTTTTCTCTGACTTCTGATCAGGAAAGACAAAAACCCTTAACATGTCAGCATCTCTATTTGTTTGATGTATAGTTATCTTTATATGGCCAGAATATTAGATTCTGTCCCTGTAGCTCTGGGTACTATGAAATGCAGAGCAAATATCTGGAGAAGCCCTGCTTGTAGACATCTCATGTTTTCTCAGGATTTGTTAGGTAGGACACTTCCAAAAAGAGTTATGCTGGTAAGATCACCATGAAAGCAGCAAAAAAGTATTTATCACTAAATGATGTATTTGAGCTTTTAACTGTTATTCCTTCACTAAATATCATTAATCTTAATAACCCTTAGTTGGGCTAAAATGACATAGACAATTGTGAAGAGAGTATTTCTAGAGAATTGATATCCAAATTACTGTTTCCCCTGTTATTCCCTTACATCAGATTCTCACACTTGTACCCTCATCTCTATGAGGATAGGAGGCTATGGATGCATACAGATAACCCTCCATTTCCCAACCTCTCTTCCAGTAGTACACCGCAGTCCTCATCCTCCTCCAGAACACAAAACATGGAGTGCAGTCGACTCAGTCCTTTCAGGACAAAGAAAGGATAAAGAATGTGCTAGCGTATGGGCCAAGAGTAAATAGGATGAACTATTGGCAATGCCCTACTTGTCCTGGTAGCAAGGTATTCAGTGTCTGGATTAGTTTATGGACTGGCAGTTCATCTTAAACTATCTGAAGGATTAATTTACAGTGTCAAAATTGTCTGAAGGATTAATTTACAGTATCATGACTGGGACTTAGCAAAATCTGTGGTGAAATATGTTCTGAAACAAATCACAGAAAAATGTTCTATAGTTCATTTTGCTTGACTTTTTAGTTCTGATGCTACAATATTTGAAGAAAACTAAATGTCTTTGATAAATTGAGTGAAAAAGAAAACAACACACCAAAACAGTTAAAATATGATATTTAGGCAAAGAATTATCTCTGCAAAAACATGAAATTTTTACTTCATGTTTAAGACCCAAACTGCATACTTCCAGCTCCCATAGGGATATATGCATTTATGTCTCATACATTCCACTGAGCTTATTAAGTTTGCTTTAACATCCTGATTTGTGATCCAGTTCATATACTGGAATTTATTATTTTTTTCCCCCCGATGAATGTGGCAGTTCTATTTTTTTTTTTTTCTGTGTGTGTGTGTCTGAGAATCCTCTTTCAAGATACGTCCTTAATCAGCTCAACTTACCATCAATTACATTTGTGTTATATGTTTAGCCTCATTTGTATCAACACATTACACACTGTATGACATAATTACTTGTATACTAAAGACCCCGGAAGTCTGACTGTTTTAGAGGTGTCGACCATAGTGAGATTAATGAAAGGTTTCAAGGAAACAGAACATGTAGTGCATTAGCAAAAATCAGAAAGTCCTCCAAAACACTGTGAAATGCTTTGTAAGGATTTAACATTCTTCTTTGTCCCCTCCTGCCTGTTTTTTCCTCTTCCTCTTTTACTTTTAAGGTCAGGTTGTACTGATACACGATGATGCAATAAGTTACTTTTTGACCAACACTATGAATTGGATCATTTATCTGTCTCCCACTTCTACACATTTGTGTGGTAACAAAGTTCTAGTTAATGTTCTCCTATATATATATTTTGTTCATTTCACCACTATTTGCGAAGATCAGACAAAACAAACAAAATAAGTCTCTTTTTCTGGTGGTTTGAGAAGTCTGTTAACATACAGCTAACATGTTTAGATAGTACAAGAAGACAGTTTCTCCAGAACAGTAGAACAGTGTGCCATGCAATTCTTTGTATTTGCTGGCATGTTCTTTCTCATTACTTAGTGGAGCATTAACAGGAGGGAGAAGGCAAGTTTGCATCTGTACTCTGGCAAGTAGCCAGTGCATTAATAAGAATGATGAAAGATATGGAAAATTACTTATTTCCTACATTGTTCCACAGAGGGGATTAAGAGAGTGGAAATTCTTCAGAGACAACAAAGCTGAGGCTGAAAAAAAGTTGTGAAAGTTTCGATGGGACATATCAGAAAGACAGAGCTGGGTATTAATTTACAGACTAGGGGTGATCATCTAATCTGATGGTGGGACCAGTTTTGTTCTGGTCAGGGAAGGTGACTGTCATGAAGGAGACTCTACAGTTCAGGAAGAAAGTAAAAGATGAAGGAGGATCATCAATAATTTTACAGAGGATTACACACCAGCTCGAACAGCTTTTAGAGCAGTGAAGAATATGAACCTGGATCTTGTACTGAGGATTTCTTTTTCATCTCTCTATCAATATTACATATATTTTTAGAGTACCATAATGAGTGGATCAAGATCCATTTTAGATCACTTTGGAAAACTGTTTTTGAAGACTCTTCCAGAGTCTTAATGAGATAAATGCAAATCACACAGAGATAGTTATGGAAACCTATCTTTTCTCATATACCATCTGAAGGCACAGTCTCTAAATTCTGAGGCTATGTTTGGGATTGTTTCGTTGTTTCATTAACTGGGAATGGCTCTTCATAAGCAGCTCATCAGGTAATTGACAGCTGGCAGTGTCCCGTAGCTATCATGGCAAAGTCACCAGCCGCTTTCTGCAAAGCTCCACAACCTAGAAAAACCGGGTCTGATAAGTATGGGCAGTCAGAAACATTTAGAAGCACATTGGTGGCTTGACCAACAAACACCAGTAATCTGGAAATTACCTAATCCTTTAATCTTTTTTTAATCTCCATGTTTTAAAAGCTGCTTCTTTGAAACTTTAAACCAACTGATGTTTTCCATCAGTCTCCTGATTCAGCATTTGGCAGGATCAGAGGGTCTTTCTTATGCAACACATACAGTGCAAAGTTCACTCCTTCTCTCTCAGTTATGGTGTCATGTTTAGTGGCTGTATCAAAAGCTCACATTACTAAATATTAAGCCTGATTTATTTTTTTATGCCAAGAAATTCAATTCTTCTCAAAATCCCTCCACATGACTTATTTCTTCTAATTAGTTTTTCTGCAGTAACACTGTTTCACTGGTTCCTAAGGATAATGCATGTCTCCAGGAAAGGCTGGCCTAACTTCTTTTTCTGGGAAAAATACATTGGAGATCCAACAGATTTTCTCTCTCAAAATTTCTCTAGATAATTCTTCAGGAAGTAACCGATCTGTGTTCTTTTTATGGAAATCCTAGTCCAGCAATGCTATTGGCTTGAGTGGAAGAATCCACTTTTATATATATATATATATATATTTTTTTTTTTTCCTTCCTTAGAAAATGCCTACTCTCCCAACCCTTCTTTAGCCAGCAAGTAAATATCCCAATTAAACACATTTCCTTAGGGCTAGTATATGATAGTATCATGACAAGGAAAAAAAAAAAAGACTAGCTGCTAATGCATTCACTAATATAATGAACATTTTGTCTCCCAATCCTAATACATTTAATCCAATTTCTGAGGAAAAAAAGAAGAAATCAAAGTTATGTAAGAAGATATCCCAGAGTGAATACTGAAAAGATCAGAACACATATAAAGAATATGCTTGTGCTATTGAAACTGCAGTCTGTAATTCATGTCCTTCTTGAATTTTGATGTACTTTGTCTATCAACTCTGTGCTGTAATTACTTGCATATTTTTGGCATATGAAATTTTCAAGTTAGATGAATGCTTTAACCTAAAATGCAACTACATTTTCCTGTCTTTCTTATTCAATTATATCCAATTTCTGTTGACACTGAGGTGTTCAAATGACTTAAGGTCTTTGTCTGGAGTTATGTATTTTTTTTACAATTTCAGAAAGAGTAGTAAATTATTGCTTACAGTGTCCCACCCCCCCTCCGCCCCCTCCACAAAGAAAATAAAAAGAAAAAGCCCTGTAATATGGCAACCAGTGTCTCTCTGTAGCATTTTACATCGTGACAGAGATTGTGTGTGAGAGAGAGAAGAATGGATAAATCTAGGAAGAAATTTATTGATGTGATAGATAAGGCAATAGTTGCTGCTAATGCAATGGATCGTGATGAACTACTTTTTTCTTACAAGGGGATTCTTTACCCTGCTGCTTTTTGCAGTCTTGAAGTGTTCAGAGCGATGGAGTCCTTTGAAGCCAGAAGTGATGATGTCATTTTGGCAGGATATCCTAAATCTGGTGAATACTGCTTGCTTTCTTCGTAAATTAATTTGTGTAATGACAAATAAGTAGATTGTATTTACAGTTTTCAGAAAAATTTCCAGGACTACTTTTTTCCTCAAACATATGCAATGGAGCTAATTATGAGAACATTATATAGGAAGTTTTGCAAGTGACTGAGAAATCTGATTTTCTTTGATATAGTGTGATACATTTTTTGTTATCTTTAATTTTTATAGTTATGAATGTGAATGCACAAATTGGAAAGAATCAAAATGCAGTTCTCAAACTTGAGATAACTGGATTTCTTGATATTGCAGGGTCTGCTTTTGCAGTTATGTAATATCTTTGGTAATAGCTTTGTATGTCTTCATATAATGGACTTATTGGTGCCTTCACATGCAATGGTACACATATTTTATTTTTTTAATTTTCATATATATCTCAAAAATTGCTGAAATCTGTTGTTATAAAAAAGATATTTTTGTAAACACTTGAATTCGTCATACTGATCTTTATTGGGAGATCAAGAGATCTTTGTTGGGGTTGCTGCTTCTGCCCTAAAGTACCCTACACATGCTCTTGGATGTATCACACATCCATTTTCATATAGTTATTTTTACCCTTCAGCGATGGGATTCACTGACTCTTACAGAAGATAATCACAGTTTACAGGTTAGTAAAGATTTTGTGGGTTTTTTTAAGCCTATTTTCTTTTTGAAGAAATTACATGCATCAAAATGCACTTATTAGGACTGTAATGATAAAGATGTAGGAACCAGTGTCCACAGGTCAGGAAATGGTTAGCTAATTATACAAGTTCTCTACAAGCTCTATGTAATTAATAAGTATACAATAAATATATATGAAATAATATAGAGGTTTTCTGGATAAAACACTGCGTATTGGTAAAGAAAATGGGCATATAGAGCACAGTTTCAGATCTGGTACTGCACATGTGCTGAAGTGCTGAAGTTCTGTGACCCATCTTTCCACTCAAGATAAAACTGTACAGCACACCAGAAAACATATATGATGCACTGGGTTTTGAGGTACAGGTTTACACCCTATCTGTTCTTATATTTGTTACTTCAGTCAATAGTTCTTCTCCTTTCTTACTTAGCTTGCAATATATAATTCATTATGTACTTAGCCATTTAAGTTGGAGAAAGATATGTACTGATGCATAACAGCAAAAATAGAGCCCTGAAGGCTGATTGTCCAGATAGTCAGCTGACATGTTAAAGAAGACCAGACAATCCATGAGATAGTACCAGATACCTCTCAGCTGTCTGTGCAAATTCATTTATGCTTTTTCTCAGTGCTTTACATGCAATTCTGAATTTTCTCTCCTTTCAGGTACAAACTGGGTAGGTCAGATCTTAAGTGATCTGGTGGCCACATTTGAAAAAAAAAGACTTGACGGAGAAAAAAGTGTTAGTGATGAAGAGCTAGAAGAATTTCCATATCTTGAAATTGGAGATACCGAGAAATATGAGGTGAGCACAGAATATTAAAGATGCGAGAATGTGGTTCTTCAAACACTAAGTATCTGAATATATGGTTTGAGAAATACTCCGATCTTTGATGGAAACTATCAATTTCTACATAGAAATGGATATAAGAAAGGATGCATCTGGCCAGACTGAATCTCATCTGATATGCTGAAGGATAAATGATCACTCTAGGGGGCTTGAGAGGAGCACATACTCATTAGAAATACAGACACTTCAGGAATTCAGTGTAGCATTTTCTATACTTAAGAAGAGTTTCATGAAAAGTTATATATTGAAATAATGATTTATATCTCTTCTACTAGCTCTTGTTTATTACCTCTTCTCTCTTCTTTGGATCCTTCAGCTTTATCACATCTCCAGCTATATTCTGCATGTTACATGTAGGCTTTATACCTTATCTAACAGAGCATATTAAATTCCTTAACACTAAAGAGAATGATCAATGGATAATCTTCTTTCCAAATATTCATCCTTATGGTCTTTTGAAGGTTACTGCTGAGAGAAGTCCACTAAGATCCCAGAATAGCAATCATAAAGCATAATTGATCTGCCAAAAACTGTTAACAAGTTTTGCAAAGTAATATTTTATCACAGGCCAATGGAGAAGAATACTTGTAATGATGACACTGTCTACTTTCCTCCTTTCAATTGTTAATGTAGCGAATGAAGAAGTTACCTTCTCGAAGAGTTATATTAACTCATCTTGCTCCTGGCAACCTTCCAAAGTCTGTCTTCAAAAATAAAGCCAAGGTGAGTGCTGATTTGAATGTCATGTAAGGAAACACACAATCAGATGTCTTTGAAAGCCAATTTAGTACATTTCTGCCAAATTTAAAAAATATTTTTATACTTAGTTATATGCTGTCTATTTTTGCATGGCTAATAGCTTCCGTTCATCTCAATGAATCTCAGTCATCCTTATTGATATCTTTGCGTCAGTCTCAGGAAGGCAAACGTGGGGGAAAACAAACCTTCCAGCAGTAAAACACTATGTTTACAGAATTTCCTATGAGTGGCTTCCTACAATGTTGTCAAAAGTTTCAGAAAGAATTTGTATTTGTGTGTATTCATCTAAATGATTAATACTACTTGTATTCTGTATGATTAATTTGATTAATCTGGAAAATATATTTTAATAACTATATGAAATCAACTTCATAAGGTGCTGATTATGAAGTTTTTTGTCATGCTATGGTGTTTTTTGTTTTTTTTTTTTCCATTAAAAATAAAATATTTCATTTTTTTTAGATATTGCTACTGATTCGCAATCCAAAAGATGTAGCTACATCATTCTTCCATTTTTCAAATGCCTTGTCGGCTATACCTTCCTATGAGACCTGGGACGATTTCTTCATAGCTTTCATGACAGAGAAAAGTACAGTATATTCTTCTATGTTACTTATTCTATTCCTTGACTTTGTCTAAAAATTTTGCATTTTGTAAAATCAGGTTCAATAGGATTTTTTGGTTTACAGCAAAAACAAACAAAGCAAAGCAAACAACAACAACAAAACAAAACAAAACAAAAAAAAAACAACCAGGGATTAAAGAGAGAAAATTAGAAAGCTGAAGTAAATTTGATGGTATCTCTCTTACTGGCTGAAGTTTAACATTCATCAGAACTGTTCTTCCATAAACAGCTTTAATTTGCACAGTGATATTTTCAGTGGAAGAAGCAGTTCCTTCTTATCTTCCTCTTGGATCCCCTTCACCCTTCCCCTTGTGCCCAGACAGACATTTGAATATCTACATATCAAATTGGACTGGAGAAATGTTTTGGGCTATGACTAGATGCATTAAAACAACAACAACAAAAAAACAACAAAAAACAAATCTCTTGGTTTATAATTACATAAATTCTCCAGGTTGCCATATCACATGGCCAGCAGAAGAGAGGGTTAAACAAGGCTTTAGAATTAAGGTTTTTGGCTTAAGTTTCCATGATTGCTGTATTGACAGCACTCCAGCAGACTCACATTTGACTTCTGACAAATACTAACTAGTTTCAACAAATCGTCGTTCAAATTGCATCATCTCACTGAGGTGCATTCATTCAGAGCCAGCTAAGCTGGGCTTCTGTGGGCTTTTCCCTGGCTTCTTTGTTTTTATTGTTGTGGATACTGGCAATAGCCAGCCTTTGATCCCAACAATGTGCTTCTGCCCCAGTGTTGCCCCCAGCTTATTCCAGCATAACTGTTTGTGAAGTTGTGGACCATCTAGGGAGCTGATCTGGCCTACAAAGAGGTCCTGCAATACAGGCGAAAAGGGATTGGAGCCATATTCTTTGCAGCACAAGTGGAGGTAAAAGGCAGATCCTTTAGGGAAGGTGACAGATCCTTTAGAGCCACACTGAGCTGGTAGGAGAACTTACCCTGCTGGCTCTAGACTGTGTGTGTTGCAAAGATCTATAAATCCTCCAGAATGGTTAAACTTTGATACAGCCATGATTATTAATGGCCACGGCTTATTGGTCAACTTATGTAGTAAAAATTGATGAATATAATAAGGAGCTTTTCTTTTGTTCATTTGTTCTTCATCTTAGGATTATTTTGTTTTATTTAGTGCCCTGGGGATCCTACTTCAATTACCTTTCTGAATGGAACAAATATGCTGCCCACGAAAATGTTATGACAATAACATATGAAGAACTAAAAGAGGTAAGGTTACCAATGGTAAGAAATACGGAATCTTAGAATCATTAAGGTTGGAAAAGACCTCCAAGATCATTAAGTCCAACCATTCACCTACAACCAATATTTTCCCACTAAATCATTACCTTTACTACAATATCTAAATATTTCTTGATCACCTCCAGGAAAGGTGACTCCACCACCTCCCTGGGCAGCCTGTTCTGACATCTGACCACTCTTTTGGGGGAGAAATTTTTCCTAACATCCAAACTGAACCTCCCCTGACACAACTTGAAGCCATTTCCTGTAGTCCTATCACTACTTATGTGGGAGAAAAAGCCAACCTGCACCTTCCCACAACCTCCCTTCAGGCAGTTATAGAGAGTAATAAGGTCTCCCCTGAGCCTCCTCTTCTCTAGACTGAACTAATCCCAGTTATCTCAGACACTCCTCATAAGCCTATGCTCCAGACCCCTCACAGCTTTGTTGCCCTTCTCTGATCATGCTCCAGAGCCTCCATGCCTTTCTTGCAGTGAGGGACCCAAAAAATTAGCACAGTACTCAAGGTGTGGCCTCACCAGAGCTGAGTACATGGGGACAATCATCTCCTTGCACCTGCCGGCAGCACTATTTCTGATACAAGCCAGGATGCCATTGGCCTTCTTGGCTGCCTAGGCACACTGCTGGCTCACAATTAGCTGAGCATCATCCAACACTCCCAGATCCTTTTCCATCACTAAGCTTTCCAGCCACTCCACTTCAAACCTGTAGAATTGCTAGGGGTTGTTGTGGCTAAAGTGCAGCTCTTGGTACTCAGTCTTGCTAAACTTCATCCTGTTGGCCTCATCCCATTGATCTAGCTTGTCCAGATCCTTCTGTAGGTCCTTCTTACTCCAAGGCACATGGTCACTTCCTCTCAGCTTGGTGTCTTACTGAGGGTGCACTCAATTCCCTTATCCACATCATCAATAAAGATATTAAACAGGATGGGCCTCAATACTGATCCCTGGGGATCAGCACTTGTGACTGGTTACCAGCTAGGTTTATCTCCATTCACTGTATTTTACACTTCCTTATTTTACACTTCAAAGAGTAGTTGTTTCTAAGCCAATAAAACATTATACATACATAGTGTATAAAAACTGCATGATTCATGTATGAGTCAGATTCTTGTTTTAGAGGACAGCGAGGTAGATTTCCAGCTTGTATTTCCAGCTTGTAAGCCTGTGTGTTCTCTTCCCCAAGTGATTTTAAATCAAAATCCCCAGTAATTCTTTTTTGGAGCTTTTGCATATTCATCAGTGTAGATTTGGCTCAACTGTAAATCATATGCAATTTTCTGTGATATACAGGAAGACAGATGATGTTTTCTTTAGAACAATAACAAAGAGAAACAATGCACAGCACTCCAGTCCTGCTGAACTCTGAAAACTCTAAATATGCAGCCAACTGAGAGATGCAGGGCCTTGAAAGAACTTGGGTAAGAAAGCAGTGTAATTTGTTTGAATGTCATATGGTATCTTACATTCCGCTTTTCAGAATCGAGCCCTGGGTGTGAAAAACATTGCCTCTTTCCTTGGGATTTCCCTGACTGGGGAAGAGCTTCGGAATATTGTAGAGAGAAGCAGTTTCCAGTCCATGAAGGAGAACTCTCTGAAGACCCATGGGGCTCTGGGCAGCATGCTCTTTCGCAAAGGTAGGGAGCTTCTGCAGATCCACAGGCAGAAACATGATGCTCTCAAGAACCTAAGCCATTCATCACTGTCTTACTTTTTGCCCATATATTATAAAGTGTTACACTTTATGTATATAACTGAGAAATATGATTTTGTGTTTTTCAAGAGTTTATTTGCTTCTTTGAAGGTGGTGTAAGTGACTGGAAGAATCTTTTCAGTGAAGAGCAGAATGAGAAAATGGACAAAGTATTTGAAGAACGTATAGCACGAACGAAACTAGGAGCAAAGTTGAAGTATGAAGAGTACTGCAAAGCCTAAAGAGTAATGAAATGTGGTTAGACCAATAGCTTTCCACTGTGCTCTTTGATCATCTGAATGATATACAAAATAAAGCTAGATGAAACAGTCAAAGCATCTTGGAATCATTGTAAAAGTCACATTGTAGGAACTTTTACAGTGACAACAATGAATAGTTGGCTTTTTTTAATAAATGTGAGATCTTGCTTTGGCTACATTCATTTGCTGAATATGACGGTAACTAACTATATTCAGAAAAACTTAATAGGCTACTTGATAGTAGCTGCCACCTGGAAGGAAATGGCCTTTTTCGCTTTCCAGGCAAACTCAGTCATTCTGGATAATTTACATAGGGTTATTTAGCATTTTTAAGGACTTTAATCTCTCTGAGTGTAGAGTTTCAAGCTGAAATTGAGATTACAGATTGGTATTAGTAGCCAAGATGCAATGAGAAGCACCATTTTTATGCATAATAATTCTCTGCGGAACACAACAAAAATCTCCAATTAATTTTCATTCTCATATCATGTAAATTTTCTTTTGGTCCACTGAAAACAATGTTTCTACCTATGTAAAAGCTGGTAAAAAGAAAATCATGGAGCCAATGTTTTTTTCTTGTGTTTGAAGATACTCCTTATCTATACACTTTTGTGCTTCTTCTAAGAACTGCTGTTGTTTTCCCTGCTACAGACAACAATTAAGTATAAGAGGTAGAGAATATAGACCTGAAGATTATGTTTCCTGCCATTATAGCCAGTGGAGTGCTCCTAACCACAGAACTATACTTAGCATTCCCTTTGTTCATTCTTGGTTTAGCAATAGGTTTACATTTAAGCTTTAATTTAAATTAATACCTGTAAATTGAAATAAATTAATTTTCATAACTGAAAATTCTCCGAAAATGCCAAAATACCTTGTAAGTGGCTCTAATAAGCACATGGGATTGTTCTCAGTATTGTGGAAGACATTACAGTATTTAGTTATTTTGTGTCAGCACTGATATCTGACACTGCAAACACAATATTTCAGGTCTGCTCAAGGTCTGTCTGTACTTCAGCCATTTGTTCTGTGAAGAGAAAAAAAAAAAGTAAAAGAATGCTTTTTATGAATAGTTGAAATTTAAAAAAAAAAAAAGGTGATAGGGACCCAAACAATACATAGATACATGACCTAAGAAGAGGTAAAAATTAGAGATGCAAAAGGAAAGAATAAAACGTTCAATAATTTTTTGCTTTATTCTTCTGAAGATACTCAAGGCTGCCTACACAAGTAGTAATGCAGAGTTTTGCAAAGATGTAAAAATGCTAGAAATAATACTTTATAATACTTTGTTTGGGAAACTAGTACAGAGGGTCCCATGGGATTTAGTCTTGGAGGATAAAGGGATCCAGGAAGGCTGGTCAAGAAGGAAGTCTTAAAGGCGCAGGAACTAACTAACAGGCTAACTAACTAACAGGCTAAATCCCTGAGCCACAGAATGAGATGTTGGGAAAGACAGGTGTGGATAAACAGGCAGCTTTTCCTGAGGCTCCAGGAGAAAAAGAGAATCTACCTCCTGTGGAAGAAAGGACAGGCAACTTGGAGAGAGTACAAAGATGTTGTTAGGATGTGCAGAGACAAAATTAGACAGGCAAAAGCCCAGCTTGAACTCCTCTCCTTCCTGTAAATTGGAGCAAGACTCCTTCAACACAGTCTCCTGGGGAAGGTGGCAGCCCATGGCTTGGAAGGATACACTCTCTGCTGGGTAAGGAGCTCTCCGGAAGGCCAGGCTCAGAGTGTGGTGGTGAACGGAATTAAATTCAGCTGGCAGCCGGTCATGAGTGGTTTTCTGCAGGGGTTGGTGCTGAAGCCTGTCCTCTTCAATATCTTTATTGATGACCTGGATGAGGTCATTGACTGTACCATCTGTAAGTTTGCAGATTACACCAAGTTGGCTGGAAGTGTCAACCTGCATGGGGGTAGTGAGGCCCAACAGAGGGATCTGGACAGGCTGGATTGCTGGGCTGGAACAAAAGGGGTGAAGTTCAACATGACCAAGTGCCGGGTCCTGCACTTTGGCCACAAGAATACCAGGCAATGATACAAGCTTGGGGCAGAGTGGCTGGAAGACTGTGTAGCAGAAATGGAACAGGAGGTATTGATTGAAGCTCAGCTGAATATCATCCAGCAGTGTGCCCAGGTGACCAAGAAGGCCAGTGGCATCCTGGCTTGTATCAGAAATAGTTGCTAGCAGGTTAAGGGAAGTAATTGTCCCCCTGTACTCAACTCTGGTGAGGCTGCACCTTGAGTACTGTGCTCAGTTTTGGGCCCCTCACTGCAAGAAAGACATGGAGACCCTGGTGCGTGTCCAGAGAAGGGTGACGACCCCTGGGGAGGCCTTTTGAGGAGTGGCTGAGGGAGCTGGGGTTGCTCAGTCTGGAGAAGAGGAGGCTTGGGGAACACCTTATCACTCTCCATAACTACCTGAAGGGAGCTTGTAGTGAGCTGGGGGTCAGCCTCTCCCCTCACGTAACCACTGATAGGACTAGAGGGAATGGCCTCAAGTTGTTCCAGGGGAGATTCAGGCTGGACATTATGAAATATTACTTCCCTGAAAGAGTGGCCAGGCACTAGAATGGGTTGCCTATGGTGTTGTTAGTCACTTTCCCTGGAGGTGTTCAAGGAACATTTAGATGTTGTGCTGAGGGACATGGTTTTGTTATCACTCCTGAGAGATTTCAATGGTCACCTGCTCTAGTGCTGTACCTCCTTTGGTTTGCAGTCATGGTTGTGCACCCACCTGGTGCTTTATTATTAAGGAGTTGTCCCATTCAAGTAACAACTACATCAAGGCCTAATGTATTTGTAAGCCTGAGCAAGACTTATGTCAAATGCAGAAGTTCACTGCATCCATCGCAGACTGTAATTTGCAATTGGGCTTGAAGAATTAAAGTACTGAAAATATGTTGTCCTATAAGCATGTTCCTAGAAGCAGTAATAAGCATCCAGGACCTGGGCATCAGCAGCAATATTTGCAGTTATATCCACTTGTTTACATGGCTGTCATTAAGTTAGATGCAACAGTGTGTTCAAGGTCCAGCTGCGTATACTGGATCACTGCAAAGTTGGGAAGTCAAAGCAATAAACTTTACTGAAAATTCCTGGTTATATTCAACATTATTTTTAACATTCTGGTGGAAAAACTGGTATGTATATAATATATGATTTTAAGTTATTGAACTTCTAAATCTGGAGACCAGGGCAAAGAACTGAAAGTAGCAGAAAAAGAATTCATAAGAACTTGTGGAGATACATATTTCTCCATCTTATTACTCTTTGTATTCTGAAGAGGCATCAGCCAGGATTTAAATAACTTCCCCCGATGTAAGAACAATTTCACCCAAAGACAAAGACATTTCACCCAAAAACTATGGACAGGTGTAGAAAGTAATAGAAGTGATGTCATGCAGATGAATTTGACTAATGTAATTGTAGAACATAAGTATTTGAGTTTCACATGAAAGCAATCCTCTTGTAGGAAATGGTGAAGTAAAAGGTCTCAGATGTGATTATTTAATCATGAGAAGTATGATTTAGGCGGTACTTGTCTTTAGCTCTGAATATATCATATAAAGCAGTGATGTTACAATGATTGACTGAGGATAGAGCCAGCACCTGGAAGAAAGTTGCATTCATTAGTGGAGTCAGTAGCAAAGCAGATGAAGATCTACTATCTACATAACTACTATATGCTGGTCATTTTGTTCAGAAATCACATTGACAAGCTTAGGTGTTAAAAATATTTTAAGCAGTATTTTACAACCTTTGTAGGTCTTTCCCTTATTTCATTCAATGTTTTGAATGCTACCAGTATTGCTGTTGCTTCCCTAGCAGTAATGCTTTGTAGAACATAGACTACTCTTGGTATTTTCAGGCATGGCAGAGACTCCATGTCACTGCTATTTGTCTCCTGTCATTTTGAAAGGGGATAATAGTTCAAATTGAGTTAATGAGTGATGCGTATCTTCATTTCTGACTGAATGCCCTTTCCAGTTTCCTAACACACTGTATAAAGTTCTCTCGCACTGTGAAAATACAGTTTGTATCTCTGCTTGAGAAAAGTTTCACGGGGTTATAAGCATGAGCAGAAATAGGGAAAGAGTAATTGAAATTGTAGATAACTGTTTTTCAGAGAATGAAAAGACTTCCCCAGAAGATCTGCTGTTTTCCTATGATGGTATTCTGTATCCTGCTTCACTTAGCAGTCCAGAAACTTTGGAAGCTCTGAAATCCTTTGAAACCAGGAGCGATGATGTGATTCTAGCAGGCTATCCTAAAACAGGTGAGTGTTGCTTGCTTGATTAATAGTCAAATGCACTACGCTGCAATCCTGGAGTGTGTTCCATCATTTAACACAGCAGTAATACCTGTGAAAAACTTACGGTGGCATCAGTTTCCGTATGATCATGAGATTAAGTTGTAAAGCATCTTTGGAGGTCATCTAATCTAACCTTACATGCAAAGCTGTGGAAAGACCTCGCCTGCAAATTCAGGTGTGGGTACTAAAGATTTTTATCCGGAAGTTTTAAAACATTGAGGGTGGTGATCTACCTCCTCTTTGCAAAACTATTGTGCAGTTCTCCCACTATAGTGTTTTGTTTTGTTTTGTTTTGTTTTATATAACTTTTGTGCAGTCAGACATCCCATTGTGATTTTAACATTTTCCTATTAGCCTATTCTCAGAAGAGTTAGCTTCGTGTTCACTATTACCTCTGACAGAGGAAGACTGGTAGTAAGATGTGTTTCATTCACTTCAGGTCCCGATGATTTCAGCAGCTTTAAGCAGGCTCCTCCCCAGATACTTAAAATCTCTTGTACTTCAGTGTATGACTGCACATTGTATACAAGTGGTGAAATTACCAGTGTTGGATTAATGCAGAATAATCACATTTCTTGATTTTCTAACTTGGTAATGCAATCTTGCTTGACAGTCTTGCTAATGCATGACAGTATGTTGTTACCCTACTTGCTACAAAGGCAATACAAGAACTGTTTTCTAGAAATGAAGGTAGAAGAACTGTACTTTCCAAGGACTTACCGCATTACAAAATACAAGTATTCCCACATATCTAACTGGATGGAAAGGCATAAATGCTACTAGGATTCCTGATTTTTTTCCTCTCCCTTCCTCACAGGCATTCTGTTTTCCTTTCTGTTTGTCCTTAATCACTTCACAGAGATATCTGAACACATCAAATGCAGAAAGAGGAGTTGATGATGCTTATAACATTCTCTTTGTGTGCAGTTTGTAGAGCTGCGTACAAGCAAAAATGTCCAGTTACGTGTTCCAGAAGATGTAAAAAGAAAAGTGAGACTTGGATCTTCAAACCCAGTGCGTGCTTCATATACCACCTGTGCCAGGTTGCAGAAGTCAAGACAGCTGAGCCTAGTGCAAAGATAATGACATACCTTGATGGTCTTTTGATTTGGTCAGTTAACCCTTCTCCTACCTTCCTGGAGACTGGGAATGAGACCAAAATGTGTTGGCCGTGAAGAAACTGAAAACTGAAGCTAGTCAGGAGGAGGGAACAGGGTACTCCCAAAGGCAATGCTGTAGAAGGAGAACAGCCCTATGCTGGGAGCAACACTGCTTTATTTTCCTTAGGAGTATTCTGAGATTCTGCTTCTGTTACCTCTGAAGGATGGGATGTGTTTATGAAGTGAGCAGGGTAGCACTACACATTTGGCTGACATTTCTGCTCCTCTTGGATCTTGGCATGTCCTGATTATTACTGCCCATATGTTGAAAGGGTAAGATGCACTGCCTCATAGATGTGAACCAGTTTGACTGGATATTCTGCCATCCAGCTGACAGGAAAAAGTGCAGATGTGCAGCCCAGACTGGATTTGCTATTGGAGTATTTATTTTTTCAGGAACCAACTGGCTTGAACAAATGGTGAGAGAGATAGAATCAACAGATGCTAAATATACTGAAGAAGAAATGAAAGAGAGAATAAATGCTGAAAAGGAGCTACAGATGTTTCCACGTCTAGAGTTTGGAGATCCTGGAGTATTTGAGGTAAGTAGTTACTGAAAGAATAATGGCAATACTTTTTCTGCAGGTAGTAACAGTTGAATAACAATGGCCTTATCTCAGAAACAATAGACAGCTTTCGAGCAATAACAAGTGTAAAGGTCAGCACAGCCAGCATGTTCTATTACCCCTAGTGTCCCAGTGCAAATGCTTTAACGGACCAGCAAGTTGTGAGGACACTCAAGGGTGTTCAGTCCTGGAACCAGTAGGTTTAATCCATAAGATCTTTCTCAGGCCTGTCTCATACAAAATGCTGCTCTGTGGCAGAGGCTACTAGAAGCCAATACCATCAGCATATCCCTGGGATTTCCTAATGGAAAAGATCCTTCTTTGGTTTCCTCTTTACTTATTAACCACGATTCCTGAGTAAGTTACTTCTATTCTGTCCCATTTCTCCCACTTGCTTAAAAGAGGATGAAGAAGCTGCCTTCCCGAAGAATCATACCAACCCATCTGCCACCTCATCTCCTGCCCCCATCTCTTCTCCAAGGGGAGGCTAAGGTGAGTCTTTTCTTTGCACCACGTTGCAAAAGTATTTCCAACTCGTTAGTTTTCATCTGCCTGGATGAGATGGATCTTTTGCATTTTCACCAGGCTGGTCAGTGCATAGGTGCATTTCCAACAATGAAGAGGGAGAGTGCTATGCGTTGAGGGTACGAATAAAAATGCTCTCCAAAACCAGTAGATCTGCTGACTCAAGTGCTTTCTGACAGTGGGTTTGCAGCTGGATGTTACTGTTCCTAAGATCTCAGAAACAAACTTCTAAATCTATATCAGGAAACTGAGCACGGCAAGTACTTGTTCCACCTACTTTAACTTGCCTCTAAGATATGGATACCTGCGGAAAGCCCAGGAGGGGCTCAGGCTAAGACGATCAGATGATCTCTGATAAGAACTACTGCAGAGAAATGCATGGGTTCACCCACAGCTTGCTTGTGTGTCTTCTGGTGTGGAGACCTTGAGCTCATTTCTTTGGATCTGAGCTAATTCAAAGCCGAGTCCCAAGGGTATCACTAAAAAGCTATTTATTTTTATCTTTAAGCACACAAGTTGTCTGCAAAGGCTCTCATTTCTTATTAAACAAGTAGAATTAGACTGTCCTATCAATGCATGATGCATGATTGTGAACATGCGATGTGCTGAGAAGAATATGTTTTGGCCAGTCACCAAATCATAACCAAATCATGTGTTTTCCTCCTGCAGATCCTTCTGCTGGTTCGGAATCCCAAAGACACAGCTGTCTCCTATTACCACTTTTACAACAACATGCCAGTGCTGCCCTCCTTTGCTTCCTGGGATGAGTACTTCGCAGCTTTCATGAATGGGAAATGTACTTTGCCTTGCATCCTCTGGAATTCCTCTCCACCTGAGGGGCATGCATAGATCCCTGGGCTTGGGAATCCTATTCCAACATATTTTCCCAAGACAGTCTCAGGACAAGCAGATAGGTTCATGTTATGTCTGAAAAGGGGTATACCAGAGAATGTGAATTTCTTTTGTGTCTGATTCAGAATGGTAAGACTGTGACAAAGATTGAGCCTTTCCATTCTTTCAATAAAGCTGGAGGTTCAGTGCTATCTAGTGGCCATAGCTGGAGGATCCTTCATTGACTTCAACAAATGTCACCCAGTCCACATTTCCCCATCCTGATGTAATGCTTAGATAGCTATCTAGAAGAGTCAGCCTGTTTTGGTGGCTATCCTGCACAGATATGCCTCTTTTCTTTATCTGCAGTGGCTTGGGGGTCCTACTTTGACCACTTAATGGAATGGAACAGACACATCGACCACGAGAGGATGATGATAATTAGCTATGAGGAACTGAAAGAGGTGTGGCATCTAAGCCAACTCTACTTCATGGGCATGCTGTGTAACTTTCCTGAAATGTGTAGGGACTATGGGGAAGAAAAACTATTGGATCAATCCTGTCTAAGCCTGTAGAAGAGCATAGTTTTCTGAGCTATTCTTGCCCCTGAGGATGCCCATGAAAGGTTTGCTCATGTGTGGAAGGAATCATATCTGAATCAGTTGCTTTTGGGAGAGAAGAAAAAGCCTTGAACCTGAGGCCACCAGGAGTGGGTTGGGAGAATCCTCTGTGAATGCTTTCAGAATTCCATGGTAACACTGTGGGAGGAAGTCTGCTGGCTTTATAAGCTAGCCACAAAGTCTTCTGATTTCACCTCTTTGCAATGTTCCTTTATTTAGAACCCGGTACTGGGAATGAAGAAAATTGCTGCTTTCTTTGGATTCTCCCTGAGTGAGGAAGAGCTTTCCAGCATTGCCAAGAAGACCAGTTTCCAAGCCATGAAGGAGAAGTCCAAGGAAACCCATGGTAAATTTGGGGACATCCTCTTCCGTAAGGGTAAGTCTTTGTAAATGGAGGATCTTTCTTCTAAAGTCACTGAGTGGTCACTTAGCCATGAGTTTGCTGGGCTGGTTGGGAAGGGCAGATGTGGATGAGGTCTCTCCTGTGGCATCTTGTACAATATGCTTCTGCCAGTGACAGGATTTTGGGTCATTTGTGAGCAGTGTAATGCTCAAAGTGACCCAGCTATCCACACTTAAGGCTCTCAACCATTGCTTTCATGTTGCTCTCTTTCCCTGTGACAACAATGCTAGTTAGTTAGGCAAGTGAGATGTTCAGGTGGAGGCTAACCGTGGAGTAGGTTATGTCCACAATTCTGCAACAAATCTGCTTGGGTCCAGTGGTTCCTCTTTATGGATAGATGTTGGTGTTGCCTTTGCTTATGATCTCTGAGAAAAAACTGATTGTGGATCTGGAGAGTAAGAAGAGCGGGTTGGTGTGATGTGTGGGGAAAGGACCCCTGACCATTTCTATCTTTGGAATAGAGCTGCAACCAGCCTTCTAGACTTTTCTGACTGTATGCGTCACCTCACAAAAATCCTTTTTTGGAGAAGCTGTGATAATTTGGCAAGGATCTCTTGAACCTCATGTTCACTGCTCTGTTGGCCTCCTGGGCATCATACTACATTCTGAATGAGAGCTGAGAAATAGTCTCAATATGATTTCTCTCAGTGAACGGGCCAGTGGTGATTGTGGGGATATTTACTCAGATGTAAGGCAGGGCTGGAGCTCGGGCAGCCCAGCTGCTCCCCACTGCTCAAGAGTCTCTGATTTCTGACTGCTGTGGGCATGGGCTCACTTATGCCCCTTTCCTTTGCCATCCCTCTTCATGGTCTACTCTACTGCTCCAAATAACTTGCTCCTTCAGAGGGAGGCATTTGCAAATGAGCTCTCCCTTTGTGACAAAAGCAGGTTCCACTTTCTTCAGTGTAAACACTGCATGAAATGACTTTGGAAAACCTCTCTGGCAGTCTGGCACCAATGCTCTCTTTTTATCTTATCTTTGTGTAATGGAGTTAACTAGATCAATCTATGCCCGTGACAGGGGGGCAGTAGGCCCCTGGGAAGGAAAAGGGAAAAGACAGAGATAGATAGATGGGAGCTGGGCTCAAGGAAGGAAGAAGAAAAACAGCATCAATGATCTATGGGGGAAAACTTATTTTACTATGATATTGGAATGCAAGATAACACAATATAATACAATCTAATTGAAATTGAGACTAATAAATCAAATAAAATAGGTGAGAGAGAGAGTTCCTGAGACCAAATCAAACCTGAAAAGCTTGGAATGGCTAGGAAAGCACCTTCCAGCACCTACGGCAAGGCAGTAAGAGACTGCTCCACCCAGAAGGGCCAGATCCCATGACTTCTGTGATGTATAGGGATAGGTATTGGGAACTGGAGCATTAACACTTTAACTCCCAGTGCACTACATGATGTTATGATGTGGAATACTGAAAACAAAACAAACAAAAAAAAACAACCAGAAAACCATGACATTTTGCTACTTTGCCTCTTCTTGGCAATCAGACATCTCAGAGACATAAATCAGACTTATCCAATCTCACATATACTGAGTCCGCCCCACCGCTGTCTATGTACTGTCCTCTTTCAGGAGCAGCCACTTTCAATCCTTGTTACTTCTTGTTGCACACAGGCATTGTTGGAAGCTGGAGAGACCTCTTCTCTGAAGTTCAGAATGAAGAAATGGACCAAAAATTTGAAGAATGCATAGGGGGAACAATTTTGGCAACGAAGATTAAATATGATGTATACTGCAGGACCTGAAAATGAACAGAGAATCAGTACTGCAGCAAGTGGTTCCCCAAAGATGGTCAGTCACCATATTTGGGGAACCAGAGAAAAGAAAGAAACTCCTCAGCTATTGTGCTTGTATCTCTAAGTGTTTGGGCTATGATTCTTAGACTTGTGCTGGACCCGGGCCCTTGATGTAACCAAATAAAATGTTTGCATTCTTTCAGCAAGCCCCTGACGTCCTTCTGGAACACAGATGGAGCACAGGCATTTTAAGTGGAGGGCAGAGTGTGGTTACTCTGCTCCTCTCTTTTTAGCCCCCTTTGACACTTTCAAACCCATTTATTTCATCACGTAACCTCGCAGGCAGGCTGAGCAGATCATCTGTCTGCTTTCACTTTATACAGCTGCCTATTTCTTATGCACCAAGATCACATGACACACACAGAGGCACTTTCACACATCTCCCTTCAGCTCTCTAGCTTCCCTGCAAGGAAGCCAGAGGCGCTGCACTAACAATAAGAATTGAATGTTTAACAGAAAATTCCTAAAAGCAATGAGCACAGTGACAAATCAATGTGGTGTGGATACAGATAGAAATGGCTCACTAATTTACCGGAAAAAAGAGGCTGGGCTCTTGCTTCTGCCCCATTTCTTTTGGGGTTCCTTCTTCGTGCTACCTTCCACACTGTGAAGTATGGAAGCCTGCTGTTGTGGTCTGTGGGCGATATTGGTGAACCAGGTCTTGCAGCACCCGATTTGTCATTTCTAGCTGCAGCGAGTTTTGCCGTTCCAGCTCCAGCTGTACTGAAAGTTCAAACACCTGTATGCAGGGGAAAAAACAACTCATTCAGATGTGTGTGTTGATGGAGTCCCTAGCGTAATGCACTGAGGCAGTAATTTTTGCCAAAGAAAATAAGTGCATTTTTTCTAAAGCAAGTCCGACTTTCTAATCTTTGTTGAGAAGACTGCTGCAGTCTTGACCCTTCTTTCCAGAATGGCTCCAAGGCAAAGGCACTTGACTCCTTCAACAGAATTACGCAACTCTGCGAGGAGAGACCCCCCAACACCACATCGCTACCCGGCACAGGGAAGCACAGCCAACTCAATGTGAGTTCATAAGCTTCAACATTATTGCGCAGATAGCTCGCTTATATTGTACATGAGTTGTTTATGTCCACTTGTCCTTTTCCCATTGACAAAGCCCTGTAGTTAAACAATAGCTCACCCCGCCCAAGCATACATCTTGCTCTCCGATTCCACCCAAAGACAGTTCCGCTTAAGTTCTTTGCTACTTAGCTCAAGGTCAGTTCAGTGCTTACCACATCTGGTATTATTCCATTGCTATGTACTCAGAGCTGCCGTGCCCCTGCTTGTACAGTTCTTCCAGGGAGCCACAGCACTGCTCCCTGAGCCATTCTGCAACAATTCCCCCTTTTTCTTTTTGTACCATCTTTGTACCATCATTTTTGTACCATCATTTGTACCAGGTCACCATCTGTCAGCTTATTTACCCCTTTCATAATACAACGGTATGCAATTTTTACTACGATCACAACTATAATAATAATAAAAGCTATTAGTCTACTTTATTGTTAAGCACTACTCTATTTATACATGTTAACAGAGCATTGCGCAAAGCATTCTTTAACTGTTCACACAGGCGCTTAGCCAATCAGAGCTGCGAGATGTTCTTTCTTCTTCTGAAGGTGTCCTTGGTTCTCATGCCACTTATCTTGCTCCGCAGCTGCTGCTCCGCGCAGCTCCCCCTGCTCCATAGCCACTGTTCTGAACAGTTTTTCCTTACATTCCCACATTTCCCTCTTTTTTTGTTTATTCGCAAACTTCTACCATACTATAAAATAATAACACTGGTGATATTAATAATGCAATCATTATAAGTCAATCAAGGCCTAGATTGACAACACTATAAGTGTGAGAGAGGAGACAAGGCAAGCATAATATCATGACAAGAAATACTGTTAACCTAAAAAGAACAAACACGTATTTGATCTGCAGCCCAACTTTCTGCAACCTGGAAATAAATCCCAGAGGGCCCCATTCTGTGTTAATCTCTAACTGGTTAGAAAGAGGTCTTCAACTTTCATATATTCTGATGTATTGATTTTGAAAAATCACTAAAATTTGCACAACAGATGCTTTTAGAGTGCTTATGATTATGTCTTTGGGCTAACAGAGAATTAACAGTTGGACAACTTTTGCATGCCAGATAGAACTGGGGGCATTATTACTTACTGACCCTCAAGAACCAACAATCTCAAGAAAAGGAGAGAGAAAAAAACATGGTGGTGGTGAATGTGATAGGCAGTGCCAGCAGGGTGCCCCTGCTTCAAGGTGCACTTTTCCTCTCTCACCCACCCCAGATTCTCTCTTGCTTTCATTCTTCTCAGGATCTAAAGGGTATCTTCCACTTGTACACTGCATCCGCATGGCCAGTGCGTGATACAGAGGCCAAATGGAACACCTGCCTCCAAAATAGAATGAACTATCAAGGTTAACTCTCGTAGCGTGCACTTTTGTCTCAGGTGCTGCATTATCATATTTTAACTTCCTGATCAGTGGGATGAAAGAGAGTTAATCATTCTGTAATATAGGGCCATCTTTTTGCTTGGGATTCCTTTCCAGGTTTTGTCTTAGTGCTACTAATACATTAAAATAGCTATTTCCATAGATTCTAGCATTGGTAACATTAAATCCTTTTTAATTCACATTCAATCTACTACTAAAATAAAAGAAGCAGACAACAACCTAGATAACACCTTATCCAATAACTCTAATTCTTGAGACTATATTGATAATGCAGGAAAATCACCCACTATATCATACCACTACTACTGCTGCTATTTGCAATATAACAAGTTACAAAACAATACCAATAAATAAGAAACACATAATCCCAGCCATTATAAAGGCTGGATGCCATTTTCTGCCTTGAGATGAGGCCAGGCGTTATCGTGCTGAAACCCACGTAGGGCCAGTCCTTGTGGAAACACAAGCATATCCACGACCCCAAGTGGTAAGGGACCTTCCCAATTGACCACTGGCCTTTCCTTGAGCATTGGGGAGGCCCCAAAATGACGATCCACATAAGCTGTATCTGTATAATCAGGATTCAAAAAATTCAGCACAAGCAAAGCCTTACATATTCTTTCTTGTGGCATGTGTCCTGTATTCCCCCTTTTTCTTTTATTAAGAACAGATTTCAATGTTAGACGAGTACGCTCAACGATAGCTTGTCCAGTGGGAGAATGAGGAATGCCTGTAATATGTCTAACCCCCCAGTCTTGGAGGAAAGTTCGTGTGGCCTGAGAAGCATATGCAGGTCCGTTATCGTCCTTAACCAAGTTACACGCAGAATGCAGAGACGCAACAGCAGCAAACGTAAGCGAGGCAGAGGAAGGCAGCGACGCGGGGAGCGTCGGGGGTGGAGCGGAGGGCGAGAGCGCGACGAACGTCGTGGGCGGAGCCGAAAATGGGAGCGGCGGGGGAGGGGGGCGTTGCGGTTTCTCTTCTCCGCGGTCAGGGATGGGGTCGGAGTCGCGGATCGAATCCAGACCAGGGCTGCATTCTGCACCGAGGGGTAGCGGC
Organism: Perdix hodgsoniae; assembly: GCA_035772895.1. Classification (NCBI taxonomy): domain Eukaryota; kingdom Metazoa; phylum Chordata; class Aves; order Galliformes; family Phasianidae; genus Perdix; species Perdix hodgsoniae. Next base: position 1,628,312 of record JAPSGF010000056.1, on the reverse strand, counting down.
TGGGGTGGGAGGGAGAGCGATGGGGAATAGTCTGAAAAGATTACGCACAACTCCCATGCCTGTGAAGTAATGCTCCCGCCACAGACCACCCCGGAAACGGCTAGTAGGAAAGGTAGAGAACGGGTTGCATCCCAGCAGCAGTCAGTGCAAGTGGTTTGCGTGACAGCCATCTCCTGAGCTGAAATTGTTTCCAGGGGAGGAAGCCAGCAGGCGCTGATATTTTCATCCTGAATTACGGTGGCAGCAGCGGGCAGTGGACAAGAAGAGCGGCCCTGTTCTCTGCCAGTGCTTTCACCGCAAACTAGGCTGGCTCCTTTCCTTTTCATTTGCACACACCTCTGCTAATGTCCTCCCAGCGTGGGGGAAAATGTAAAAGGGTACTTTTGTTTCTCACCAACGCCACTAACAGGGAACAAAGATCTCATTTTGGTGCTGAGACTGAGAGAACTTGCAAACAGAGCAGCTGAACTTTGAGACACTTTGTGGGGGCGTGCCTCGTGGCGTCACAGTACCGCCAACGACAGGAAGGGCATCAGAACAGCAGCGACTCTCGAAGGAGTACAAGCTGCTGCGTCCTTCCTTCCCTAGATGCACCCATGCCACTGCTTTGCCCCTCAGACTGAAAATGAGCTCCCCGAGAAGCTTCTCGTGTTCTGTGAAGTGAAAGAGGAGGAGGCAAGGAGAGTAGTGTACTCTAGGGACCGAGTAAGAGCTTCCACTGCGCCTCTGCAGCAAGGCGTTGCCTCTTACTTGTGGCTGAAAGCAGATGGCTTTGTTGATGTTTCAGATCAAATCATGCTCTGATCAGGAAAACCATCATTAATAATGACATGTCTTCTACTGCTTTCAGATAAACATGTACTGCACTTGTTTTCAGATTATTTCTTCTCTTGCACTATTTAAGAGAAAAGAACAGCTCAACCTACCAACATGCTCACAGGCATTGCATACCTTAACATTAGCTTTGTCCAAGCCTTTCTTCAGTATCAGGATGTTGTTCTCCAGGTTACGGCAGTGATCTTCAGAATACTTCAGAGATGTTTCTGAAACTGACTGCTTTCTGAAACTGTCAGCAAGTTTCTCTTGCATTTTTTCTTTCTGCTTCTTTTCAATCCACGCTGATACTTTAAAATCCTCCAATACAGCCTCTAAGCGCTGCTTGAGAACAGACTCCTTCACTCGCAGCTCCTCATTTGTCCTTTTTTGCAGCAGCAACTTTGAGTGCTCCAATTCCAGCTGTGCAGAAAGGTCACCCACCTGTATGCAGTGGAAAAAACAACCGTGTCCTTTGTTCTCACCTTATTTCTTCTTTTTCACTTGTTGGAGGAAATGAACAGCTTTGTCCCTATTAACGTGTTCACAGATGTTGCGTACCTTGGCATTAACCTTTTCCAAATCTTCTTGCAACTTGGAGTTTTCTTTCTTCAGTGAGTCATGTAAGTTGGCAGAAGTTTTCAGGGATGCTTCTGTGATGTGCTGCTTTCCAACAGCCTCAGCAAGTTCTTGTTGCAGCTGTCTGACTGTTTCCTAGAGAAACAATGGTGCAGGAGTATGAAGCAAAAGGTAAAAAACTAAAGCCCGCGTTTTTATTTTTGCTTCCCAGTTCCTATCCTTAGATCATATTTCTGAGTGAACCGCAAAGGGAGGAGAAGTGGTAGAGGTGAATCGTACGATCCTCACTGGGGTGCAGAGCTGGGATTCGCCACTTGCCAAATGGCAGCAGAAAGGGAACAAAACAGAGGCAACCCAAGGGAGGGCCTTCCAGGCAGGTAGCTCATAGCTGGTAAATTCTAGAAGTGCCTGATGACTTTGGGAGCTGCTCTACTTCAGTGTCCACCTGACCTTTTCTTCCACTTTGTCTGTTTCACGTTTAAAGACATCACTCACTGCTGTTACCTGGTTGGTCTTCTGCACATCTTCCAGCTGCTGACGCAGTGAAAGGTTTTCACGTTGGAGCTGGGCCACTTGTTCCTGCAGAACTTCGCACTTTGCAGATTTTTTTCTCAGTTCACATTCTGCAGTGTATGAAGCACTAAGTTCCTTTGTCTGCCTCCAGACCTGAAAAAGTGCTTTTTCTCTTGCTTCTAAAAGGAATGTCCTTTTCTCGAGAATTTCTTGCCATTGCTCCAGTTGCCTCTTTTGCCTGTGAAATATCCTATTGAATTTCTGCTGCTGCTGAAGCAAGGTCTTGTTGCTCTTTTGCAACTCAGGGATGTTCCCAGAGAGGTTTTCTACACAGGAGGGCACAAGTTGTCTCTCAAATCCCTGCTCAGCATCATTTGCTGAGCTTGAGTGACTTTTAAAGGTCTCGATGAGACTGAGCGTGGTAGAAGTTTCCACTGCTACTCCATCTGCGCTGCCCTCTCCCTGTTCAAAGTTTAAAGAATAGAAATTGTCAACATTTAAGGAAATTGGCTCCAAGGAGGAGGCAATGGCAAGCATTTTATAAAACCAGGAGAAAACTGTCACCTGCTTGACTTCATATTCCAAAGGGCCTTCTCCCTGGCTTTCCTGCTCTGTGCAGTTCATGGTCTGCATGTGAGCACTGCCCCTAAAAAAGACAGAAAGCAGTTGCGTACATTGCCTGTCACACTCCTAACGGCCCTTTCTTGGCCACCCATTCCAGACTGACACCAAACTGGGAGAGAGCAGCAGACACTTGCTAGTACATACTTAAATGTATACCTGTATGCTATGGTCTATCAGCAAGATCTTCCTCAAAGAAAGACTACTATGGAAGACACAGCACGCTTTACTCTCAGGGGTGTCGGCAGCCCACAGTAGCCCCAGGCAGCCTTTCTTCCTGCTTCCAGTTGATACCGGCCAGTGGAGGCAGGAGATGGAGGGGGTGATTGGAGGGGAAGAAATATGTCCAGAACGGGTGTCCTGTCATTCTGGAAGGTATATATGCACAGGATGGGCTACGTGCAGGGAGGCCGAATTTGCCTGTGGGCTGAGCTGCCATCATCAGGACATGTGCTGATTTTGCCAGGCTTTTAAGCACACCTACGTGCCCTCAAGAACAGAAACCAGCAGGTACAGACCTTCTCCGTGTCTTTCTTAATCTCCGGAAAAACTTTTGGATCTTCTCCATGATCCGTCGTGACTGGGCACTACCACCAGCACCGCCAGCACCACCGCCACCAGTGCCAACACTGCCTGTACCAATACCAGCACCAGCACTGTGCTTGTGGGGCCCAGTTCTGCTGAGCATTTTATGACATCAGAAAAGGCTTTGTGACACTTGGTGACATGATGTGACACATGGTTCCAGTTGCCACAGCTAGCAGTACCAATGTTCCCTTCGTAAGGCCCTTGGGGTAGAGGGAAGGGCACGTGTTCATGAAATGTATGCATTACCACAGCAACATGGCCAACGGAAGCAACCCCTTGCATACCTCCAGGAGTACAGGATGCCCAAGTTTGCTGCTCCAAACCTCTTGTATTGCTGTCACACAGAGCCCCTCCGTTCCCTGTGGTGTGTCTTCATGCCTTCTCTACTACCCTGGCTGCAATACTACCCTGCTTAGTTCACGGGCACATCCCCTTCAGTCCTTTCCGCAGCATTCCAGCATCTTTCCTTTTCCCTTTAGGGATGGCTAAAATCTCTTAAGCATCCCTTCCAAGCATGCTTAAGTCCTTTCTGCTTCTTCCTAGAGCTGCTGGCATAGCCGGTGCTCTCTCCCAGTATGCTCACATGCCTTCCAGTTCTCATGGCCAAGCTCATCTCTCTCTTCGTAGCACACTCTTCCCTCTGTGTTTCCATAGCCCAGTGCTTACCTCTCCTCTATTGCCCTCCCCCTGCTCTTGTGGATCCCCTGGTTCCCTCTGGGCATGCACTGAGCCTCCCCTTTTCCCACTGGCTAAGCCAAGTGCCCCCCACTGCCCATGTTCCAAATGGGGATTTGTACTGAAAGAGGACACTTTGAATCCTGAAATGACTCCGGGTTTTAAGCATGAGGTTTTGGACCCCGAAGTGAGACCTGGCATTTTTCAAACAAAACTTTGAACCCTCAGCATGGAGGGTTATGGCTTAAAAATGAGGGTGTGGGCCATGGAATGAGGTTGTAAGCCCTGAAAACGGATAGGGATCTGGAGTGAAAAAGGAGACTTTGGAGCATGCAATGAAGCTCTGGGCTCCCTGGCTGTCTGGATCTGGAAGAATTTCCTCATGTTATAAGCATATACACCATTTTGTTGGTGTGCTGGGAATAGCATTTTCCCCTTACACCCTGAAAACGTCTGTACTTATTGTAACATATTGCTTTCTAAGGAATAGAGCAAGAGTAAAATCTCTTGAATAAAATGCAGGGGTGCAATTTTTCTTCACTGTGGGGGCACCAGGACACATAGGAGAGCTGGTAGGAACTGGGAAGGAAAATGCTCCTGCAGAAAAGAGTAAAGAACCATTCTCAGGAAGAAGAAAGGCAGTGTCATGCACAACACGGGAGCGGGGACTCTATCTGGGAAGGAAGCAGCAGCGTGGTGCAATGTATTTTCTGAAAAGGAGGCTTTACTACGCCCCGAGGGAACGATGTAGTGCTCCAGGCACATTACTCCCACAACAAACAGTTCCATGCCACCTCTGCTATTTCTGCCCAGTTTATTAACGGGTGGCATGAACATAGCCTGAAGCAGTGTCACGGTCTTATCTGTAAATCTTTGTCCGTTGCAAGGCACACGGGCCCGAAGAGAAAACAAAACAAAACAAAATTAAACAAAAAACAAAGGAGAGGAGATAAATTAGTTGTTAATCGTTTTCTTCCGCCCAGCGCGGCCCGTGTCTATTGAGTGATTCACAGGCTGGCGCCTCTGTAGAGCCACGTAGGTGAGGACGGGACGGGAAGCATAGGGAGACAGCAGATGAGACTGAAAAAAAAACAAAAACAGCGGCAACGATCTGAAGAGGAATGTTTGTTTACTAAATCCAACGAAATCAAACAAAATGAGAGCGAGCCCAAAGCCGAACTCTTACGCTGCGCACCGCAGAGGCAGCCACGTTCTTCTCTGCCGTGAAAACCAAGGCTCCGCAAGACGGACAGAGGCTGCCCTCCTGCACGAGCTCCGCCCTTCCTCTGCCCGCGGCGTTCTCTCGGCAATGCCACTCCCCCCTCCGAGAACCGAAATGCCCAAAAAGGCAGTCCACAGAACCAGAACATTAACCCTTTAACTCCCACTGCTTTAATGATACTATGATGTGGAATACCAACAACAAAAATCACAAAACCACGACAAATGGACAAATGCTGTGGGCAGGGTCGCCAACCACCAGACCAGGCTGCCCAGAGCCACATCCAGCCTGGCCTTGAATGTCTCCAGGGATGGGCATCCACAACCTCCTTGAACAAGCTGTCCTAGTGCTTCACCTTCCTCTGAGTGAAAAACTTCCTCCTAATATCTCACCTAAATCTCCCCTTGTCCTATCAATATCAAATATTTATGGCCGCAAGTTGTACCAGAGGAGGTTTAGGTTAGACTAAGGAAGAACTTTTTCTCTCAGAGAGTGGTCAGGCACTGGAATGGCCTGCCAAGGGAGGTGGTGGAGTCACCATCTCTGGCAGTGTTCAAGAGGCGTCTGGACAAGGAGCTGCGAGATACGGTTTAGTAGCTTGTGGTAGCAGTGGTAATGTGAAGATGGTTGGACTAGATGATCTTATAGGTCGTTTCCAACCTTGTGACTCTATGATTCTATGATTCTATATCAACCCATGTAAACAGTCATTCCCTCTCCTGTTTATATGCTCCCTTCAAGTACTGGAAGGCCACAATGAGGTCTCCACGGAGCCTTTTTTTCTCCAAGCTAAACAAGCTCATTTCCCTCAATTTTTCTTCACAAGACAGGTGCTCCAGTACTCTGATCATCTTAGTGGCTTTCCTCTGGACCCATTCCAAGAACACTGTGTCTTTCTTTTCCTGGGGCTCCAGGCCTGGATGCAGTACTCCAGATGGGGCCTCACAAGAGCTGAGTAGAGGGGAACAGTCACCTCCCTCTCCCTCCTGGCCATCCCTTTTTTAATGCAACTGAGAACGTAGTTGGCTTTCCAGGCTGCAGGCGTACACTTCTGCCTCATGCCCAGCTTCTTGATCACCAGGACACCCAAGTCCTTCTCCGCAGAGCTGTTGTTGTTGGGTTCTTCTCCCAGTCTGTATAAATACCTGGGATTGTTACGGCCCAAGTTGCAACTCCTTGCTCTTGGTCTTGTTGAACCTCACTAGGTTCACATAGGCCCACTTCTCCAAGCCTGTCCAGGTCCCTCTGGATGGCTTCCCTTCTCTCCAGTGTATTGACCACACTGCTCGGCTTGTTGTCATCTTCAAACTTGCAGAGGGTGCACTTGATTCCATCATCTGTGTCATTGATAAAGATATTAAAGAGCACCAGTCCTAAGACCAACTCCTGCGGGACACCACTTATGACCGGCCTCCACCCAGACATGGAACTATTAATCATAATCCTTTGGCTGTGACCAGCCAACCAGTTCTTAATCCACCGAACAGTCCATGATTCAAATCCGTACCTCTCCAATTTAGAGAGAAGAATGTGGTGAGGGACCATGTCAAAGGCTTCGCAGAAGTCCAGGTAAATTACATGCATCACCCTTCCCTGTTCCACCAGTGCCATCTCTTCATCATAGAAGGTCACTAGATTGGTCGGACAAGATCAGATCTTCCCTTGGTGAAGACATGCTGGCTGTCTTGGATCACCTCTTCATCTCACGTGTGTCTTAACATGGTAACCAGGAGGATCTGCTCCATGATCTTCCCAGGCACAGAGGTGAGGGTCACTGACCCTCGGTTCCCCAGGTCATCTTTTCTCCCTTTCTTGAAAACGTGAAAGGTGTTTCCCTTTTTCCAGTCACCAGGGATTTCATCCAACAGCCAAGATTTTTCAAATACGATGGTGTGTGGCTTGGCAACCACATCAGCCATCACTGGAGAAAGGAAGATGTAGCTTTGGTACAATGACAGAGGGGGCTTATTGCCCTGAAATAAGTCAATCGATTGCGAATTGAAGCTTTGGAGACTAAAATGAGGCTTCCTGCAATCAAGGTGTGTCTTCATTTTATGGCTCTATATCCAGCTGGAAACTGGTAATGAGCGGTGCCCCTTAGTGGTCTTGGGACAGGTACTCTTTAACATCTTTATCGATGACAGGGATTATGGGATTGAGCGCACCCTCATTATGTTTGCTGATGATACCAAGCTGAGTGGTGTGATTGATACAGCTGAAGGAAGATGCCATCCAGAGGGACTCTGATAAACTTGAAAGGTGGGCCCACGTGAATCTAATGAGGTTCAACAAAGCAAAGTGCAAGGTTTTGCACTTGGGTTATGTTAATCTCAGGTATGTAAACAAACTGGGAGAATTCCTTGAGGGTAGCCATGCTGTGAAGTACTAAGGGGTCCTGGTTGATGAAAAACTTATCATGAGTCAGCAGAGTGTGCTTGCAGCCCAGAAGGCCAATAGTATCCTGGGCTTCATTAGGAGAAGGTGGCCAACAGAGCGAAGGAGGTGATTGTCCCCCTCTACTCTGCCCTCGTGAGGACCCACCTGTAGTACTGCATCCAAGTCTGGGGCCCCCAGCACAGGAAAAACGTAGAGATGTTGGTGAGGGTTCAGAGGAGTGCCATGAACACGATCCAAGGGCCTGAGCACCTCTTCTATGAAGATAGACTGAAGGAACTAGGCTTGTTCAGCCTGGAAAAGAGAAGGCTTTGGGGAGACCTCATTTCTGCCTTCCAGCATATAAGGGGAATTTATAAACATAAGGGAAATGAACTTCTTACAAGGATAGATAGTGATAGGACAAGGGGCAATGTTTTTAAACTAGTGGAGGGGAGACTTAGATTAGTTGTCAGGGGCAAGGTTTTTACTGAGAGAGTGGTGAGGTTCCTGAGCAGTTGCCCAGAGAGGCTGTGGATACCCTGTCCCTGGAGGTGTTTAAGGCCAAGTTGGATGGGGCCCTGGGCAATCTGATCTAGTACTTGATCTAGTGGCTGGCAACCCTACTTTTGACAAGGGGGGTCGGATCTTGATGATCCTTGTTCCTTCCAACCCAAAACATTCTGATTCTTTTATGGTAGTAATAAATTTGTTATCAGAAAAGGATGGAATGTATTTAGACAATACAAGTTTTAAAAGCTAGTGGTATTGAGAGAATAGAGAAACTGTTCATAAAATTTGATGGGGATGAACTAAACAGGAGAGTTATACAAGTTATTATGAACACATGGGGAGGTATATTTTCTTAAGAGACTTTAGTTGTTTTTTAAAAAGTTTGTCATAAGAAATTCTTTAACAAGAACAGAATTTGCTATTATAAACTTCCCATAATTCTTAAGGACTTTCTTACAAGCTGTTAGACAAAACACAGAAAAGTAAAAAAGAAAATTCATCTTTGCTGAGCACATGCAGCTCTCACCAATAGTGATAGTGAGGGGGACAAAGGCACATGGGGGAAATCAGCCCATTAAAGTGGCTACTCAAGTTCTCAGTCCAGAGATAGTGAATTATGCAAATATGACTTTCATTCCTTCATCGTCTTAAATTGTTTGCTGCAATGTTCTGAAAGGGACACCAGAGGGCAAAAATTATGAACAGCTTTTCACATTTAAGCTAAATGTGAGTGGGAATGCCCAGCTGTGAGCTAAGTTTTGGGTGAAACTAAGAGGGCTGCTGGGGCTGCTGTGGGTGGAGAGGCATCACCAGACTGCTGCTCTGAGCTCAATGCCATTACATAGAAAGGTGGTCCTCCTCCTCCTGAATAAACTCAAACCAAATGGTACCTCTCAAAATGAACAAGTGCTTTGCTCTTTATTTAGGGCTAGAGTAGGCCATAGAAAATGTGAAAAATACAAAATATAAAAAGTGGTGTGATAAATGGAGCAAAAGGAACACATGTATGAAACGACTTGCTAAATACATCTTGATAAATAATCGAGTAGTTTTAAATATCCTTAAGGGGGAAAAGAAAAGGGTAAATTTTCCTTTTGAAGATTTGTCAAATGTAGCAGTAACAGATGTACCATTTTTACAAGCCTCACTATGTATTTAATATACCTTTTTTCACCTTTCCTATTTTTGCCCTCAAGATAGCTGTGAACAGGCAACATAGCTACTCACTTTTGGGTACTCTGCAAAAAGAGTCGTGGGAGAGGCTTTTGGATATATTCTCCCATGTTATTCTGTACTGCAGTGCAGCATGTGAACACAATTTCCTGTGCCAAAAGAAATGTAGAGATTCTCTTCTGTGCTATTGTTGTCACCAAAACCAAGTTGTTCTGATGTAATGATGGAAAACATAAAATATCAGCCATGATGGGTCTCATTTTCAATCTCATACCACAGGGTATACGTGAGGAAAGACCATATCCACATCTAACTTCTTATATATCATTACAAGACAGAAGATGCAGAGTTTTATATATCTGAAGCACATAAAGCAGGTGTTTGATGGAGGGCAAGACCAGTTTCCTCCAAGTCAGACTTGTATCCTCAGTGTCTGTCAGCTGTCATTTCATAGCTGGAACCTGTCATTTGAAGAGCCTGTTCAGCCAAGAGCTGAGAAAGAACATCATGGATGTGGTTTCATCTCCAGATGTTCTGTGTGACGGTTCCTCACCACAGCACAAATGAAGTCCTAAGAGGCCAAAGCATGACACTATGCATTCTACATAAATTTGAACATCTGTGGTGCTCAAGGAAGATTTCATGAAGTTCTGTAAATATTGTTACATGAAATTAGCCTCACAGCATGGGTGCATTATTATTCTCAGTTTATGGGTAGGAGAATTGGCACAGAAAAGATAAACAATTAGCCCTTGAGAAACAAAAATATTTTAAGCCCAGAGGGAAGCAGAACTCAACCCGTTCAAAGACTAAACCTCTTCATCTTTTATTTTCCACAGAACCATTTTGTGGAGCTACTGTTTCTAATTTGGTTAAGACTCTAAACAACAGTTTGTTATTTACATAGTTGTGTTGTGCTTTAGAACAATAAATGAGTAGGGAACACTTCTCTTATTACATCTTCTCACAGATATCAAATAGCAGTTGCCACTTTGAATCGCACAAATCATAAATTTCTGTAATTCACAACTCAGGCTTCAAAAAGAATGAGATTGTCTTAAAGGCTACATGTACTTTAAAAGTGTAACATTTCTCTTCTACCTTCCAGATTCTATATGATACGCTTATCTCCACAACTGCTGGAATTGGAAGCATGGCTGTTGATCAGACTGAAAGCTGAAATCTCTTTCAGAAAAAGACCTGGAATTTTCAGGAAAAGGTGATATCTGTGAACCTAGTCATGAACGGCCTGAGACCTGGTTCAGTATAATTTTGTCAATGGTTTACAGGCTGGTTCGTCCCTGTTCTATGACTAATGGGGTGCGAGGATCCATGGACACATCCCCTGGGAGAGGGGGAAGAGGGAAAAGGGGAAATAGGTAGGGAGATGTGCCTAAAAACAGAGCACTGGCAACAAGCTAAGGGAGAAAATGTATTTACTGAATATGATAGTAGAATGTGAGATAATACAATATAATACAATATAATTGGAATTGAAGCTAATAAATCAAATAAAAGGAGAAACAGTGTCCAGATCCGAAGGTCTTACTCTAATGCTGAAGGCAAGACGACTAGGGAGTACACATTGCAGAGATAAGATGTAAAAGAAAAGGGACAATCTCATGACTCTCAAGCAGTTTTATCTTTCCCTCTAAATGGAAAATGGAAATGGAACAGTGAAAGTTTTCTGGAATATGTAATTCTTCTCTTCTGAGAATCAAGTACCCAGAAATATTGTCAATCCACAGAACTGGAGCATTAACTCTAACTCCCAGTACACTACATGATATGGAATACCAATAACTAAAAATAAAACCATGACAAATATATAGAATCATCAAGGTAGGACAAGACCTCCAAGATCATCCAGTCCAATAGTCCACCTATTACCAATATTTTTCACTAAGCCATGTCCTTCAGTACAACATCTAAATGTTTCTTGAACACCTCCAGGGAAAGTGACTCCAGCACATTCCAGCATCTGACCAATCTCTCGGAGAAGATGTATTTCCTAATGTCCAAACTGAAACCCCCCTGCAGCAACTTGAGGCCATTCCCTCTAGTCCTGTCACTAGTTACATGGGAGAAGAGGCCAACCCTCACTTTCCCACCACTTCCTCTCTCTGAACCTCCTTTTCTCTAGACTGAACAATCTCAGCTCCTTCAGCCGCTTCTTGTAAGACCTGTGCTCCAGACTCCTCACCAAGTTCATTGCCCTTCTCTGAATACACTCCATGGCTATGATGTTTTTCTTGTAGTGAGGGGCCCAAAACTGAACACACTACTCAAGGTGTGGCCTTACAGAGGCTGAACACAGGGGGATTATCACTTCTCTACTTCTGTTAGCAGCACTATTTCTGATACATGCCAGGATGCCATTGGCCTTCTTGGCTACCTAGGCACACTGATGACTCATGTTCAACAAAGTGTCAACCAATAGCCCCAGATGCCCATCCTCTACAGTCACCCAGACGCTCTGCTCTAAGCCTGTAGCATTGCCTGGGGTTGTTGTGGACAAAGTGCAGGACTCAGCATTTGGACTTATTGAACTTAACCTCGTTGGCCTCAGCCCAGCAATCCAGCCTTCCAGATCCTTCTGTAGGGCCTTCCTTCCCCAAGGCCAGTCAACACTATGTGCCAACTTGGTGTCATCCGCAAACTTACTGAGGGTGCCCTCATCCAGGTCATCAGTATGGAAAAGATATTGAAAAGAGTGTATTTGTCCAAACCACAGGCTGCCAGCTTCTTCAGGAGAGTACTGTGGGATACAGTGTTGAAGGCTTTGCTGAAGGCAAAGCAGACCACATCAACAACCATTCCCTCATCCACCAGATGGGTCACTCAATCATAGAATGAGATCAGGTTGGTTAAGCAGGAACTGCCTTTCATGAATCCGTGCTGGCTAGGCCTGTCCCACACATGCTGTGTGCTCTCCTGCAAGATGATCTGCTTCATAACCTTCCCTGGCACCAAGGTCAGGTTGACAGGCCTGTAGCTCCCCGGCTCCTACTTATGACCCTTCTCGTAGATGGGAGTCACATTGGTAAGCCTCTAATCCTCTGAGACCTCTCTGGCTGACCAAAAATGCTGATAGATGATGGAAAGCAGCTTGGCTGTCACCTCCGCCATCTCCCTCAGCACTAGGATTCTATCTGGCCCCATGGATCTGTGGCAGTCCAGGTGGAATAGCAGGTCTCTTACAGTTTCTACCTGAATCAGTGGGGGTTTTATTCTGCTCCTCATCCAAGACTTACAGGTCAGGAGGTAGAGTACCCCATGGATAACTGGTCTGACTTTTAATGTAGAAAAGTCATTGAGAACCTCAGCCTTTTCCTTATCCTCAGGGGCCATACTCCCTGCCACATCCAGTAAAGGATGGAGATTCTCCTTAGCCCTCCTCCTACTGTTAATATATTTGGAAAATAATTTTTTGTCCTCTGTTAACCCAATGGCCAAGTTGAGTTCAAGCTGGGCTTCTGCCTATCTAATTTTTTCCCTGCACATCCTAACAAATGCTTTGTACTTTCCTCGATTTGCCTGTCCCTTCTTCCACAGGAGGAAGATACTCTATTTTGCCCGGAGCCTCAGTAAGAGCTCCCTGTTCATCCATACCAGTCTTCTTCCCTGCTGGCTCATCTTGTATTACAGGGAATTAGCCTGCTCCTGTGCCTTTAAGACTTCCTTCTTGAGGAGTGACCAGCCTTCCTGGATCCCTTTACCCTTCAGGACTGAATCCCAAGGGACTCTCCCTATCAGTGTCATGATTGTTTCCCAGTCCACCCTCCGGAAGTCCAAGGTAGCATTTTGCTGCCCCTCTCCTGACTTCACCAAGAATTGAGAACTCTACCATTTCTTGATCACTCTGTCCAAGACAGCCCTCAACCTTCATATCTCCCACCAGTTCTTCTCTGTTTGTGAACAGCAGGTTTAGCTAGTCATCTCCCCTGGCAGGCTCTCTTAGCTGCAGAAGGAAGTTAACTTCCATGCACTGTAGAAACCTCCAAGACTGCTTCTTCTGCGCTGTATTGTATTTCCAGCATATATCAGGGAAGTTGAAGTCCCCCATGGGAGCAAGGGCTAGCGGTCATGTAACTTCTGCCAGCTTTTTGTAGAATGCCTCACCTGTCTCTTCATCCTGGATAGGTGGTCTATAACAGACCCCCACAAAGATATCCACCTTTTTGACCCTCCCTGTGATCCTTACCTATAGAGATTCAACCTTATCATTCCCAGCCCCAAACTCAACAACATTAAAAAACTCTCTTAACATAGAGAGCCACTACACCACCCCTTCTTCCTTGCCTATCCCTTCTGAAGAGCTTATAGCAATCTATTGCGGCACTCCAGCCATGGAAGCAATCCCACCATGTTTCTGTAATGGCAACTAAGACATAGTTTGCCTGCCACACAATAGCTTCCAGCTCCTCTTTTTTGTTGCCCATGCTGCATACATTGGTGTAGATGTACTTCAGCTGAGCTCCTTGCCTCACCCCCAATCCTGTCACTGTATCCCCAGACTCATCTCTAGTGGACCTGGTTTTATCCCCTTCCCCCTTCATATCTAGTTTAAAGCCATCTCCATAAGCCCTGCCAGCTCCTGGGCTAGGATCCATTTCTGACTTTGAGACAGGTGACACCCACCAGCAGGCAAGAGGCATGGCTGGAAAACCCCAAATTCTTACATTTGCACTAGCCTCTCAGCCATGTGGTAATAGGATGGATTTTCCTGATCCTTTCAGTATCCGTCCTGCCACAGAAGGGACAGAGGAAAATATGACCTGTACTCCCACTGTTTCTGTTTGCTGCTCCAGTCCTCTGAAGTCCTTTTTGATAGTCCTCAGGCCTCTCTCAGGAAGTTCATCACTGCTGGCCTGAACTATCAGTAAAGAATAATAATCAGAGGAGCGAATCAGACTACGAAGTTTTCTAGAATTGTCCCTGACTTGAGCCCCAGGAGGCAGCACACTTCCCTGTGGGTAGGGTCAGGCTGACATACAGAGCCCTCCGTTCCTCTTAGAAGGGAGTTGTCTATGACAGCCACCTTTCTGTCCTTCTTGGCGGAGGCAGCCTTGAGGTATGGAGTTGTCTCACTCCAGACAGCCTCACTGGTGGACCTCCCACTGCATCCTCCCTCACCTCTCCCTCGGGTTCTAGAGCCTCAATTCTATTACATAGGGGCACCTGGGGAACCGAGACAGGTCAGAATGAGGGTTACCTGCGACACTAAGCTGGGACCTATTTCCACTCCTCCTCTTCCCTTGTCTCCCTCTGCTCAGTGATGGCAGGGGAGAGGGTCCACCACTGTCTGGGGGGTATCAACCCTGTGTCTTTCTCGCACATTCAGCAGAGACTTACTCCACCAATTTATCTCCTCCTCACATTCTCTGATACTCCTTAATCTCTCCACCTCCCCCTTGAGCTTCTGAGCAGATCATCTACCTGCTCACACCTTACATAAGTAGAATATCTGCTGACTTTCACTGACAGCAAGAGGCTTGGGCACTCACTGCAGACAGAGACTTGAGACGGCACATTTTTAGGCAGGCACTCTGAGTCACTGTGTTCTTTCCTGTCAGGGCTTTCTGCCTAGTGGACACCATTCCTAAATTTGCTGTCTGGGAGACAGCTGATAGGTGAATCAGTCTCCCAAGTAAGCAGAGATGCTCCCCCTCTTCAGCCTCCCTGCCCAAGTTTGCCTCATCACATTCACTGCTGCCTGGAGCTGCATGGAGGCAGCATGGATCATAGTTCCCAGACACTGAGCAGTTGTAATTAACATGAGATCAGTGGGTGCCCTGACAAATGTTTAAGAGAGAGAGTCCAGCGCTTAGGGGAATGCAGCTTGCCTTCCAGATACTAACCTGAGTTTTGAGGCTGTTTAAAAGAAGCATTTTTAAAAATTTTTTTAAAAGATCATAATATTAGAAAGGCTTTGGAATTTGTTTGGAAACTTCTCATACCTGATACAGCGTCACACAGATAGATTGGTCCTCTTGCATGGGAGGGAGCAGCCCCATGGAAGTGCCAAAGTGGTTCATCAGTTGAAAATGAAAGATGCAGAATATCTGTATCATTCACACAGTCATGCAAGGATGAAAAACACTGAGGCAGAGTGTTTTCCATCTAAATCTAGATATATATCTCCACAAACACACATAGTTGGGACAGGAGGTACCAGACATCATGCCAGGAAAAGTGGTGGCCAGGCTCTAAGGGCCTTCCTGGTACTCCAGGATTGCCATGGTGGGCCAACTCCTTATGTTCTACTCAGTAGGCCACTGGCAAATGGTGCCATCAGCAGCTGTCTGAAAGGTGAAGGTTGTTACAAACTCACAACAGCATTCTGGAGCCAGTACTCAAAGTGTGGGGCAAATAAATCCCTCCTAAAGAGCTAGGCTCCAATACATGCCCAGTTTTGGTTGTGAGTGTACGTGTACCTTCCTGTCTCACAGTATTAGGATGGTGAGAAAATGGTCTGAGCACTGGTGTTCGGCAACATAAGCACTGTGGGGTCACATCATGGGCACTGCAGAAGCAGGCAGAAAGAAAACTGCAGAAATATGTGTTGGAGTGTCAGCAGTGCTTGCCTGTTACAGATACAAGATAGGGTAGATCAGCTGCTTAGCTGGTCCCACCCCTACTGCTCCCCAAGGCCAAGACTGCCAGTGCAGAGATCTTCAGACAAAGGTTAGCATTAAAGGAACTCCAAAAACACTATAAATATTGTGGTACAACTATATTAGTGATCTTGGCACCATGATTCGCTATTGTGTAATAATAGGAAAATACTCAAAATCCATCAAAGCCACAGTCTATTCTTGCTCTAAGGATATGAACACTAGGTGTCAGTGCAGTCCAAGGAAAGGCATTGCAAGGGCTCCAGGAATTGCCACGAAAATGTCAGTTTTGGTATGGGTTTCTTTTTAATTTTCATTGGAGGAGAAGTAGTTTTTGATGATGCCAGAGAACTTAAAGAAAAAGACAATCGTGTTATAAACATAGGTGTATGTATAAATATAAACATAAATCTAGAAACTGTATGTAGACAGCATATTTTATTAGAAAGGAAATGGATGATGAAAACTACAAACTGCATTATAAGATGATCTTTTTTTATCACACAGAAACAGAACCCCATCTTCTTTAAGCTGAAAAGTTTTGAAAAGTTTTGCTGTATTGAAACTTTTCAAAGCTATTTCCCTACTTAGCAGCAATTTTAGGTATCTGATAAGCACATCTCACACAATTCAAGACTAGTGGGGCATGGTGGATTAAGGAGCACTGATAAGTAAGTACAGTGCATGCTTATGTACAAACAAGCCCAGTAAGAAATCAACCATATCTCTTCAGCATCTCAGATTTCTTTATTCATTTATCTTTCTTCAGCTTTTTAAATCTTCTCTCAATACTCTTTTCCGTCTGTATCCAAAATGTCCTTATCTCCTGTACTCCTTCAGCTGAAATATCTCTGAAATAACTGAAGACACTGAGAATTGGAAAAATGAGTGTCAAGTAAGAAATAAGGATTTATACTCAGAGACAGTTAGTCCTTGTGTCTCTTCACGTCTGGATTCCATCATTTGCTGACTTATGATGTAGAACAGTGAGAATGAGAAACAAAATTCTGGCAATGTGCTGTTTTTAATTTTTAATATTTTGTTCCCGTCTTTTGACAAATGATGACTTCTGTCAAAATAACCTCCCAAAAAAGTTGCATACTTCCCTTGTGAGCTCTTCCTATGCTGATTAAGTTCCAGTGAAACATAGTGGCTTTTTATTTAACTTCTATTTATTAAATGTGACCAGACAGCCTCTGGATACCATTAGAAATTTGCGGATAAAGCAGAGGTCTTGTTGATCTGTGTCAGCTGAGTGCAGAGTCCCCTCCAGGATAAACTAGATATGTTTACCACCACATCTTCAGGCAAGAGCCTGAGAAAACAGATGAGCCAAATATCCTGTCCAAAAAATCAACACTCTGGGATACTGGCAAACCAATCAAGAAAATGAAATCCACAGGTAGACAGAGTTCCTTCCAACGAACTCCTGGCATTCAAGATGAAACACTGCTGCTAAGAACAACGGGTAAAATATCTCTGTTGTTTTCCTTCAAAAAGAGAGAGGTTAATTCTGGAGATAATTGGGTATTTGCCATGCCTTCTGCCAGCAGTGGGCTCAAAGTTGACTTCAGTCACCCACTAACAGGAATACTTTTCACAAAAATGTGTGGATGATATGCATCCACAAAGGGTACTTGCAGAGGTGAAGCTCAAAGGACTGGGCTGTAGATTCTGCAGTTTCAAGGAAAGGATAACAATTTAAGGACTTGAGAAAGCTGCTCTTGACTGTGCTTTGAGCAAGGGGGCTTGACTAGAAATATCCAGAGGTCTCTTCCCATCACAGCTGTACTAGGATCCAGAAAGTCTTGTCTATTTCTGACTTCTAGGTTCATAGGTTATGTTATGGAGAAAATATAAGAAAGTTGTGATTCTGCTTTATACTTTTGCATAGGAGAGAAAACTGTGAGTTCTGAAATGTTGTAGTAGGATCAAAGCACTGACACAAGCACTCACACAAAGCAAAGAAAAGAATGTGACCTCATGGTGGTCTTATAAATATGCTCTAGAAACATCAGCTATTTTCACCCAGTTAGTTCAAGTGCAGTGTTACCCTCTTAAGAATAGGTATTAGCATGTTAAAGAGTTGCAGACTGAGCAACTTAAATCTCAGTCAAACGTGATGAGAGGCATGTCACATGGGCTGCCAGCAGGACAATCTACCAACTCTGTAGGTTTCCAGATCATAACTGAGGGAAGCTGGTAGATGATCAGAAATTATTCATAAGCCACAAACAAAAAGATGTTTGACAAGTAGTTTATGTCAGATGATGCCTTTTTCTTGAGGTTGTCAGAAAAAAAAAAATCCATTTAAAGGTAAGCTGAGGTGAACCAAAGAGTCTGGGACTGAAATTTAGCTTAAAACAATTTAGCTTAAAACAAAATTTGAAAATCAGTTGTGCTGTTACATGTCAGGGCCTACATTCAGTGTCCAGATCACTGAGTAAGCTGAATGTTTCACAATCAATGTGAAAGAAAGCATTTTGCTGGATTTTCCTTCTGATATCATTACTATGCAGTATGGATACACTGCTTTCTTCTGACAAACCCACTAGTGAAGTTCACTGTTTCTATTAAATCTTCACGGCCTTGATACATTTGCAATCATCCCATCATATTCCTTTCTTCTTCTGGTTTCCGTCCTGTACTTCTTCTCATCTCAGCTTATTCTCTATCTTCTGATCATGTTCATGTATTTTACATAAATTTCACAGACTTTTTAATTTTTCAACTATCCTAAAACACAAATTCTCTTTCACCAGGGCTCTGTAAATGTCTGAGTCTTTCTGAATTTCTGATTGGCATCACTCAGACATCTCTCAAACAAAATTATTTCCAGTAGTACAGCAGCATGTCATGACAGCCAAGGAAAGAACTCAAAAAGAAATACAACCACCACTCAACATGCCCAGCAAAACACCAACATGTGATGTAATTCCATAACCAGGACTTGCTGTTATTTTGTCCTGATTTTCCTCAAACACTGATATTAGACTAGCAACTTGACAAGAAACATTTATTTCATAGCAGCCATACAAGCTTGAGAGTCTAAGCTAGCAGCTTTACAGAATCACAGAATCATAGAATGGCCAGGGTTGGAAGGGACGTCAAGGATCATGAATCTCCAACCTCCCTGCCACGTGCAGGGCCACCAACCTCCCCATTCAATAGTAAGGTTTAGAAAGGTGGAAGCTGTAAATTGCTTTCCACCCAGCCAGCCCGCAAGTCAGTGTAAAAAGACCTCTACAGTGTCAGAGATCCAGACAAACAGAGGACATAAGAAAGTGATTTCACAAGAGGAACTGAGATTTTATATATGTTTAGCAACCAAAGTGTGAATAGCAAAGACTAAAGACAGCATATGGAAAGACAATGCCTACATCTCTTCCAGGATAAGAGGGAAAATGTTTGCCTTCTTTTCTTGAGCCTGGAGTTCAACAGAACTTTCTCTGTTTTATTAGGTAGGGGAATCATGTGGCAAATCAAAATTTGAAGCCTGGCTTTGGCCATAAATTAGTTATCCAGATGTTATTTCTAAAAGAACACTCTCTTTGTAGCCCTCAGCCAGAAGTCACTTGAGCACTGTCATACACTGTACACAGTAGGATATTCTACCTAATGCATTTTCAGCAACATGTTGTTCAGCAGCTAAGAAAAGATGCAGCTAAAGTGGAATGATATGGACAAGGTTCTTTGTTGGCTTCTCCTCTAGAAGAAATGAGCAAAGCCTGTCACACAATTTTCCCAAGAATAAAAGAGGCTGTCATTCCTATTATCCACTTGAACTAACATTCAGGGGCACTAAAATGGCAAACTCTACACATTCTTTTCTGTGGCTTTCTGTAATGGAGAGGTACTTGAGAGCCAAATGAGATCGAGAAACATCAAACGCATGCACAGGTACTCTCTCTCTATTAACTGCCTGACAGGAGACATCTCCTTTCAGACACATCCCTGCCTCTTTGTTCTCTACCCATCAGGTCACCAGACCTATATTTAAGTCTTGCATTTTTGGATCACTTTTCAGCAACACATGGCCGTTTTCTCCTGAGGAGCCTGGTCAGTAGAGGAAGTTCAAGTAAGACTCATCTAGTAAAAATATGACAGTGAGTGTTCAGCTCCACCATCTTCAGCAAATCGTGGTTCTTCCTGAGAGACACCAAGGCTTTGCTTGTTGTACAGGCCATTAGGTTTCCTTGGCTTTTGGTCATGCAAGTTTTGTCTTCTGTCTTGCTTTGTGAGGACAGCTGCAAAGAGAGGTTAAGAATGTGCACCAATCCCATGCCTCTGACAGGGCTGAACTTGATACTCCCAGTGTTTATAATATATTGAAACTACAGTGACAGTAAGGTTTGCACATGTGCCTCAGGCATTCATGTGTATGCATGGTGGGAGGGCTCAGAAAAATTTTTTCTTTTGCTTCCTTTGCCACTCAGTGTTTTGAAATTATTGCTAACAATTAAAGACATAATGTATCTATTGCTATGAACATCTTCAAAAACTCCTTTAATCCACACACACAAATAAATCAAAGTTTTCACACTGATAGCTTCCCCTGAATATATTTCAAATTTTTTATTCCATAAATTGCCCTGCTGCAAAATTTGAGCTTGTCTTTAACAGATCTGTGGCATCATATGCTATCATTTCTGCTGTCTATGCTTGATAAACAGGAAAGCATTTCCTTCAAGAATTGTCACACACACATTTTTTGTGGCTTGAGGGAGAACATTTAGACAGCAGTACTAATTCCTTCTCCCTGGGCGTTCATGCCACTGAAATCTGATATCTTCAATATTTAAAGAAAGACTGAAAGTTCAAATGATAATAGACAATAGCGTAAGCATATATATTTCCTTGACGTTATAGAAGATTCTTAGACTGTTTTTCAAATTCTGATCTTCCCGAATTTTAAATAGATTTGTGGATCTATATATGCCCACAGAGAACAAAATTTCATTTTAACTTCTCAGAGAAAAGTAATTTACCCTCAAATTTTTGAGGATAAATTTGAGGAAAATTTGAGATTCAAACTTAGATTGTCAGCACTAGAATCTGTGCAAAAGAAACAGGAACATCGTAACCTCTAAAATGACTGATTTTCAGTTCAGTTCATTAGACACACAGAGAACCAAACATTTCCGTATTTTAACCAAAATTTGGCATAATATCATTGCATTAATTGGAAATTTTCGTATGCCCTTTACATTCAAGAGGACAAATGGCCATTTTCTTTCCACTCAAGTGGCTTTTAAGAGAACCAAACTTCTCACTGTAACCTTTTAAACCCCTAACCTTTTAAAAGCCATCCACAGGAAGAATTACAATGATAATAAAATATATGTTGAAGGTTCACTGGAATTTGACAGACATTTTACAGTCTAAACTCTTTTAGTGTTGTCAGTTCACAAGATTTAAGCTTTAAGATTTCTAAAGCAGGTGTTCTGCTTTGAAGCTTGAAGTTAGCCCGTTTGTAGTTCTTAGAGTAAAATATCACCATCATGTTGGGAAGTGTCCCTTATGTGCAAATTATACAATTTCTTCAGGGGGACACATCATCCACTCAGGAGTGAAAAAGATATCAGATGACTCAGTTTTTAACCAAAGTAACCCAATAGTAAGCATTTACAAATTCCTAAATAGAGAACATTTGGCATGTTAGCTTTGAAAGCAGAATTGTTAAAATCTCTGGGTAGAGCAGTTGCCACAAGCATGGAATGCTGCTGCATAGAAGAGTTTAAAAATGTCTCAGGCATGATTGATTCAGAAAAGTGTGTGTGAGATGTATCTCTTTTTTTCCTGCAAATCAAATTGAAGGAAAGAGGAAAGTTAACATCTGTCCTTCCTATAGTTGGTCCATTACTAGAGCAAGACATCAGCTAATGCACCTATACATTGGACACTGTGTTATTAATGGTCCTGCTAATAGCTGGTGACAGTGAGAGAGTGAATTTCCACAGTTCACAGCCCTTTGTAAGACTTCTTCTGGAACATTTCTCTCTACTATCATCACCCTGACTCCCCCTCTGACCTCTTTATCAGTCAGTGAGTGGTACCAGAGGCTTAAGACACATAATCACAGCAGTGTGTGCCATGTGTGCTCTGCAGAGCAGCATAATGCAGAAGAGAAAAAAAAAGGGGGGGGGAAAGAAAGGATTACTTTAAATTATACAGGTTCCTGTTAATATTTCATGCAACAATGATAACATGATTTAGTTTCACCTTCTCCTTTTGCATCTACTAACTTCACAGTTATTTCTACACTGAAACTTCAAGTGAATCTTCATATTTGTAAGTATGAAACCTGATCTGAAATTCTTCATGGTGAAAGTGCTGCCACTGACTTCAGTGGACTTTGGATCAAATCTGTATCTATCCTAGAGCTCTGTCTCCATTGAGACATCCTAGCCATGAAACCAGAGGATGAACCTGGCTTATGCAAATAGTTAAGGATTTTTAAACTAAATTAAAAAAAAAACCAACAAACACACTATTGTGTTTGCTTCCAGTTCTGCCTCACTTTTGAAGCACAGTAATGATCTTGGACTGCACTGGTGTCTTCAGGAGCTCCTGGAATCTTCCAGGGCCTCCAAAATTTTGCACTTGGCCTTCCAGATATATATATATAAACATGGTGATGCTACTGTTGACTGTATCAAGAAGGGTGCTTCTAACACGCTGCTTCACATGAAACAACAGAGACATAAAAACTCACTGTGCTATCTCTTGAAATTGCCAAAGCTCCTCCTTTGAGACGCCTCACTTACCATTTGCAGTATTTGCGGTTGTACATCCACAGAGATCCTACATATAAGCTGTGAAGTGAGCAAAACTATCCTTCTCCCTAAGAAGAAACGATGAAAGAATAGTATTAAGTACTACACTGTCCATTTTTTTTTTTTTTTTTCTTTCAGAAACTGCAGGGTTTTGTACTGCATATGAGCTTCTGTAATTGAAAAGTCGGTGATGCAATTTTCAAGTGTATTCTACAGGAGAAGTTACTTCAATCTTTTTGTTATTCTTTTTTTTGTTTGTGTTTTTGTGTGTTTTTTTTTTTTCACCTTGCTAGGAGAGCACTTGAACATATCTCTTTGGATATCTTCAATATTTTAAATAGGAACTTAATTAAACCTTTCAGTTGGTTTGTTTCCCTAAAACAAAATGCGCATATTTCAAACGCAGAAAATCTGTTCAATTAGAACAATGCAAAGAACTACCCCAGTTTACACAGTATTTCTCTGGGCTGCTGGTATAATGAAAAGAACTTCACCCTTTATATTCTTTTGATTTTGCTTTGATGCCAGAAGTACCTTTCAAAAATCTCTGACTTTAGGTTATTGGCTTGAGTACTCACTTAACCATTCCACAGCCATGATTTTAGGCAGAAATTACGCCTTTTATAAGGGGCTGTATGGAGTGCTTTTTGGAATGTTCCTCTGTTTTTTTTCCTAGGCTTGCTGTGTAGTTCCACACAGCCTATACACAATGCTTATAGGACACTGGATAGGTATAACCCTTCTAACCCCAAAGCACATCCCTCTCAGGCCATTATTCTCCCTGCTGTCTAGAATAGGGCTGTGAGATTATTTGGCTTTTTACTCTGAGATGTTAAAGGATCAAGCATGCATACCCTCAGCCTTAGGCTCAGACATACTGCTCCATCCCTTTCATAGATCTTGGCCTTTTCTTGCAAACTTAGGATATTGAGAAACATTTTTTTAGGGTTTTTTTTTTTTCCCGCAAGTCCCATTTCTTAGAACCAGGTCAATATGGGACACTCTGAAATTAAAGGCACACAGGACTTAGAAATCATTTTAGCAATGATATGGCTAATACTGCCTGGAAGCCTAATTACTGCCTCAGAGATTACAGAAGCTGGAGAATCTTTTGGATCTTTCTCATTCTTACCATGTCTTTCTGGCCATCTACTTTAATGAAATTTGGAGGATCTTAATTTTCTTGGAGACAGCTATTCCTCTATCAAATTTACCAGTGGATTCAGAAGAGAGAGGCTGGAGAAGTGGTAAGACACAATCCAGATACACGCAGATCATGACAAATGTCTCATTTCTTTAGGAAATCAGAGAGGAAATCAGTTATCATTTTATATTTTAAAATGGTTTGGATTTCTGCAGGTTTCTTCCGGGTATCATACAGCTCCCCAAGTTGGGCTGGACTGGCAGGCAGAAGCCCAAGTTGAACAGCGGTTGTCAAGCCTGTGGAAACGTCCTCGGCAGCTCCATGGGAAGACACAGAGATCTTCTCTGTTCTGAACCTTCCTTTGCCCAGGACTAGACCTTCCCAGGTGCTGCACATGCTGGCCCCACTCCAGCAAAGCACTTAAGCACATGCTTAACTTTCAACACATCAATTACTCATGGATAAGTGAGAGAAGCTCACCAGCCTGGAGAAGCTGCTGCTGCAGAGATAGCAGTGAAAAGGAAGTGGGGAGTTGGTGACCTTATTGCCTCTCTTTCCCAATGGACTGATCTGCAGACGTCATTCAGGGCCTGAGGTAAAATGATCACAGAGGCTAATAGGTCAATGACCTGTTACTCTGTCGTTGGCCTAGCCTCAACCTTTGCAAAAGAGAGGGGAAGAGAGATGGGAAAGTCTGTACGGTTTGTCAGATGTTATCACACTTGATAAGACAAAAATTCACTTTCAGGAATTTTTCTTTCCTAGTTTGCTCTGAAAAAAGTTGTCAATTCAGGGGTCTGTGGTGGCAGAGAGGAAACTCTCAATCTTTTGTTCTGCCACTTACATCTGTGACAGGTTTTCTTTCTCCATTAAGCTGTTCCAATTTCTAGCTCTGTGTATGTGAAAATAAGTTTCCAAAGCAAATCACAAATGTATGGGGTAGTTAGAGCTGTCATAATGATGTCAGGAGAAAAACCCTCTCCCTTCCTAAGCAGAGGTACACTTTTTGCTCAAAGGTGTTTTGTAAAAATGATGAACAATTTGAAATTTGTCTCTCTAATTTTTTCTTTTTTTTGGGAGATGAGATAAAGAAAAAAGAGAAGAATTGCTTTACGATGCTGTCATGCCAGTCCTTCTCTGTTTCCACAATTATTGAAAAATGCAACTGAGAGTTAGACAGCTGTGCACAACCACAATAACACACAGAAGTGACCCTAGGGTCACCTCTTCAGGAATGTGGGCATCTAGCTGAATTTAAAGAAAATTTAAAATATATATTCAAAAATAAAAATTATTCAGGAAAAAAGAAAAAGTAAGCACAGGAAATGGAAAGATAAGATCCATTCCTTTAGCTATAATAACTTTTTCTGAATGTTTGGAGGAATAGCTTTAAAAATCACAGTGACAGCCAGGCACGCAGCTCAGATCCCCACTCACCCAGAGAGACCCTCGGGGACACATCTGAAGCTCCCTTCACAAGACTCCCACAATAATGACATTCTCACCAGGAGTCTACTCCAAACAGTTCTCACAGTTTGTTTTTAACGGGAGTGTTTTATAGTAGTAGCAACATATATGGAGATAATTATTTCAAGGGCTCCTTCTTTTCTTTGTGGGACTTGAAGTGCATGCAAAATAATGACTTTCCAAGCAAACTACCCTGGTTTATTTTCTGAACTCCTGTGCCACATTCAAACCCCCTGATCTTTGTAGAATTACAGATTGCTTCCCAGTCCTCTCTAGGATACATCAGTCGAAGGAAATTTCAATCAAAACTGTGTCAAAGGTATGTTTTGGATGTAGAAAGAGTGAAAATAGATGGAAAGAGATCTCAAATGGATACTGAAGGATAGTAAGAAAAACGGGCTTTCTAATTGAGATAGAGGACATTTGTAATTAGATTTGCTCTCTAACTAATGTCTGGTCAACTTTTGGTGAGTCATTTGCTCTCAGTGTCTCTAGGTCTGCAGCACTGCAGAGGGAATCACTATGATTCCTTTCTCCCATCTTTCAGGCATTTTTTGCAATCTGGCACTTTCTTAGCGTGCAGGGAGTGTGAACCACTTAAACCACTGCAGGACTGTGAACCACTTAAAACAGAGAGAGGGCTCATTTGAGATGCAATTAAGTGATGTGGTTTGCTGGTGACATCAGTTTAAGGACTCCTGCCCATCTCATCTACTTGTCCATGTCTGCATACTGCAATTCACTGCCCTGTCAGTTGTGCCTCTAAAAAGTTTTTCTGGAAGATACTGAAAGTAGAGCAGGAAACTTATCTAGCTAAAATAAAGTTTTGCCTGACAAACATAATTTCTCATTTAGGTCAAGTAAGTACAGTGATAAGTACAGTGTGGTCCTATCAACAAATCCTAGCACAGAGGAGAGGGCTGAGAGACATAGCACAGGGGTGGGAACAAAGACTTTGAGATTTCTCAAGCTAGTTTAGCCAGCATTTAATTTCACTGCAGTCTGAGTAAAACAGTTTGGGCTGGAGAAACACTGAGTATGGTTATATGAGTATCTGCTGTAACTCCATTATGAAATGCTGTTCTTCTGCAGGATTTCTATTAAAGTACCATAGCAGCTCTTCACAAACACTAAGTGCTGTGTTCCTACAACACACCTGGCAGGCAGATACACTATCCTCTTATCAGATGGGCAAAATGAGCTGCACAGTGATCACTACTGGCTTAGCTATGCAGCAGGAGCTAATGCGAGAGACAGCAAGAACCAGAACATCTTAATTGTTGGACTGGTGCTTTAACTCCCAGGCTTCTGCTGGAAACCAGTGCCCACTGTCACAAATTGCCAGAAGAAAGATGCTTCTAGCAGCAGTAAGAATGGGGTGAGGAGTAACAATGATATGACTTGCAGATGGCTTTCATTAAATGGAGTTTTTATTGGATTAAAGACACAATCTGGAGTCTCCAGTAGAACTGCTTGAAATACTTTCATCTAATCTTGAAGAGGCTTTTTGACCAAATCAAACATTTTGCTGGGAATTTTTCAACTCCACTGAAATTTCCTGGGGGATTCTTGGTTTGAAACAACAACAACAGACATCATATCAAAACATTTATATTTTTTAGTTTTATCACTAAATATGAAAATATTTATACTTTATAGAAAATATATTCTTATGCTGCTGAGGATAATTGTTATTTTTGCCAGCTCTTGTTAGGAGAAGCTTTGTTGTGGGTTATCGCAAGTGATGGACTGAAACACAGATATGGTAAAAAGTGATACTCTTCTATTGTTAAAGTAGTAACATGAAAGTACTTCATCCAAGGAGGAAATCAGTGATGAAAGATCCTGAAAGAAAGCTTCCTTCTTGTTATATTCAGTGTTTATCTTCGACCTCTAGAAAATGTCCTTGTTTTCATAGTAAAAACTATTATCTTGTGACATTATTTTGGCTTAGGGGTTATGTGATCAGGGGCTTATCAGTCAAAGGGTAATTGCATTTAGCCAAATGTTACCATTTTTATACACAATCATATCCTAACAAGACCCCATGAAGGTACAAATTATCTTGATTTGCAATGCACAATTCAAATAGCATAATACAGATGCTCACAGCTCTATCCTGCTACATTCTAAGCTTTTAACATAAACTTTCCATAGCTTTTCTTTTTCTGGGCAAATCCGCAGAAGTAACATCATAGACAGAAACTGAAGCTATGAGTGAACAAAACTAAGTAAAAATTTGAGTGCTCTGAGCAGCCAAGGGGAGAAGCTTTGCCACACCACAGTTTTGAGCCTATCTATGATTGCTTCAAAAAACAAACCAACTGAAACGTTAGCTGCATTTTCCTTCTAATTTTCAACTGTTCAAAATTAGCTGTGGACCTCAGGCTCCAGTACAAACAGAGCCCCAGACCCCACCTAGGCTGACTCCTCAAATGCCAGATAAATCCTTTCTGATTACAGTACATAAAAAGGAAAAATTATAAGCATGGAAAATAATATCCATATTTTCATAAATAATGAGAACAAGTGGTGAGGGAGGTTAAGTGATACAGCTTGTAATTCTAAACTAAAGGAACAAAACCCAAAGCAAGTAACCCCCTGAAAGATTCAGAAGTCCCATCAGACCAAAACCAAATGTTTTCAAAATCTGCAAAAACCTTCTGGTGTGAAATAATGTTGAGTCTCAATGAGAATGTGGTTAGCAAGAAACTGTAAATCATTGCACAGAGGGGTTTCTAATGGCAAGTGGCAAACACATGAAGACTGTTTCTCCATACTTATGGCTTATGTGAATACTGTTTTTTTAAGCTGCTCATATGGGAACAAGATTTATCTACTACCACTGTGTTTCTCAGTCCTTTCATTCTCTTATGAGCCCCGCTGGCTAACTCCAGCCCAAACTGACTGAAAGCTAGAGGCTTGAAGTGACTGTGGTCCTTTTAGGACACCATGTCACCAGACAGGTACTCAAGAGAGATTCAAAGGGAGGCACAGAAGAGCTGTGGCAAGAGTTGAACTGCCTCAGCAGACACAAGAGGCAGTAAAGAGGTGAGACCTGTGGTGAATGTACTGACAGCAGGGACAGCTGTGGTTGGATCTTACAGCCCTGGGGTATTTAGGTGCGGAACAGGCTAGAAGCAAACAAGTTCTGCTGCTCATTGAACAGCTTCAATGTCTTGTCACTGGCAATATCTGGGGAAAGAACCTCCACTCTGACTCAGTTCTCTTTTACTGGTTTCATAACTTTTCTCTCTTTTAGCTTCATACTGAGAGAAGATTTAAAGAACAAGTGCTGAACAAAGGCCCCCGAATACACAGGGATTGGGGCAACCAGCTTGCTTTCTAATACCTGATGTGTGTCTTTCTTCTTCATCCTCCAGAAGTTCTTTATTCCACAGTATTTCCAATCACCAGGTATAAAATTGTATGTATTCCTAGTTTCGGTAGCACTCACTGCTCCCACAGTATTGTGTAAACCTCTGGTAAGGCTGAACTCCAGCATGAGAGTTAAGGGCTCCTCCCAAGGACCATAAACATTCTGGGAAAATGCCCTTCCTAATTTTCCTCTCTCCGAGGCCTTCCATGATAACATTTCTGTCACAGGCAGGAGAAGGCTTGTCTTCCAGCAGTGGATTCACGCATAGCAGTGGGAGGAATGAAGAGAGCTGGATGCATGAGGAGCAGTAGTTATCTGCACTGTATAAGCTTCTTAGCAGTCCTTAAGAGACTGTGGAAGACCAAGTTCTGTAATACCCAGTGACACAACTTGGACATCTATATCAGTGATGCTCCAGATTAAAGCTATTTTAGTTGCCATCCACTGTATGGCACAGACAAGACAGCATTCAGCGTTGGCTAGTTAGATGAGAACTGAGCAGCTTGTTGGCCGGTTTTCCTAATGTTTTTTGCTGTAAATATATATATATATATTTTGCAAATTTCCAGCAATATACAGTCAAACTGGAATCAGGAGTCTGAAATCTCACTTCCACATGCTGTGTGTATGACATGACTGCTGCTTATGCGAGACTGAACCTTGCTTGATTCAGCCCACAGCAACTTAAGCAGGCTATTCTGAAATGGTCTTTATTTTTTTGGAATGGGAATTAGCTGAGAAAAAAAATCTGTGTGTATTGAAGGCAGAATTAAATGAGAGCAAAGAGACCAGCAGAGAATGGATACTCCCCAGGAGCATTCAACTGGAGTTCTGTGTTTGGGGACAGAGAAGAAATGAGCCAGCTGAGCTTGATGTTGGAGAATGAACGTGATTTGTCTTTTATTAATAAAAGAGGTCTCCCCACAAAGGAAATTCCCATCTTGGCCTGGTGATATAGCACTAAGTGGTAATTGATACACGAAATGCCAAAGCCCATAGATCTCTAGTTACGCTGGAGTAGACCCTCTTTGGGGCTTGTAATTTCATGGAGTTGGCAGACATACAAGTTTCATCTTTGAGAGAGAAAAGGACTATCCTCATTCCTGCCAGCTGGGACAACTAAGCTCAGTTCCAGGCTGTACATAACTTTCAGAGCATTTGTTAATCGATGTTCAGCTGTACTTAAAATTCTTTCACACTTTGGGTTTCTGACAGAAATGAATAAAATATTTTTAATGGCATTTGAAGCAGTGAGGCATCTTGGAGAGAAAAGCCAAATCCTGCCTCCCCACTAGAGGAAGGCATAGTAGAGAAAAGGCAATAGCTCAGAACTGTGTAGGAGGGAAACAGGGACAGCTTCATAGCGAGGCACAAATGATGGCTCAAGGAGTGCTGATATTCCCAGGCACTGCCCTGACTGCATGCAGAAACCTGCTTTCTGGAGCTGTCCTAATTTTGTGAATTAGGCGTTGATGAACCAAACCATGGGACATGGTTTTTCAGGCACTCCACTGGAGGCAAGTTGCCCAGGGGACATTTGCAGAGTCCAGACATACTGTAATGCCCCCTGGAATGGCAGACCTGCTTTCTGTTGCTCTGCACATTTCTTTGCTGATTTGCAGTACTGAGATAAATCACACCAAGTCTGGCCTTAGGATCTATGCTGTCTGCCATGGTGGCAACTGATCAGCTATCTGATGTTTAGTTAAACATCTCCATATGAAATATGTAAAACTTGTGAGCAAAAGAGCAGTGATAATATTTTTGGCCAAATTCTTTCAGATCCACAAGAGGACTGCAACTGAAGTCAATACAATTTACTGGAATGAGAGGCAATGCTTTTTTTCAGTTAATAGGGCTGGCCACCAAAAAACCTCAAAGAAAAGTAACACTGTTGTTTGTTTGCTTTTCTTCTTTAACCTAGTGTCAGCCCCAGTCTAACAAAGCACCCTAGAATATTTGCTTAGGCACAGAAATTAGCCAACTTATATTTACTGTACCTGTAAAAATGTGCAAAACCCCAAATTATTAATGCCAAATGGTCTAATATACTTTTTTTTTTTTTTTTTTTTTTTTTTTCCTGTGCTGGAATTTTTAAATCAATAATCCCCAGAGGAGTGGTGCAACTCCCAGTAGTGCATTGCTTCCAAGGATGAAATGACACATCCTGGCAACACAAGTGGTTTTCTGCCAACACCACTGCAAGACTTTCTTTGTTGTTGTTGTTGTTGTTGAGATAGAACACCAGAAAAAAAGAAATCAAGCAGGGCTTCCACATTAGCCAGCTGCCTGGGAGATTCACCTGGCATAAACATTTCCTCGGTCCTGGCACCACTGGCTGCCAGAAGCTCTGTCTGTCCTTCTGTGCTCATCCATCAGAGCTGCTTCAGGACACTTCAGTAAACTGGTTATTAGGATGGAAGGTGGCAGAGCTCAGTTTCAATCAAGCAAAGCAGGAACTGGAAGCAGGCTCTCCTGTGGTCAAAAAGCAGTCTTTTTGCTAGTATCGGAGGC
Source organism: Perdix hodgsoniae (assembly GCA_035772895.1). NCBI lineage: Eukaryota > Metazoa > Chordata > Aves > Galliformes > Phasianidae > Perdix > Perdix hodgsoniae. The sequence continues at coordinate 1,597,345 of JAPSGF010000056.1, read as the reverse complement.
AGAACTGTACCTGATTTTCAACAGAAGCACACTTCAACCCAAGAAGTCTTTCCCAAGGAAGATGATGTTGCATTTGATATACGTCTGTGAAGAACACAGCTTTTGCATACTGGCTGTTTTCTGACAAAAGCACTTGTGAAGTCATATTTCATACAAGAATTTCTGATCAGCTGTTGTCATGAGCTCAGAAAAGCCATATGACCTAAAGGTTACAAGGTGCCAGTTACAGATAGTGTTTCACATTCTTTCTTGGAAAAATAGTTATGAAACTGGATTTTTTTCCTGCTCTTTTTCTGTATCTCTTCCAATGCAGAGCACTTTATTCTCCCAGTTGAAACCAATCATTTACTAAATATTTAGTGTAATTCATATCTCTGTCTCTCAAGTGGGCCAGTGTTTACACTTCAAAAGCAAGAATCTTTCTTCATCATTCCACAGTCACTCTGCAGAAATAAATACAAGCCACAGAACCCGCACAGATCTTTGCTAAGGCACAAAATTTTAAACACCTTATAGATTAATGTTTATGGAGCCTGTCAGAGATTTAAAACCACAGCGAGAAAGAAAAGGTTTCTTCAGCTCTGAGAGATGAACTTTTTGCCTCACGTCAGCCATACACTGAAAAACCCTGGGCAGGTTGTTTGTCTAAGCAGACAGCCCTTATTCAGTTGTTCATGATGTCTTTCTACTTAGTGCTCACTGTAAATTTGTCTCTTTGCCACCTCCTTTATGCTTTACTTCCATGTGCTTCAGAGATGCAGGCAGCCAGCAGCTTACCACTAATTCAGCCTAAGGGGAAACGCTAGCAACAAAGACCAGTCTGCCAAAACCCATAAAATGTTCTGCTTTTTGCCTTGCTTTAAAACAAAAAAATAATATTGTCCTTTCTCTAAAGTGGTAAAGCAACACATGCCCAGCTGAGTTCTTGACATTACGCTACAGGATTTTTTAAGGATTTTGAAACGACCTTGGCAGTTACCAACATGTTCTCCAAAATGTGTGATTGTTAATTACTTTAGTAGTCAGCAAAAGTAACAAAACTGGTGGTAGGAGGTGCAGCCAGTAGCTTTTGGTATGGTAAATGGGAAGCCCAAGAAAACCACAGGCTCTGCAATACTGAGTAAATACACAAGGAAAGAACTGGTTAAAAGCAAAAATGGAGCTGCGTTCACTGCTGCCACTCTATCCGTGGAAATTTACCTGTTTGTACCGGCTGGGAAAAAACAGCCAATTAAAATAATTAAAAAAAAAAAAAAGAAAAAAAGATGAGAAAGAAGTATTTTTGACAAATTAGAGTATTTTTCTTGAAGGTTTAACTAAACTTCTCTCATCACTTGTCAGTTTTTTCCTCTTTCTGAAGGTAAGAAAAAAAGATGACATTCAACACACTGAAAACCACTGCTATCCACTTCAAAGCAGAACCTGGTTAGGTGAAGGATGGCCACCCTTGCACAGAGCGCAGTGTGCTGTGATGCTTTTCTCACCAGAAGTGCCTGCCACTCTGCCTGCCCTCTGAAGGCAACCAAAGCCTGAGACCTTCTGGGGTAGGAAAGAGAGGCAGATGGACAGAGGAGCAACAAGCCTCTGCCTCTTCCTACTTCCCGTCTTTTTAAAAAGCATTAGTCTTTGAGCAAGTTTCCACAGTAGTGGCCCTGAAGACTAAAGCCTGTGTTTCTGTACAGACAGGAGGATGCAAGAAGGCCAAAGGAAGCTTCCCAGTGCTCTCAGGTGGCTTCACCTCCTTCCTGTCCTGGGCTGCTCTCTGCTAGTGGCTAGTGATGACGATGTGGTTCTGGCATCAGGCCCAGTTAGGCTTTGGCTCCTGGGCTGAGGCTGCTTGGTGCGGTGAACACCAAGCCCAGGAACCAAACACCCTGACAAACACCTTGTGCCCACAGGAGGCCGGCCTGTCCCACAAGCTTACTTTATGCTGGGCTGAGGGAAAAGCATGTGAACATAACAATTTATTTGTTACTATGGGTTTACAAATCTGAAATAGCAAGATGGTACACAATGCAACTGTCAATGCTGGGGACTGGAAATAAGAAACACTTATTCACCTAACCCAGCTTTTTATTCCACATTTTAAGCCATATGAAATTTCCACTAAAATACCACACTTTTCTTAGGAAAGCATTTCCATTGAACCCCACCACAAACTTCTTCCCCCTCTTCTGAGAAGTAGAGCATTTGGGATGGTGAAATAGCATGTCTCTGACAGCTGTCCAGGATCGTCCTGATAAGAAGATCTCATTCAAACTGTTCACTCCTTCATTTTCTATCTGCGGATGGAAAGATCTTCCTCACAAAGCGATGAGGCATAAGACAAACAGGCAACGAGAGCAGAATAAATCTGGTCAAGGAAGGGAAAACATATGAGGCAAGCACATTTTACTTGTGTGCCCAATGATTTCAAAGCTATTTTATAACTTAAACATTCTTTTGTTATTTTATATTCTGATTTTCTCCTTCATCCTGTGTTGCTTCAGCTACTCTGCTAAGCACTAAGGAAAGCATGTTGCAGTCAATATTTCACGTCATGTAATAGCCAATTTTTTGTAAGATTTTCAGCGTTGATGTAACTCTAGTAAATCTAGCACTGGAGATAAATGTATCTTTCCCCAGTCTGGGCTCCTCCCACTGGCTGTCTCCAAACTATTGTTTGTTTCCATGGCTCTGAGAATCTGTCTTTGTCTCCTGATAATCAGAGAGCTGACTAAGTTTGTCAGCAACATTTCCAAAAGGCTATTTTTTTTTCTTTATTCCCTCTACCAGTGCTCATATTCTTTTTGTCATCCCAGGCGTTCATCTAACAGAGGTGTGGGCTGGTTTTTCAGGCTTTGCTCCTGATCCCAATTGCGCAGTTCCAAGGTCTACGTTTGGGTGGAAGGGGCCACGAAACCATGAGGGATGGTTTAACGTAAGGTGAGTGAGTCAGTAAAAATGCCTCTCCTTGCATTACAACAACCAACAGAACTGTGGCTCTGACAGATGGGGAATGTTCTAGCTCTCACCCTATAAGATACAGAGCAGCATGTGTGGTACTGTTGTCATTGGCCTGAAGGATTAAGTCCTTTCCATCATGCTGATTGTTCATTAAAGTGTGATAAAACTCCAAATCATAATCTTTAATCATGAGAAATGCATGATAAAAGATACTGGAAGATCTGACCCAAGGATAACATTTTTCGAAGCTATCTGTGTTTCCCAAGGAAAGCCAGTTATGCATGGGTCTGTTCCTCCTAGACTGTCATGACTTTTGCTTTATTTCTACATTCTGTCCCCTTTCTAAATGGCTGGTTTGATGTCTTTATTTTTAATGGTCAAATAACACGTGGGCTTTGGTGTTTTGGGACTAGTATTTGGCTCACCTTTGTAGCTCTCCAAAACAGGATCTCAGCTCCTGGTTCCTATAAACACTTTCAAAAATTCCACTCTACATTTCATGTGGCACAGAGCATGGTTCAGTCATCAGCTGTTTGCTCATGGCTGTGTTAAAACAAACTGCACATTTGAGAAGTTTACAAAGACCACTTTCTACTTAAAAAAAAAAAGAGAAGAAATAAAATGAATAAGTCATTTTTATTTTTTTATTAAGAAGGCTTGCAACCTCTTACATATCTTTGGGATGCCATCTTTCATACTACCCACAAGTAACTTAGGCAGCAGAGAGTTTTATTATTTCTTTAAATTAAACATACTTTTTATTTTTTATTTATTTATTTATTTTAGTGGGACTGTGAATACAGTGTAATGCTACAGGTACAGTAGGGCTAAAGTCTGCTGTTGCCACCTGCTCTTTTCATTCATATCCATATGAAAGCCCCAGGAGACTTTCTACAGGTGTCAGTTAGTTTTGATTTATTACTTTTGTTTATAAGAAGCTATACTGATAATATTTTATTTTTTTAAGTATTACTTGCTCTTTTAAAAAATATTTTCTATTTGTGCTTCTGCCGATCCTGTCAGTCTCTGTCACTTTGTGATGCTCAACAATGTAGAAACCTAAGAGGGAAAGTTGCTTTTTGGACACATGGCATTGAAATAATTGTTCTACGCATGTTTATATGTCTATAAATATCTGTATATTCTCTAAGTATTACAAGAACAACTTCTTTGAATTTCGATATTACACTCCATTAATATTCCAAGGTTTTGCCTAGTAATTCTTTCACAGTGGGTGTCAGAAAACCATAGGAGAAAAAGAATCTCTTCCTACAAATTGTGTTATCTTCTGCCAACCAACTGATCTTGCAATGAGAAGCAGACTCCTGAATCCTTACATACTTTAGCCAAGTAACACAGCTCTTTTTGGACCTGGCGGTCCATCCCTTTGCATGCAGAGCTGCACTGAAACTTAAAAGAGGATTTACTTTCCGTAGTCTTGGTACTTAGGAGCCAGACAACTTTTCCCTTCTTAGTTAGAATTTCCAACATTCTTATTGGAACAATCCTGATGAATTTAATACAGAATGGCCAACTGTCTGCGGGATTTTAAAGCTGCCTGAACAAACTCTACAGACAAGATATAATTTCCTTTTCCATTTTTGACCTGATTAAAGATAGGAAAGGGAAGTTGCCATGCTCCAGTACATTGCAGTGAGTATTTCCTGTATATTTGGATATATTGCTGTTAAACTGTACAGGATTACTCTGTGAGGCTCAATCATTTAAGCAGTTTGAGTTGCTTTCTACAACTTCCTGAGCACACAGTTCTGAAAGGGTTGGGGAGAAGGAGATGATGTGGGTCTCATTGTGCAAGAACCCACGTAGGACCTCAGAAAACTTACATACAATTCCTAATGCAGCACAGATCAAGTCTGGACATGGTCCTGGCATGAATGAGGAGGTAGCTGGGTCAAAATTCACCCTGCCATGACTCAGAACACATCAGGCTGTGGGAGAGGGCTGTGCTCCCTCTGGGTAAAACCACCACTCAAACTGGAGCAAGAAAGGGAAAACAAAGTTTTCCTTCAGTGCCACCTGTGCAGAGGGAACCTTCTGGAAATTTGCCAAAATTCTTAAATGAGAGATAGATTGTGGTTGGACTCGATGATCTTTAAGGTCTTTTCCAACCTGAGCAATTCTATGATTCTGTGATTCTATCTGAAGAATCATGACATGACTCTCCCATAGTCCTTCCCTGTCTATAACAAGGAATAACATTTCTTTCCCTTATTATACCCTTATCTAATCAGACCGTAAGTTCTTGAAGGCAGATAGTTTTCTTACCACCACAGTGGTGACTGGTAGCTCTGCCTGTTACAGTCACTTTGCCTTTTATGTTACAAAACACTGTTTTCATTTGCTTAGTCTTTGCCAGTATTTTTATCACTTGGTCTCACACTTTCATTTAAAAATATTTTCTTTAGGCTCAGTTATCTTATGGGATGGGAGGAAAAGAAAGGGAAGAAGAAATTTTAGGTAGAATAGTCAAATCTCTTTTGAGAAATAAGTTGGGAAAATGACAGTAGACAAAATAATAACATATATTTTGGCAATGAGTTTTTATTTTGAAACCATAATGCCACCAATTTCTGGACTCCAGACTTCCCACTTTGGCCTTTTGGCTATTGCTAACTCTGGAACTTTACTGAAATTTGATGAAGTTATAAACTCTCAAAAACCTGAGGCTTGTTTTTATTAGACAAATTTCTCATCTATTCTGAGCTTGGATTCCTCCTGCACTGTCAAACCCAAACTGCCATGCCATTTAGTAGTGTCTGCTGTGTAGAGCATTTGCCCAGCCGAATGGCACCAGTGCTCAGCATCAGAGCTGATGGTGAAAGGGCCATGGGGCTAGCAAGCTACAAAGAGATGGGAAAGCAGCCATGGGGCTGCAGGGCTGTGTGGCAATGAGGAGGCCTGGAATGGGACAGGGAGACAGACTGAGATGGACTGGTGGAGAAAGAAGAGGGCTGCAATGACAATGACTGCACTGACAAGGCAACAGGAATGAAAGGCTTAATTATGGAAGAATGGGACTAGGTCCACATGAAGGATAACTAATGTATGAAAGAAGTAACACAAGGAAGAACTTTACTGTGGGAGTGATGGAGCACTGGAACTAGTGTCTCAGAGAGGTTGTGGAGTCTCCTCTGAAGATATTCAAAACTCACCTGGATTACACTACTGCAGGGAACCTGCTTTAGCAGGCTGTTGGACTGTGTGATCTCCAGAGGTCCCATTCCAGTTCCTAGGGTTCTGTGATTGTGTGATTCTGTGAGCACTTGGACAGGGCCTAGCTGGAGGGGACACAAGCGTGGATGGCTGGAAGCGTGGTCACCAAGAATATACACTCCTTCTCGTTCTGATAGAAACAATATTACAAGGTTTTACCACCATCCCAGCTGAGAAGAAACAGCTGGAAAAAAAGGTCCTGCTCTGCTTACTGCAGCAAATGGCAATCTGCTATCCCTGCTAGCATCTGCTAGGTGCTGCTAGAGGGAGACTGTTGGGGGTCTGCGTGGTGGAGGGAAGGGTCCTAAGCCAGCTGTGACCTGGGCAATGCCATATGATGATTTCCTTGTCTTTCCTTTTTCCCCTTTAAAAAGTCCAGGAAGTATTATGAACACACTCAGACATTCACAGACTTCATATTATCACGTTGTTTTATAAAAACTCCAATTATTTACTGCTGTAAGTGCCCTGCCAAGATCTGGCAAGATGGTGACCACATTGCTTGGCTGCATGCTTTGAACATTACATTGGAACAGCCAGCAGTGGCTGTCCCAAGCAGGGCACACAAATCTGTCTTCAGTTGATTTCCACTTCTCTCTGCCTTGGTTCAATGTGCATGAGGCTGCTGCTCCATCCCCAGGAGGTATGACAAGCCAGTGATGTCAGGTCTGGACTCCTAGGGGAAATGTTACCGGTGTGCTGCGTGTGCACCACTTTGCAGCCTCCCAGGGATGAGCGCACCCGAAGAATAAAGAACCATTGAGCCACTGGGATCGCTGCGGGCTGGCAGAGCTGCGGGTCTCATGGGAGGAGAGGGGCACTCCTTCATTGACAAAAATGCAGTAAAAACGGTTTGTTTCAGGAAGTCAGGGGAGAGGAGATCTTCTGACTGTTCTAAGTAAAGAAATAAGAAAATCTCTTTACACGCTTCCCAAAACACAAGGGAGAAAAGCGCAAAACTGCCAGGAGGGAGCTTTCACCTGGCACGGACTGCATGCGGAGCAACCTGCAGCTCCTCGGGGTGCTCCGCTCCGTGCGAGCAGCGCCCGCTGCCCTCCGTGTGTGCATGTGCTCGTGTGCGTGTGTCACCCCCGACTGCCCCGCGCCCTCCCCCGGGCTCCGCTACCGGGTGTCCCGGGCAGGGCTAGGGGCTCAGCCCCCCGGCCCGCGCTTCCCGGATTTGTGCGTGGTGCTGCAGGAGGAGGCGGGGGAGAACGAGCCCCGCTGAAGCAGAGGGGGGGCAAGCCGGCGCCCCCCGGAGCATCGGGGAGGGTTGACCCGCGAGGTCTGGGAGGAGAAAGCGGAGGCCGGGCTGGGCAGGGGGAGGATAAGAGGAGAAGGGAACGAGCGTTTCGGCGAGGTCGCACACCGCCAGCCCCGCCGCAGAGGCACTGCCTTCCCTCGCAGGCGGCGGACAGCGGTGGGGAGGTGTGGGAGGGTCCAGCCTTCCTTCCCACACACCCCCCCAGTTTTACCTCCTCTTCCCTCGCCGCTGGGTGGACGCGGCCGGAGGGGAGAAAGGGCGGCCCGGAGGCGCGGAGCCCCGAGGGAGGAGGAGGCAGAGGAGCATCTCCGAGCCGCCGCTCCCTGCCCGGCAGACGTGGAGAGAGGGGAAAAACTGCCGGCTGCGCTCCCGGCCCCGAGCTTCAGGGGGTGAGGGTTAAAAACTAGAAAAGGACCTGAGCGGGGACCTCCCAGCCTGAGAGCGGACTTTCTGGGGAGCGACATCCCGGGGAGAGTCCCCCTCCTCCGCTTCCCGGAGCCGCTGCTCGCCGCAGCCCCAGGATGTGGGTGCCGCTGCTGCTGCTGCTGCCCGAGCTGCTCCCCGCCGTGCCGGCCCAGAAGCTCTCCGCACTCACGGTAAGGCCGCCCGCCGCTCCGGCCCCGGGGCGCACCTGAGCCGGCGACCGCCGCTGCCCCGTCCCGGAGGGACCCATCCGCCCCGCCCGGCCCCGCTCCGTGCAGCACTGCGCTTCTGCCGGGGGAGCGCGGTGGAAGTTTCCTGTGGGTCTCCGCAGAGCTTCGGGCCAAAGTTAATGCCCGTGGTGCCGCTTCTCTTTCCCAGAGGGGAAGAGCGCTGCATTGAGGTCTGCTTGCGGACTGCTTTTGGTTGACCGATTTCATTTTATTTTTGCTTGTAAAGAGGCTCGAAACAGCCCTCCTTGGCTATTCCAGACTCCATGATGCTAAACATGGAACCCTGCGTGGAGATGGGTGAGCCAATTCATTAGGCTTGCTAAATAAGCCATAACCACTTTTCCAGCCAAGACCTGAGGTTTGCAGCTAATAGCTAGTGCAGCCTTCTTGTAGGGCTCACAGTGTTTGCAAAGCTATAATTAATGCAATCTGTAGAAATAAAAACATTTTTCTTAAATGTTTTTAAACAAGTGCTTGAGTAAACATAACGGGCAAGGAGTATCCCTTGGAAGCTGTTTTCTAAGTGTTTTGGTGAAGGCTGTGCCCCTTGGAGTTTATTATGCTGAAGTCACAGGCAGTTGCAAAGTGAAATAGACCCTATTTTTGTCTCGGTCTTTTAGAAAAAAAAAACTTCTGCAAAATAGTGAGAGCTGTTTTCTTTTTATCTTTCTTTTCAGTAAGGAGGGGGCGGACAGGGAAAGCTCAAGGAGAAGTTGGGGCGGAGGGGGGGGCTGAGCTGTTCATACCTGAAATTCTTCAGAGGAAGTTTTACCTTCTCATCTTGGTGGATTGGGTTTTTTTTCTTCTTCTTTTT